>JAYKAV010003449.1:233637-256092 GCA_035582835.1 Phoebastria nigripes
CTTCCGATTCTCTCCCCCATCCCACCAGGGGGGAGTGAGCGAGCGGCTGCGTGGTGCTTAGTTGCTGGCTGGGGTTAAACCACGACACTGAGCCAGAGAACTGGACTTAGGATTTTTTTTTTTTTGAGAGATAATTAATGCTTTGAATTCTCGTTACATTCTCATACACTACTTCAAAACAGAATGATTCATGTGCAAGAAATACTGAAAACAAATATTCAGGATGACAGCTCTATGTTGCAGGCATGGACTGTAGCTCACAGATCACTATTTTATACTTTAAAGTTTTACAATCAGTTGAAGCCAACACAGAGTGCCAGCTGCTCCAGAGAGGGGTGGAACTGTTTTCCCCACCACCTCCAGAAATATGTTCCTGCCCCCTCCCCTAGGCTGGCATTAAAACCTCACACAGCAAGCCAAATTAGAAAATTGATCTGGCAGAAACCTAACCCCCAAAAAACAAGACAAGATGTAGTTTTCAGTATTAAGGTACTGATCTGGTTCGCTGCATGGCAGCACAAGTGCTAGTGCCAGAACAAGGGAGACAGGAATGTCTCCCTTTAGCCAGTTTGGGGAGGGAGACGCGATGGGGGGAACAGAAATCATGCAACTGCAACATTACAGTCTGAACAGACTTTGCTTCTGTTCACATTTCTCTCTTTAGATAAACATTTTTGAAGATGGACAAAACAGACTGGCATTTGTTGGTGAAAAGTCTCAGTTTGGATTAATTTTCATTTCTGTTAAATTACTTTCTCATTTGGGCATGAAGAGAAGCTTTAAGCTTTACCTTTACAGAAACTGTTTTTAAAGTGTCTCAGACATTTGGAGCACATAATTGTTATTAAAAGAGAAAAAGAAAACATTAACTGAAAACCTAAGCAAAATGTTTGGACATATATACAAATTTAACATATGAAGACCAACTGGTACTTGATTTTACTAATCTGGTTCTTGTATCCCAAGATCAAACAGTGTTGTTAACCTCCTCTATTCCTTTAGCTATTCTGATATTTGATATCAGAAGTTATTCAATAGAAAGCTAGCTGTAATTTTTTTTTTCCCCACTGGAAAATGTATTTGGTATTCCAAAGCAGACAAAATATAATGTGAAAACCAAATATCTCCTAGTGATATACATATTCCTATACTACTGTGTAGATAATGTGTAAAGGCTATTTTAATACGGCTGTGTTGCTCAACACATTGTGATTCCTTAGCCACTGTTTGGTGAACTGTTATTAGTTAAAATAAAAAACTATAAATCTGTATTAAAAGAAGCAATGTTGTTGTGAAATATCTTATCATCCAATTTACCTTATATTTCACTGTGGCTGTAAGACTGACTTCAGTCAATCCCTAAAGGATTAGTTTAACTGGATCTAATTGTGGGGTTTAACTGTATGGACAAAGACCCACACAAAGGGTTCCACTAGTTTTTTGAAACCAGACAACAGGGAGATGGTTCCAGAATCCAAAAATCATGCAACAACTTCTAAATGGTTAAGACTCAAAAACGTGGTTATTTCTTCTTTAAGAAAAAAATAAATTAGACAGGGATGCAGACTGAGTAAATTCATGGTCTCTGCCGCTTAATTTGCAATATGACACAGTTCCTAGAATATGTGTTTTCAGACTGACTTTGGAAGGGATGGTGAAACACAGGAAATCTCATTTACTAGAAACACAAAGAAATGGCTAGTCAGAAAGGGCAGCTTTACTATTGAGATCACAAAAGTACTCCAAGCCAGTACTTCCTATAGCAATCTTCTTGTAATCTCCTCAGTCAAACACTAGAAGGGAGAGGGAAGAAGGCCAAAGTAGGCAGAGAAGTGGTGAAAGAAAAAAGAATTTAATTGCTCATATAATCTTCCATTAAAAACAGCCATTCTTTAAATTAAACATATTACGAACAGGTAGCCTGTCTCTGTCTGGCCACGCATCTGGGCAACATCTTCAACATGGTTCTGCAAGACAGTACTTGCTACGTGTGCTAGTTTTAGCTGGGATAGAGTTAATTTTCTTCATAGTAGCTAATACGAGCCTATGTTTTGGATTTGTGCTGGAAAGAGTGTTGGTAACACAGGGATGTTTTAGTTATTGCTGAACAGTGCTTACACAGAGTCAAGGCCTTTTCTGCTTCTCACACCACCCCACCAGCGAGTAAGCTGAGGGTGCACAAGTAGTTGGGAGGGGACACAGCCGGGACAGCTGACCCCAACTGACCAAAGCGATATTTCATACCATACGATGTCATGCTCAGTATATAAAGCTGGGGGAAGAAGAAGGAAGGTAGAGGACGTTCAGAGTGATGGCGTTTTGTCTTCCCAAGTAACCGTTACGCATGACGGAGCCCTGCTTTCCTGGAGATGGCTGAACACCTGCCTGCCGATGGAAGTAGTGAATGAATTCCTTGTTTTGCTTTGCTTGTGTGTATAGCTTTTGCTTTACTTATTAAATGTCTTTATCTCAACCCGTGAGTTTTCTCACTTTTACTCTTCCAATTCTCTCCCCCATCCCACCGGGGGTGAGTGAGCGCGTGGCTGTGTGGTGCTTAGTTGCCGGCTGGGGTTAAACCACGACATCACGCTTGCCTCAAGTCATCCTTGGCTAACAAACATGCGAACTCTGCTGCTGTGTAACAGTGATGAACTCTTTCTGAAAGAGAGTTGTGCTCCCCCAAAGGATCTGGCTAATGTTGTGCATGAAGGGAACTGACAGCTGAAAATAATGTTTCCTTCAAACAGCTATCAAACACAGCACAGTCATACTAGCAAAGCAAAGAGCAAATGACAAGCAAGGTCCCACAAACAAGGTCTCTTCGCAGGAGGTTTCTCCTCTCTCATACTTCCCTTCTCCCCCAACAAAGGTCAGCAATATTGCATTAAGACATGGGGGAATACCACCATTTTGGGGCATGTAGCATCTGATAGACTTAACATAAAATCTGGACTCTGTTCAGACACAGAGCTTACGAGGGTACATCCACATTAGCTTTTTAGCTCAGATAAGGAGCATGCTTTTGAGGTGAATCTCCCAACTGTCCCAATTCAGCATGCTTTGGTTCACATTGTGAATAGATGGAGCTCACAAACTGGAGTGGTGAGCTCACAAACTGGATTCCCTTCAGATAAGGACTAAGCGAGGAGAACATGCTTACACATACTCGATTCATTTTAGCTGCTAATGGACATTCAGCCCATGGTCCAGAACAGAGCTAGTCTGAAGGAAATTTCCTGACAAGTGAGCTGGGTCCTCAGCACCAAATAAATACAAGTCCTCTCCCAAGTCTGTCCCCGCTCTCTCCCACTGTGACACACTCTTTGCAAATGCAGGCAAAATTGAAGTATCAATAGTCAGACATTTTCGCTCAGTTGTCTCAAATGTTACCCAAATGTTCAAATTATTATATTTCACATCATGTATAGTAGTCCTCAGCATAGCAGCAGATGTATAAACACATTGTGCAACCCAAAATTCAAGCTTTAAAATAAAAGTAATATTTTAAAAAAAGCAAGAACTATAAAGTTACAAAATAACAGTAACAAAATATGAATCACAGTCCATATTGTGCATGTGGTATCCGTAACTCAGCTGTGAAATATTACTTTCAGAAATCTGTTATATGCTATGTCTGATGTTTGTAGCTGTCCTACCTATAATAGCAAAGAGTGAGGATGTACTTTCCATGGGACTCTTCCTCCCTAATGATCTTTTTTTCAATTTGGTGGCAAATGTGCACATACAGATTCTGTTTCCCTTCATTGATAGGAGGGTTTTTTTCCCCTCCTTTTTAAGCTCTTCCCACAGATTACCACACTGAGCTTTTATAACACTAGTCTGAGTCCTATGCTGTTATTTTCCTGTCCCAGCCTGAATCTCTCCCATTCATCTTGTCACAGTTTCTTAGTTCTCTCATGTCTGTCTTTTGGCACAGAGCCAGTTAGTTGTACAGTCTTGTGTAGAGAAAGCAAAAGCAATCACTCAGTTTTGCAATTCTTTTCCTCTTCCTAGCATTATCCTTATTAAGAATACATGATACATGTTTGTGACCGTGCACACATGGACGGGTGTGTGTGTGTACTTCTGCTCATGGGTATTAAAGTGAATCAAATAACAAAGAAATCATTCAAAACCAGATCAAAATCCTCCATTCAAATTGTATTTGGACGATACAGAATTACAAAATAATGAATTTAGCATTAGCAGAACATTGCTGTCTGCTTTTCGTAAATGCTTCTCAAAATGCTTCTGAGCAAGTCAAGCATTCTTCTACTTCCAGTTATTCAGTTCTCTATATAGTTTCAGAAATGCCACTTCCCAAAGTATAATATGTGCCACTCAAATAGTAAAGCCCCTGAGTCTAAAAACTTACATTCTAAAAAGTACTGAAATACACTTCAGGAGAAGTGGGACTGCAGTGATTTCTACATGGAGTCAGAATACAATTTTTTAGACACCTTCCTCCCTTCCTACAGAAGGAGGGCAGGGGACAGGATGAAAAGACAAGGTGAAAGAGTTGGACACTATCAGAGCTTAAGGAACTTAAAACTGATGAACTGCAATTGCTTTATAGAGAAATCAGCTACATAGCTTAACCAGTTATTCTTGCTCTTGCACCTTATGAGATGCACCTTATGAGATCTTACGAGGCTCTGAGGAGTGTCAACTACTTTCTCTTTCTTCAGAAATATATGCCTGGAAAGGATTACCTGGACACTGAACTGATCCTCCACAATCTCAGGAAATTAAGATATACTTATTAAGTCCAGAATTTTTTGCCAGACCATTAACTCTGGGTCCACCCGAGTTCCACACATCTACAAGTCACATAAACTATTCCAGCACCATTTAAAAAAACATAAAGTGTATAATAAAAAAATCAACCCCCACATAAATATGCTCCTGGCACAAGTATCTTAGCAATATCAAGGGTATTGCCAATGTCCTTGTTCCCCACAACAGCAGGGAACTTGTTAATAAAAGTGTCCTGATGTGTGTAGAAATCAGAAACAGATGGGCTGACCACCTCACCTCAAACTGCCAACTGGTTTTCCTGTGTATTTGCTAATACTCTACTAGTAATCTTCCACATCACTGCGAAATTAAACTAATTGAGGATTTGGGATAGCATGAGTACAGGGAATATGTTCTCCCTGGAAGTCTAAGCATTTCTGTTTTGCCAACTCCCTTCTCTGTACTTCTTGAAGAGAAGGCTTATTTTCTGTCCTGCTAAACATTGCTCTCACCAGACCTGAATTACTTTTGTTGCACTTGAACTGCCCACCACTCTTAAGGCGAAACCCACAGACCCTACGCAACCAGCAGGACTAAGAGATGCAGAACAACAGACAGCTTCTCTTGGTAATTTGTGAGCGCTTCATAGATGCAACAACCTAGCACACAATGAACCTACCCTGCCAAACTCGGATCTGCAGTTTCACTTTCAGTAACCAGGGTAGCTCAACCTCTCATTTTAACCTCCATTTAAATTTGTGTGAGCAACTCCCAAATAAATCTACATTCATATTTTGACTTCCTATACACTTTCTGGATGAAAAGCACTGTAAAAGATAATTTCGCATGTACAGCTACAAATGGTGTCCTGTAATATTCTTGTGAATAGATAAGATGGTGATTGTCAAAATGGCTAAAAAGTCTAGAAAAGTGAAGGGTTAAGAGCAAATTAGCAAAGGTGCTCAGAACCAAACAGTTCCAGTTTTCAACTCCCATTTTTATAATAGATGGGGTACAAATTTCAAATGTACTTTAATGAATTAGAAACCTAGCCTCCATTATAGATAAAAGCTCTTTATAACTATTACAGTAAACCTCAACTGTTGGGAGAAAAGAAGAAAAAATACTGCATTTTTCCCAACCTGACTGAAAATATTTTGGCTCCTTCTAAAGTTAAATATATTTTACTTCTTCAGTTTATTAGTTATTGCTAACTAGTATACACCATTTTTATATGGCTACACTGCACAATAAAGTAAAAAAAATATGTAGCTGCCCCAAAAGGCCAAGAATTGTATAAATGAAGACATTGTAATTATTTTCCTGATTTTTTCATGAAATTAGGATTGCTAAAAGCATGCCATGTACTGTCATAATTACCAGTAATAACATACAAACTAATGCATTCCTGCAATTTTCAGTCCATTACTTGTAGATTTGTCACTTGTTATTTCTATCTCACAAAAAGAAGTTAAGCATTTTTATACTTAAAGCAAGAATTTATCAACACATCATAGCAATTACTGAATCTCCTATAAGCCAAAGGTAAAGAATGGTATTTCTTGTAAGTGAGGTCTCAAAAATATCTGGTGACCTTCATCATTCATAGTGACTACTACGCATGACACTAGCTGGAAGAGAAATTTCTTACTTTACCAACGACTTTAATAAAGCCTACAATGCTGTGTCTACAAAATACCCAAATAAGCAAACAAAAACTCCTAATACTCCTCAAAATCCAAACACCTCTTATTTCTTACTGACCAGTCTAAAAGCCATGCAAATTGCAACATACCTTTTACTTCATTTTGAGGAACAAAACTGTTGTTCTGTTCATGTAAGGTGGTGAGTAAACATAGCATGCATTCCTAACTACATGGGTTACTCAGATCATAAAGAGTGTGCCAGTCAGCATTAGTGACACAGGGTCTTATCCCACCTCTCTGACACACACGGGAACGTCAACACTGCTCCTATTCCAGCCAATACAACTGAATGGGCTTAAGAGAAGGTATCAGCAGCTTTAGTTCTGCAAAAGGACCGCCAAGCTTTCTTTGAACAATAAGCAAGAGAACATGGGAAAGAAACAGGCTCATGCTTGAGCCTTGTCTCATTTAAGAAAAATAACAAAATAAACCCCCAAACCCACACAACACACAGTGCAGTATTCTCAGACCGCTGTCAACTGGCACACAAAGAACCTTTTAAATACATTAGAACAGCCCATACTTTTTCTTCAATATAGTCACTAACCCTGTAGTTGCTAGCTTTTAGTATATTAGAAAACCCAAAACTTTAGCATGTGCACAAATTTGCTTATTTCTTATGACAATCTAGATACTGACATAGCAGAAAAAAACAGAAGTTGTAAAGCCCTAGTTTAGCAGACCTGACCTAAACAACTACACAAGTAAAATCATTAGGGTGATGAAAAACAAGGATGGTAATTTAGTTCTAATGCCTGAGAGCTGCTCACATATTAACAGATCATAGCCAACAAGAGGCACAATCCCCTGCTGTAAAGGCAAACCAGTTAATAACTCTGAAAGTTTAAAAGACATTTAAAAAAACCCAAAACTTTTTAATGCACAGGAGCTTAAACTCAAACTTCCGTAAAAAGGTTTAGCTCTGCTGATTGAAAGAGAAATGCACATTGAATACTTTTGCATATATAAGCCCAAAGACACAGATGTAGGATTGTTTCTGCCAGTAACAATGAGGGCTCCAAAGCCAGAATGCTAATAATTCTTCCAGGATTCAAAGGCTCTTCCAGGTATAAAGACGACTGCTTTCCAAATACTTCAGTGTCACAGATACAAGGTACTTAAAAGAATTTTTACCATCAGATCATTTCGATGACAGGTTTTTTACAAGAAATAAAGGACAAAAAAATAGAAATCCAAGCATTACTCTTCATTAAACATTACTGAAGTTCTGAGTTCTGGACTAAGTTAAGACTAAGTTTGATCTCTTACAACAAAATTGTATGTATGGATGCACACAGATTCTCAATGCCCTGCCTTTAATTTCAATTTATTTTATTTTCTGACAAACGATGCTTTATTCAAGCCTCTTTAGTTGATAATTAGCTATTGTCCTCTTTAAGTATGGCTAAATGAGAAAGAAGGGAGATAAGGACAGGCAGGTTCCAAGTGAAACTGATAAACCAATAATAATAAACTGAAATAGAAAACTGATCTTAGTGAAGACATCACAGAGGAAGGGGGAGCTGGGAAGGGGAATCTCTCTCCAGTGAGCCAGAGAAAGGGCCTTCCCTTTTTTCCTAATACCTGGAAAACAGATTATGACACCGTTTCCCACAGCATTCTCCTGGAGAAACTTGCTGCTCATGGCTTGGACGGGCATACTCTTGGCTGGGTAAAAAACTGGCTGGATGGCCAGGTCCAAAGAGTTGTGGTGAATGGAGTTAAATCCAGTTGGCGGCCAGTCACAAGTGGTGTTCCCCAGGGCTCAGTATTGGGGCCAGTTCTGTTTAATATCTTTATCAATGATCTGGACAAGGGGATTGAGTGCACCCTCAGTTAAGTTTGCAGATGACACCAAGCTGGGCGGGAGCGTTGATCTGCTCGAGGGTAGGAAGGTTCTACAGAGGGATCGGGACAGGCTGGATCGATGGGACGAGGCCAACTGTATGAGGTTTAACAAGGCTAAGCGCTGGGTCCTACACTTGGGTCACAATGACCCAATGCTACAGGCTTGGGGAAGAGTGGCTGGAAAGCTGCCTGGTGGAAAAGGACCTGGGGGTGTTGGTCAACAGCCGGCTGAATATGAGCTGGCAGCGTGCCCAGSTGGCCAAGAAGGCCAACAGCATCCTGGCTTGTATCAGAAATGGTGTGGCCAGCAGGAGTAGGGAAGTGATTGTCCTCCCGTACTCGGCACTGGTGAGGCCGCACCTCGAATACTGTGTTCAGTTTTGGGCCCCTCACTACAAGAAGGACGTTGAGGTGCTGGAGCATGTCCAAAGAAGGGCAATGAAGCTGGTGAAGGGTCTAGAGAACAAGTCTTATGAGGAGCTGCTGGGGGAACTGGAGTTGTTCAGCCTGGAGAAAAGGAGGCTCAAGGGAGACCTTATCACTCTCTACAACTACCTGAAAGGAGGTTGTAGCGAGGTGGGTCTCTTCTCCCAAGTAAGAAGTGATAGGATGAGAGGAAATGGCATCAAGTTGCGCCAGGGGAGGTTTAGATTGGATATTAGGAAAAATTTCTTCACTGAGAGGGTTGTCAAGCCCTTTCCAAAGGGCTTTTTTTTTTCCAAAGCCTTTTCCAAAGCCTGGAACAGGCTGCCCAGGGAAGTGGTTGAGTCACCATCCCTGGAGGTATTTAAAAGACGTGTAGATGTGGTGCTTAGGGACATGGTTTAGTGGTGGACTTGGCAGTGTTAGGTTTACGGTTGGACTCGATGATCTTAAAGGTCTTTTCCAACCTAAATGATTCTAAGATTTTATGTTTTGTGGTCTGATTCAAGTTGCAGACAAACATGGGCCAGCCACAGACCAGAGAAGATTTTAAATGGAGGGGGGGCAATTAATTTGTTACCTACTTAATTGCATACCAAAACGATCAAGTTTAATAACATGATGAATAAATTTGGTACCAGATAATTGTTCTGTATTTATCTTGGCATAATAAAAATAAAATTATCTTCCATCTACCCTCAAATCCTCTTGCTTACGTACCTGGAATTTATGTAGCATTTTTGTAAGCGTCAAATAACTGCATTCTGTATAGCTACATCTGTCAAACAAGATTCCACTAACAAGATGCAATTTATTTAAGGACCCCATTAGCCAAACTCCTCCCTTTACCTAGGCTGTCCCTCAAAACAATCTACCACATGCACATGTATCCCTTCCACAGCTGAACTATTTTTAGCATATTTAAGTATTTTTAGTATTTTTGTGTATTTAAGTGTATAGTGCTATGTTACTGAAACAAGAAAGAACAGTATTCTGATCATAAACTTTTATTCAAATTAATTTTTCCCTGAAACTATCTTTTAATTGTCTTTAAAGAGCCAAACCAGAAATTATCGTGAAAAAAATACTGAAATTGTTATATTTAAAATAATTTTAAACATGACTTCATAAAAATATATATGAAATAATTATTTTTAATTTGGTACATTATGTTTCAATGAATGGGTCAGTCAGAATTATCCGTATAAACAACAGAAAGTTATAGAAGAAGCTGAGTGTGTCTTCACAATATAAAAGCAACATAGAGCAAAGAGGAG
Organism: Phoebastria nigripes; assembly: GCA_035582835.1. Taxonomy (NCBI): domain Eukaryota; kingdom Metazoa; phylum Chordata; class Aves; order Procellariiformes; family Diomedeidae; genus Phoebastria; species Phoebastria nigripes. The sequence continues at coordinate 243,629 of JAYKAV010003449.1, forward strand.
AATAATCCAGGTGATCTACTGTGCAAGAAAGAAAGCCTTTGCAGAAACAAACAAACAGAAGTCTACCTGTTGGAGGTCCAATGTAATGGTCACATAATGATATTCAATTCCATTCTGGATACTAGGGCTTTGCCACCAAGTGTTCTTGCCATCAATTGCATTTTTTATCGGATGTCGTTCTGTTAGAACAGCAGAAATACATAAATATATTTCAAAATTATTAGGAGATTTAAATGTTTTTAGATTTAAAATCTAGATTTTAATACAATTACAAAACTAATGAGGCAGCACTTTAAAATAAGAAACGGGAAATTAATTTTTCTTTTGGGGCACAGTCATGCTTATTATTACTGGAATACTGATCTAATGTTAGCTGTTTAATTTTGGTTAGGATCATAAGAAGATGATTCAGAACACCTAAATGCACTTGGAGGCTCTCCTGATTCTACAGAAAATGTAGGCATCTAAATCAAGTGAACACTTCCTGCAGCCTTCCAAAGTTTCAAGTACTGTAAAGTCATTAAATGTTGCAACAGAAACAACAAATCAGGAACCTGAGATATGGTGTGCAAGAAAAGCAGAGATTAAAGTAATACTGGCACTTGCATTTCTAAGACATTTCTAAGCACACATGGAAATAATTCAGGAAATAATTCAGAAATCATTACAGAGGAAATGATTCAGAAATCATTACAGAACATATTTCTCAACTGGAAAATTGTCTGACTCACATACACGCATATAAAGAAGGTTTGCTTGGTTATAATCCATATCAAAGTCCAAGATGCATTACTTTTCATGTCTACATTTACTCTGCTGCAGTGTCCCAAATGAATCCCAAATAACAGGGATAAGAATTTATTTACAGAATTGAATTCTTCCTAGATTTCAAGATCTTCTAAATTATTGAAGCTTGCTTACACAGTATCTTAATGTTATTTAGACTGAGAAAAATCACTCAACATTTCCAGGTTACTTTTTGTGGTCAATGCATGTTTCTCTCCTGTACAAAATGGAGAATAACATAACCTCAATTTTAAAAGGTACAAGGATCTGTATTTTGAAGTCCCTAATTGCCTAGAGCAAGTCTGTACATTATGGGGAAAATAACCCAAAGGAAATTAAAATACAGTAGGTTTCTTCTATGCAAGTTCTGTCTGCAAGAACGTAACAAGATAGGAGAAATCCTACCCTTCTCATTAAGGATGGCTTTCTAAACTGACAGGTTTTCTTGATATGAAACTGAAATATGCTTCATTACTAGCTAGTCCTAGAAATGCAAATAATTAATTCATGAACTGATTAATTTACTTGTTATTTTAATTATTACTTAAATCAACCAGCCAGATTGATAGCCTTTGTGCATCTGGTTTTTTGCTACATCAACCACCTGTGGAGGACGGGAGTCCTAGCTCATTAAGGAAAGCCAGAATGTCTGAACACATTTAAAGATACAATTAAAGTGCTTTGTGGGAGTGAGGGAAGGCATAAGCCCTCAAAATTGAAAATGCCAAAAATTTCATTTAAATGTCAGATTATTCAGTGGCATTAGTGGGCACCAACATTTGCAAGTTAGAATGCTGGTGCTACAAGTGATGTTATTAGTAGCTTTATCTTTATATTGAAGAGGAAAGCAAAACATACGCATGCTTTACATGTTGTCAGTTCCCACAGCTCTGATTATTTTCACAAACCTTGGCTTTAAGTGAGTGCTAGCAAAAATCTTCTGTAAATCAAACTCAGAGCTCCTCCGTGATTGTGACAGAAGCTGTCTAATTGGAAATTTTCATGTAAGTCTCTTCAGGTGAAATTGATATAAAGGTAAATCATGAGAAGGAGGGTTGGGAGATGAATCAACAATTAACTGTAATCACCATTATGAAAGTTTAGCCATAATTAATTTGAAAACACTGATTAATTGCTGGCATGTTTTGCCTATTTAAAAGGGAAGGGAAAATAATATAATATTTGCAAAAAGGACTAGATTGCAAATGCAGTTCAAGGACCAATCTCCCTGATGGATGGCAAGGGGGAGAACTTACAGAGCCCATCAAACTGTACTCCTTAATTTGGGCTCACATGTGATTAACCAGGGAATTTGTGTTCATTTCCTACTACAGTAATTAAGGGGAGGCACTCCAGACTCGCACATTCCAGGGGGATCATTTAAAGTCTGGTTACATTACATGGTTCTTCTATTAATGAGCCATCTCTGTTTAAATAAGGCACTTCCTTCTGCCAAATGAACATTTTAAAACGTTAAAATGAGATGTGGTTGGCAACAAAAGACCAGACATTATGAAGCTGGGCAGATTCAAGTTTTTAAGAGGGTAGGAGTGAAGGGAAACACAAATATAAATCATTCAGATGGGGTTTTTATATATATACACACATATGTATGTCTGTGTATATACACATACACTAGCATACACTATCTGATATCATAGGCAGGACATGGGAACAAAGCAATCCAGCTCTGTTTTAGGTTTGGTCTCTGAATTAAACAAACATGATATAGAAAAAAACTTGTATGATGTGCACGTGTCTCTAAATACCCATCTATAAAGAAGGGAAAGAATCTATTGCACAGTGTTTGCCAATTGGAATGGTTCCAAAAGCCCCTGAAATCTTCTCTGAGTGAGACACACTACGACAATGTAACATATCATTTGAATGCTTATATTGCTACAAAATCATGTGACCTTTCCTCAGAAGGCAGCATTTACTACAATTAAAAAAGATGTCAAAACTTGGAAACTATATTTGGAAAAAAAATAGGTTGCAACTGTATTCAGACAAATGTAGTCTATACTGGGGCAATTATAATTAGCTTTGCAAATACAAGATGGGGAGCAAATGGATAGGTAGCCATTTAGCAGGAAAGCATCTGGGGATTATAATGGACAACTAGCTATGTATCTCTCAGTAGTGTCACACCATTAAAAATGGGAAATATCCAAGTAAAACAGGAATCTATTCTGTTCATTCTGAAGCAAACCTGCATCTCTATGCAATGCTGGTAAGAGCTCAGGTGAATTTTAATAAAGATGAAAACCACTAGAGAGAATTCAGAGAACTGCAATTTGCACACTTAGAGCTCTAGAAAATACAGCCTATGAGGAGAATGAAAGAAAAGAGATCGCTTAGTGTAGAAACTAGATAGAGCAGCAATACCATCAACCCTCAACTAAGTAAAAGACTTTTGTAAAGAAAAAGGGAATAATCCATTCCTTGTATTGACTGAAGTTAGGAAAAAGGTAACATGAATTTCTGCAAGGAAGATGCAGATTAGCTATTAGGAAAAGACTTTGTAATGAGTAAAATAACTCTAGGAAGGGTGGCCCTGGAAGGAAGTTTCTAAGGAGAAGCTAAACAAGCTTCTGTCTGGAAAGCTACAGACATAGATAGCTCATCCTGTCTAGAACTAGCAGATAGATTAAACGTTGTCTTTTTCTTTCTTTCCCTGTAGTTTTAAGCACATGCTTAAATGTGCTTTTTTATGAGGTGTAAATGTATCTGAGCTAGGTTTTACAGGGAAACAACTGGAAAAAAAGAGAAATTGTCTCCATGCTTCTGTGGCTGTGCTTCTTCCAACATTTTATCTATTCCATTAAAAGCTGTCTTGTCTCTACACCCTCTACCATCTACAGTGCCAATATACCTACAAAAATCTAACAACGTTAATGCTATTCATGTCTTTCATTGCAAGGTCACATGAAATTAAACTTGTATGACTTGACTAGAAATTTTCTTAGTTCTAATCTTCCCAACTATTAGAAACATGCATCTCTGAAGCAGATGATAACAAATCTATACTTGAAAACTGATTTTGCTTCCGGGTAGTCTTAAAAAAAGCAATGTTAGCAAAGATCAATTTTAATATGAAAAACTAAGCAATTAAACCAAGCAGTGCTCCATTATCTTATCTTCTTTCTGCTGGCTCAGTGAAACTGAATTAACATCAAACGAAGAAGAAAAATATCGCAGAACACAGTAAAATAAAACTGGAGTTGGCCCTAAACTGAAATGTCAGATGTTGCTTAGATTGGCCAAAATGTTCAAATTCCACATGTAGGTATGCAGGTAAAAGTTATCTGGTTTTCATTCATGGTCAGTATATATCAAGAGAATTCAACAACAGCTGTAGATACTTAATTTTTCTAAATTTGAATTTAGGTGCTCCACTTTAAGTATCTGAATTAGAAAGTTCAGTTTGAGGAGTATACATAACAGATACAGATTTTGAAATACCAGTGGAAGAGATGAGTAACGTAATTTAAAAAGGAGGAGACAGACATCGCATAGTAATCGGGCCAGTGACCTACAGTTTTGTTTGCTGAGTATCTGCAACCTTTGGAAAAAAATCTTTTTAAAGGAACAAAATGAAAATGGCACACATACGATGTGGAACCCTGCTCCTTTGATCACAAATACGGCACTGAGGGTTCCTTGCAGGCTGTCCAGGTACATGTTCAACAAGTTTGCAGTACATTTCCCGACCCTTTTCTCCACAGGTAGCATTGGTTGTGATGAGAGCATTAGTAGCCAGGTTCAGCACCGCAGGAAACAACCCTGCCAACAAAATAAAATAAAATCATAAACAACAGCAACAAAGGTGAATTTAGCAGCACAATCATAAATCAACATAACACCTTTTATGATATTAAAGCAAAAGGCTTAGTTTTCAACAACTATGGAAGTAATGAAACACAGAAAAGCACCAACAACTTTGGTTTTGAATCCAGACTTTAGACATCGGAATAAAGCTGTTATACTGATGGTTTCCTCCTCATTCCCTTCTAAAATTCAAATTGGTACCCTCTGGTTATATCTTGAACAACAGCAGGATGTCAAAGGAGAAAGTAAAGTATGGAAACATACAAGGCATCATAAAATGATTTTTTTCATAATCAGACCTTGTGTTCCTACTCGATTGGACATTGAAACATTGTATGCAAATTACCTATGAAAACTCTTTATTATTCTTCTTTTCTGCTTACATCTCCATGGGAAAGCTTATCCTTCACAGACTGCATCACTTGCATTACACTATATTACTATTCTGCTTAGGACCTCATAGTCACCCTCGTCATCAGAGTAGCTAAGTAATTCATGCAGCAACATGAATAGCATCTGTCATGTGTGGTTTCCCTTTCCTCAAGAAGAGGATAATAGATACAACATTATATCTTTTATGGCAGTACTGTTGTTATTTTTTTCAGCTGCACATGCTGAGTGATGTATTATAATTCTCATTCAGCACAGCACTTAAGCAAATGTCTGAGTGCTCTGCTGAACCGAGTTCTATGTAGCAGTAAGCTATAAAGATTATAAACCATACGAAGAACAATCATTAAGGTGGGTTACTCTCCTTCCCACTAAATACTGATCAAAACCTTTGAGCCGTGATAAAATTGATCCATGAAGACAAAGTGATATGATATGTTGAAGGTATACATTAGCCCCTCACATTAATCAATCAGTTTTGCATCATCAAAGGTGTAATTTGCCATGGCTGCAGGTTAAACGAAAACAACAAAAATATCTGAAGTATGGCTTTGGGTCATCTTCAGATTTACTTGATGACAATTTCCACTGGCCCCAAACCCACCCTTCTGCAATTCATTCAGCTTCTAACCCTATTGTATTATTATAAACTTAAAATAAGGCTTCAATCAAAACTGAATCTGCAATTATTGTACACTGATAAAGCTCCCTTTATAATGACTTTCCTTTTCCTCCTCCGCAGATGGACAACACTATTCAACTGACTCCTTTCAGTTCTTTAACTCCAGTCTCCTGCTTGTCTCTGAAATTAACCTGTATGCCATATAATTACCAAGCTTGGGTGGTCATGGTACAGCTGTCCTCTGACATTGTGCGTTAGTGACTCTCACGCTCACTTTAAAAATATGTTAAACATACTGCTTGAGCAAGGCAACCCATTAGCTACTAACCTGTCCAATTTGTATAGTCAATCAGTAGTTGAGATTTTATTGATCGTGTAGCTTGCTTCTTCTGTATACATTACAGCCCATTTTCATCACATTTTAAAATCTGTACAGTTGTTCTTGTATTTTTATTCAATGCATTCAGTGATATTTGCTGCCTTCTACAATGGGGGCACATGGTAAAATCTGTGTAAGCATTACCCAAGTAGATGAATTAATAGCTGTGACTTACAGCCTCATTATTCTCTTGTTAGGCTGTACAAAGTTAATAGTGTAAAAGCCAGAAATCATTTAGCCTTAACAGAGTCTGGCATTTGGTTTGGAGTTAAGTATTTTATTCCCTCAAAAGTGAACCTCATAAAAAGGACAGAATGATCCTACATGCAAGGAATTGCAGTAGATGGCATCAGGAGAATAAATCCTTCAAAAAACAGTGGAACAGCTGAAAAAGAGCACAGCTATAAAAATATTACATGTTATATGTCTATACACAAATCATACCATTGTTCTAAACTCAAGTAAGTAAATGAAGAGAACTTAAGGAACTCATCAATTAGAACACAATTTCACTCTCAGGTAACCTCTTCTATGTACAGTGCAGCTTAGGGCAAAACTACCACACAGCCTTGCCCATAATCAGTACAAACACAGGCACCAAAACCAGTATTGGGTGTTTCACTGAAGAGACCATGTCAAGATCCAGTGCCTCAGAGAGAGATGCATCACACTGCATTCCATGCAGGCTCACAGGAGTGGATCTGACAGGCAGAGAGCAAGAAATGCACGAAGTGCTCCTGCACTGCACCTCACACTTCGCATTTGGTCTTGATTAATTCCCCAGCCCTGGAATTTTAACAAGTTAAAAATTACAATTAACAACTACTATTTGAACTTTTTTTGAATGATCTTTGTTTGCGAGGAGCAAGGAGTTGGGCTCGATGATCCTTATGGGTCCCTTCAAGATACTCTATGATTCTATGATACTGCTTTGTATAGCCCAAAATAAGGCTTTGCTTTTAAAGAACATTTGATGTGCAAGCCTGATGGAATGGAGGAAGCAATGCTATTCATATTGCTTTCTAGAAATTAACATATATAATACTTTCACAATATAGGCATGAGATTCTAGCAATACAGAAGATGAAAGCATTGTCTTGAATCCTTTACTTAGGCTCTTTGAATATGAAATAGAAATGTGAATGTTCGTGATGCTAGTTTATACTGTTTACCCTCTCTAAGATTCCCATCTATCCAACCATAAATCCCCAGGAAAAAGGCAAGAGAGCTCAAGACACCACAGTTCATTTTTTTAGAGAATTTTGCCTTATTTTTCATGATGATAATCATACAGAAGAAATATTTAAAAACTGGTGTACTAGTTTTGTGCATCTTAAAATTCAATTTCTCACTAAATTATAAAGTTTATTTAGTTATCAATCCCATCTTGAATTCTGTGGGCATCCTACTATGAAATACTTCGAAAAACATGATCTGCTATAATTACAGACAGCTCTTCTTTCTTTATTGCCAAATACCTTTAGTAATCATTTGCTCCAGTGCAAAGACCGGGTAAAATACCTCTGAGTCAGAAACACATTATCTCTATTTTGTGTAGCTCAAGTGCAAGCAGAGAAATTCTACTCCCTTCTACTGCCAGCTACATCAATCTTTTCCCTCCTTTGTGTCACTGGCAAAAAACAGCTTAGCATTCATTTCTACCTGTAAAAAAATACCAAAATTCTAGCAATTGCATGGAGGAAATAGGTAGAAAAGATTGGCTTGTAATTAGGTGGTGTTTTTAGCAGCTTGGATTCAATTTCTGGTTTTCAACAGGCTTCTGTTGCATCAAGAGAAAAACACAGTCTCATATTCTCACCTATGAAATGAGTATGGTCATCTTTCTGCTTTCCACTTTGGTTTTTAAGCATGGAACATATTCCATGGAGCTTTTAGAGCATGGAAGCCAGATAGACAGTTTGTTTAGTGTTGACAGGTGATTAAACTATGAAAGGAAAATAACACAGAAATTGATCAAATTCTTTAAAGTGGTGTACCATGCAAGGGTAATCAAGAAAGCTGCTCAACTCTCTACAGAATTAGTGATGATAAGTTTATTGTGAACAGATAGAGCTTTAGAAAAAAACTGGTAAAAATGAAAAGCAGCAAATCAGCAGGAATAGCTGATTTTTGCCTACAAACTCCGATGTACTCAAGTTTTACACTGCCACTGTTCTAGTTAAGTAGGGTGTGGTACCAAAGTGCTAACTACACTATCAGTTTTTTAAATGGTTCCTGGATCAAAGCAGATCTGAATATCTATCTTAAAGACAATAACAGTGGATGCTTGGGATCAGTGTTTTTTTACAGAGGCCTCGCAAGTCATCCCTTATCGATACTAAAGTTCTTTGTAGATGCTGGCAAGCATATAGGTATGAGTGATTCACTGAGTTCAACATATTTAGATTAACAAACAGATTTTGACAAGATTCCGCAAAGGCCATTAAAGGAACTATGCTATCATGACATATGAGGGAATGACCTCTCATGAGATAACAACAACAAAAAAAGGAAAATGGGGAATAACACTGGAAAACCACAAAGATCTTTGCTGAATCCTGTTTTGTTCAACAGTTACATAAGTAACTTAGAAAAGAGGATAAAAAGTAAGGTGACAGTTTATTGATGATAAAAATTATTCTGGATAATCAAAATAAGGACAGACCACAAAGAGTGGTAGAAAAATTTCACAGTATGGTATGTCTAGGCAATAAAATGGCACATGAAATCGAGGAATGGAAATTAATATACGGGGGAAAATATGATAGGCTCTGCACTAGCTATTATCACCCCTGAAAAAGTTATTATGGATATTTCAATGAAAACATTAGGTCAAGGAATAGAAACAAAATGTGATTACATTATCACATAAATCCATCTGTAATGACAACTCAAATACTGTATGATATTCCTTATCTCTCATCTCCAAAAGGACAGGGTAGAACTAAAAAAAAAAAAGAAAAGTGTGACAAGATCACAGCTGTGGATTGACTTCTGAATGTGGACATTAATAGGCTATGAGACTTCTGCTGGGAAAAGAACTGATTGGGAGATGTATAAAATGATGTAACTGTTTATAAAATCATAAATGGGTTTAGCAAGTGAACATTTGGAAGCGAACATGGTAAGTTTAGTTACCCTTCTACCACAAATTGGGGGTGCTGAGTCAACTTATCATACAGAAGTTTTCTTCATTGATTGGGATTTTTTGTCAACTGCTTTTCAGTATGATAGAAATTAAATTCTAGAATACATGAATAAATTCTAAAATAAATGTTTTTATTCCAGAAGTAGGAATGGATTAAAAACCAATTAGATTAATACATAGAACAAGGGTTCATCTGGGGCTGTTAAACATGAAGGGCTTGGTGTTCAACTGTCAGTTCAGAATATCCCTACATCACTGTTCCAGGGTTTTATCCAGGGAGGCATCACTGTACTCTTTCTCTTCTTTCACATTTTTCCTCAATATTGCCTCTAATACATACCTGTAGTTGTTTCTTACTAAGGCTGGTAGCACATATAGCCCAACATCAAGGTCCACCCAAAATGGAATAGAAAGTGTAACTTTAATTTTGTGTGGCATTGCTAATGAAATCATAATATTTTTGCCAATATTCATTTTTCCCACCAGCCATTGTCCTCTACACTACTTCCCATCATTACCTTGCATCCATAGAGGTCTCATTAATGGCTACTTATTCTATAGATCCTCAGAACATTTGCTGAGATTGGTGATTGTCTTGCAGTTTTCTGCAAAGCAGTATTACCTTAATTCATTTTCTTATGTTTTCCTAATCTCATTGCATAAAGGAAAATAACAGCCCAGCTTCACATGTTTTCTTTTATGTACTTTTCACATTTCCTCACCAACATCCAGCTCATAAAAGCTCCATGAGTATCAGTGGAATAAAACCCACCAATCTGATGCCTGGCACCCTGCCCTATTTTGTCATGCCCTATTACCTACTTCTCTGCCAAACTGACAGATTTTCCACATGCTTTATTGCAATAGTTGAGATCAGCAGAAGCACATGAGCTACATAAGTAGCAGGTACAAGACATTTTCATAAAGCCCGTCAGCTGTTGAATTCAAACTCATTCTCACTCACTCTCACCCTCCTCCCAAATAGCGCTATTTGATTGACCTTCAGAGCACACTGCAAGATCTAGCTGATTTCCCTAGCGGAGAGAGGATGGAGGGATTCTAGCGGGAAATCAAAAATATTAACTATATCTCCAGCTGCCGAATGGTGATTACAGGTTCATTATGAAGTGGGGATAGTCACTGGGGTAACCTACTTTTAAAATATGTCAAGGAGCAGCTACAGCAAAGGAGGGGTACTGACAATAGATATGAATGTAAACAAAATAATTACCTCGTACATTAGTCTTCCTACCATTTACCAATTCTGACAGTTATGTTTTCCTTTCCTTCCCTTCACATAACCCATGGAGAGTTGCAAATACTGTTTTAATCACATCAGCATCCTACATCTACAGAGCAACTGATGGGATACGTCTCAATAGAAGGACACGCTGGCATTACAATGGAAGCTGGAATCACAGGGGAAGAACCAAGACCAAGATTATAACCTCTGTTAGGCTTCTGCTACTACACAGAGGAAGTAGCAGCCACCTTGAGTGAGAAACAAGGAACCACCAATTAGTGATAGGAGATGGAAGACAGCAATAGAGATCTTTGCATGGAGATGAAGGAAGGAACTGGCTTACTGAGTGGGGGAGACTGGGAAAGAGAGAAGAAAATTAGGAGGAGAAAGACCACTGCAATTAGATACTGGAAGAAGGCTCTGTAACCTTTCTTCTTGACAGATAATGGTTGGCACACAAAATATTGCATTCAGTATTATTAAATGTCTAGATTGTGATTACACAGTGGTAAGATCAGTGCCCTATTTTACTGAGGGTAAAATTAATATAAATAATCACAGTCCCTGCACACATAAGCAAAGTGTTAACATAAAAAAAATCATTATTGTTTTTTAATAGCATGTTTAAAATACTTCCAAGATAGAAGACAAACTTTGGTTTACCAACTCTGGGATTTCTTTGTGTCTTATTAAAGCATTAGAACTGAGAAAATGTTTTCCTCCTTCAAAGAAAGCTCTGTTAAGACCTGCATATTCCTCTTCTCTCTTCTAAACAGACCAATATTTGGCACTGTATATTTCCTTCAACCTTCTCAAAATATCCCTAGTGTCTTCAAAGAAGCAAATAAACCAGCCTGCCTAAATATGTCTAACTTTTCAAGCCAATCTTCCTAGTCTATAGAGTACTTTGAAATGTTCATGCAGTCAAGCAGAGCTGTTTGCCACTGAATTTGTACTAAAAAGACAAAAGAGAATACGTCAATTTCAGATGTTCTAAGAAGTGTCACTGGAAAAAGAGAGACTTGTCTGCTGCAGCGCGGAGCTATGCTAGGCTGTGGGAACACAGTGGGGAGAAAAAACTGGGACAAAACAAAACAAAATGTTGCAGCACAGAATAGCTTCCAGCTGCGCACCACAGGGAATAACTTAATGCACTCTATCCACAATGTAGATGAAGAGTTTTATACAACCAGAAAATAAGCCCAATTTGAAGAAACAGCTGTCCAGACACAACAGAGCTTGCAGACTGAAAAAAAATTGACACTAAGCCCATTTGTCCAGAGGAAAACAAAACTGGAAAACAAGTATTTCAGTCCCCGTTTATGTCAGTTGCCCTAAACCACTGCGCACTATAGTACTGTTCAGTAATCGTCCTTTTTTCCTTCCAAAGGAAGTGGAAATGTAGTTTTCGATGTTCGGTGGTAGAGGTGGCTCACTTTTACTTTCAGGTAATTTTCTCTTTTCATACTGAGTAATGTCACAGACATCCTCCTGCATATTTAACTTCAACACAAAAGACATAGTATAAAACCCTAACCTGAAGAAGCTTGATAGCAAGGCTAACTATAATCCTTACAAAGTAACAGACACATCTGAAAAAGGGTATATTGATTATCTAGTAATATTACCTTGCCTCTCCACAGCTTACAGCATTCAAAATCAGTGGGGACTTTGCTCATTTTAATAGCAAAACACCATCAGTTTTATAGATTGGGAGACTGAGTGAAAAAATTGCTATTGGCTTACCCCAATATTATATTGTACAAAATATATAAGCATTCCCGTAGCTTTGTAATGAATTCCTTTTTCCTAGAGCCATCACACAAGGTTGTTTTGCAAAGTAGAACAGGAAAAATATAGGTGAAGATTGGAGCGGTTCATCTTGGGGGCGCTTGCAAGCCATGTGCGGGACAACCAGGGGATCAGGCCCAGCCAGCATGGGTTCATGAAGGGCAGGTCCTGCTTGACCAACCTGATCTCCTTCTATGACCAGGTGACCCGCCTAGTGGATGAGGGAAAGGCTGGGGATGTGGTCTACCTGGACTTCAGTAAAGCCTTCGACACT
>JAYKAV010003449.1:256992-275892 GCA_035582835.1 Phoebastria nigripes
TCTTTACTGAAAGAGTGGTTAAACATTGGAACAGGCTGCCCAGAGAAGTGGTGGAGTCACCATCCCTGGARGTATTTAAAARAYRTGTAGATGAGGCACTTAGGGACATGGTTTAGTGGGGCTTGGTGGTGTTGGGTTGACGGTTGGACTTGATGATCTTAGAGGTCTTTTCCAACCTTAATGATTCTATGATTCTATGATTCTAAGATGAAATCCTGTCTCCTTGACATCCATGGCAGAACTCCCACTGAATCAAAAATCCAAAGCACAAAGATTTAATGGACATCTCATTTTCAAAGGTATTTACATGCCCAGTCTGAGTCAGGCACCCACTGATTTTCAAATATATGTCTGTATTCTGGCACAAATTTTAAAGTGCAAAATCCTAGTTGTACAAATACCTTATCTGTAGAAGAAGTGCACTATGCATGAAGAAGCAAGCAGCACTCTTTACAGTTATTTCCTTGTATTTATTAGCTACGTGACCTTCATTAAAACCTTTGCAATGCAGTAGTATGGTCCTGGTCAGCCAAGCAGGCCTAGCAGGAAAAAGCAAAAGGACCTCTGAGAGACAACACTGATCTAATGCAAACAGGAATTCTCCCAAATCATCTATCTTCTGTTCTTCGATAGCACACATCAATTTACAACTTTCCCAAATTGCATGATATAGCTAAAAACGTCCATTTTTATTCAGTTCCCACGTCTGAATACCAACGTCTCCATACTGAGAAGACACTGTAGGTTTGGTTCCCCCTACTCATGCACTTCCCTCAGTTGCTAAGAGAGGGAGAGAGAGAGACCCGTATGATTTGTCTATCCCAGTTCCATCCCACTAAAGGAGAATAAAAAGAGGATTATGACACTGAATAAAAATGAAAAAAAATGAAATCAGAATTTCTCAAAGGTATAATAGAGCCTGGGAAAATTGGAGCCTCCAGATGCAATTTACTGCTGACTTTGGTCTTGACAAAGCTATTGTTTTATGCAAAAAGCCTGCTGCTATACATTGTCTTGGACACTAAAGAATATGAAGCATATTACTATTTTTGCAATAACTTCAAAATGAATGTCCATTGAAACCACACTGCAGAGTCAGAATTAGTTACTGTGCCCTTGACTCTCCAACACTGTCAACTTACTTAAACAGAAAGACTGAGATGTTTGCTGTGTTCTTTTACAAGAGGCAACAAAAGACATGTTATGGAGGCTAATAAAAGTCATCCATCTATTCATCGTCATCTATACTGACAAAAAAATCCAAACTGATTGGATTATGAAACCAAAGAGCAAATGGAAAAACTGATCTTACCACATGTAAGAGATTCCGTGCACTTACTTTTACCCTGAGGATTCAGATGAAAATAGTTTAAAATATGTTTCTCTCATGATGAGCTTGAATAAACATTAAGTTCAATTCTCGTTCTTTGAACTGATTTACTTCTTGCTATTCTGCTGTAATGCTTTACTGACATAAGGATTCTAAAAGTTTTAACATATTCTGGTAAAATGTGAGACCACCGATCAGCAATTTCCATGCAGAGTTCTTAACATCGTCTTCAGAGAATTAAAAAAACCATTGAGGCTGGAAGGGACCTCTTATCTAGTCCAAACCCCTGCTCAGGTAGGGTCACTAAAGTAGGTTGCCCAGGACTGTGCAGCTGAACTTTCAGTATGTCTAAGGATGCAGACTCCACAGTGTCTCTGGGCAACATATTCCACTGTTTGACCACCCTCACAGTAAAAAAAGTGTTTTCTTATGTTTAAATGGAATTTCCTGTACAGCGATCTGTGCCTACTACCTCTTGTCCTGTCACTGGATACCACTGAGAAAAGTTTGGCTCTATCTTCTGTATCACCCCCCAACACACACATATTTATACACATTAATAAAATCTCCCTGAGACTTCTCTTCTCAAGGCTAAGCAATCCCAGCCCTCTCAGCCTCTACTTGTAGGACAGATGTTCCAAGTCCATAATCATCTTCCCAGCCATTTCCTGGACTTGCTCCAAAATGTCCATGTCTCTCTTGTACTGAGGAGCCCAGAATTGGACACAGCTCTCCAGGTGTGCTCTCATCACTGCTGAGCAGACAGGGAAGGATCACCTCCCTCAACCTGCTGGTGCCACTCTAACTAATGCAGCCCATTTGCCTTCTTTGCCACATTGCTGGCTCATGCTCAACTTGTTGTCCACCAGGACACCCAGGTCCTTCTCTGCAAAGCTGCTTTCCAGTCATTTGGCCGCAGTCTGTACTGGCACATGGGGCTGTTCCTCCCCAGGTGTGGGACCTTGCCCTTCCCTTTGTTGAACTTCATGAGGTTCTTGTTAGTCTATTTCTCCAGCCTGCCAAGGTTCCTCTGGATGACGGCACAGCACTCTGGCATATCAGCCACTCTGTGCAATTTTGTATTGCCTGCAAACTTGCTGAGGGTGCACTCTGCCTTATCATCCAGGTCACTAACGAAGATGTTATACAGCACTGGCCCCAGTATTGACCCCTGGGGTACATCACTAGTACCTGCCTCCAGATGGACTTTGTGCCACTGATCACAACCGTCTGGGCCTATCCATTCAGTTTTCAATCTACCTTGCTGTCCACTTACCTAACCCATATTTCATCAGCTTTTCTATGATGATATTATGGAGACAACATCAAAAGCCTTAATAAAGGTAAGATAAATAACATCCACTCTTCTCCCCTCATCTACCAAGCCAGCCACCTCATCGTAGAAGGCTATCAGGTTGGCTAAGCACAATTTCCCCTCCATAAATCCATGCTGGTCTTAAAACATTTTAGCTACATGTACCATTTACATTTACCATTTTACGTGTATGTGTTACCTAAACTCAAGCTACATGACACCCTATTAAAATGAGAACTAAGTTGCTCTCCTCAATAATACTGTAAGGCCTTATACCTTTGATCTGTTCAATTTCAATGCATGTAAAGCACAATTAGCAAGATCAAGGCCTTCACTGATTACAGTATTGAAGGCAGAATGCAAAACATTTTTCACAACTCAGTCTCCCAACTTTCCATAGAATAGAACAGGTTATCTCTATTTCACTTCCATACTGCCAGTATTCCGAGGCACGAATTAGCTGAATAACTGAGAAATATTGAAAAAAAAAAAAGCTTAATAAACTGCAAAATTAAATTGTATATTTGTGTAGTAATACAGATTGATGTTTCCTGTGCATTGAGCCAAGAAACTCTTCAGTTACCTATAAGACCATGAAAGAGTATTTTGAACATTCTGTGTCAATTTTACTGTATCCTTTTGTTCTGATACATTGAAATAGTTGTTGTATGTTACATACATTTGTTCACCATAGACTTTGCTACAAAAGGGCTACTAAATACATATATTTATCAGTGCTGTAATAGTGTATTTATATATTTATAAATTATATATATATGTAAGATATACAGATATACAAATATAATAGACAGTGCATCTGTATCCGTAGTCCCAGTGGTATGAGTGTCTAAAATTCTTCCTGTTTCATGAAGAGAATAGAATACGTGCATGATTTCAGTATCTTTTTAATATATATCTTGTGAGAAAGAATATTTAAATAATTTTTAATAATATTTATTTTCTCCATGAGAAAAACAGCCCAATAATTTCCCTCCCTTACATATATTTTGTCCCCTAACTTGAACTGTGACTGAATGGGAAGATCAAATGAGGTCTGAGCAGATGGCTGTCAGCAAACCAGTGACAATGTACCATGGTTTAGAATTAGAGACAAAATGTGCAACCTGGTATACAGTTTCTGCTTGTAACTGCCAAAGACATCTGGCTTAGAATATAAACCAGCTTGGACATCCCTACACATATTTACTTTATCATTCATGAAAATTAAATTATATTAGTACCTCTCAATACTTTTCTGGTAAAGCTGTGCCTATTTGTATTAGTGGAAACCCTCCTTTTCTTCTCTATAAAAGTGGACTCAGAGCTGTCACAGATGTCACATCTTTACATTCCATTACAATCAGTCAGAACTGCATACAGATGAATCCCTGCATGTTGCTTTAAAAATGCATGGGATGACACATCAAGGAAAGGAATCCTTCAGGTCTTCCAACAGGATTTTAATGAGCTTCAGTGGTACTACTGTCACTAGTGTGACATTTATTTGCATGATTAAAGGTTTCCGCCATGGACTCTCAGCTGGAGAACAAACGGTTTGTTTTTCAGAAATCTGAAGCAAATATACATCTCTTGGGTTTTCCTTTGGCTGGCCTCACTGTTCTGAAAGTTAGGAAAATGCCAAAAAAAAAAATTTTCAGGTCCCACACACTTTGTCTATAGCAACAGCTTTTTATGCAGCTTTTTCTTATTAACAGAAGTTGCTTTCAATCATTCTAGGTGACCGCCTGCTCAGTTCGTGGAGATCTTAACTTCTATACTTTTTAATTCTACATGAACTGTCCACTGAAGCACACAGTTCCACATTATACAATGAGACTTTTAGCAATAGTATTGACAAGACATAGCTGGTTGGCATCCATACAAAAATATATTTGAAATGTAAGGTCTTTGTAGACTTACCAAGTTGATAACATTTACGGGCATACCTGTAAGTACTATGATAACTGGCTGCAATAATTAAAACTAATTCTAAAACTTTAGCGTTCTCTGAATCATTTACTGGTCTGGGAAAGAGGAAGGGAAGGAGGGGCACAAAAAATCAGAGCTAGATGTGTTAGAAGGCTGACAGGTTTAACTGCCTGTAACTGTATAAATCCACACCCAACACAGCTGGCTCATAAAGGCACCTATTAATGCTTTCCAGGTAACAGTGATGATACACTTGATTATCCATTCCATGGAGTCTAGTTACTAAGAGACACAGAATTGAAGAGAATGATTTCTTGACCAGTGAAAAATCGGAAGGAGGGAGGAATTTAGAATAGGTACTGAGACCTAGAATAGGCAGGAAAAGGAATTTTGCAAATAGGCAGCAATGAAATGCAGCACTTCTTTTATGCAGAATTGGAGGGATTTTGATACATGAAATGGGGCAGGTGGTGGGGCAGGAGGAGCTCCTTTTAAGGATAATGAGAACAAGGGAATAGACACAGCCTTTGTCAAGAGAGAAAGGGTAAAAACAAGTTCCTGCAAGGAAAAAAAGAGAAAGACACTTTTATAAGGGAAAAAGATCAAAGAACACTCAGCAGATGTATCACGTTTAGAGGTTTGGTGAACCCTAAATGCAGAGAAAAGGGTGGTGAAGAGAACACTAGTCTTGGTGGCCCTTCTGCTTTTGAAACCCATGCCTGATGTGGGGAGGCAGGAAGGCAAAGAGAGCACAAGACAATCCAAGCGTGTGTGTGGGTGACACCTGGAGATGCACTGTATCCCTTGCATCAGGGCACAGGGTAAGAAAGGCAGTAGGTGAAGTGCTAGCACAGTAGTAGAGCACAGAGGGATCTCAGGGGCTGAAAACAGAATAGCAATAAGCACATTTACCATAAAGTTGGGTAACAAAGAAAACCCTTAAGAAACAAGTCAAAGACTGTTCCCAAAGTGAGGAAAGATGAGGGGAAAGTTTTACACAATAAATTTGGGTGGGAACACATAATAACCTCTGGTTACTAAGAATACAAAGACTGTAATCTTCTTACACCCAGGGGAAAAAAAAAGTCTCCTTCTATGAAGGATGACAGAAGTCATCACTCAAATGTCAAAAAACAAAATTGCAAGGTAGACCTAGTATAATTTCTACAGGGACAGTGGGATAGACTGAGAATTTTCTTCAGGGTAGTTTTCTGTGGAAAAGGCTTCCAACTGTGCAATGGCCGTTGTAGAATCAGCAATGAACAAAAAGCCTGAAGCCACATCTCTCCACTTGAAAGTTTTCATTTTAAAATTTTGTTTGTATATTCTACTAAAGAAACACCCATCCTTCTCTAGTTATTTCTCTACCTAGTTTCCTCAAAACTATCATTTTGAAAGTAAGGTGCAGAGTTGTATCTACAAATGCATCTCAGCTTTTGTTATGCACAAATACAGTGTATCCTCTCCTTAAATTCCCAGGCCTAATTCTGAGTCTAAGAGAATGTTTTTGACATTGCTATCATAAATCCCCGGACTGAAATTCTTAAAAAAGTTAGCAGTCAGTGCCAAGTCCTTTCCTTCTTCTAGGATATCCCAATAATACAAATACTGTATTTGAATCTTCATGCAATCCAACACTAAACATAATTATTAATTAGTCTTTGCTTTCTTTGAGGTGTTACACAAAGGAGTTGAAGGAAGATTCTGCAAAGAACATACAAATTAATTCCCTCTGAAAGAGTCATGTCTGAAAATCTTTTCAATATGGGACCTTTTTCACAATGATATGACTATTAGAAGGTGTTGTTAAAGGGGAGAATTAATACTGTAAGTATATACTTATTTTAATCTACACTTAAATATGCGTTTCCCATGTTTGTATTAAACAGGGAACCTGTTAAAAGTTGGGTATAAAGTAGCCATTTTAATGTGGTCTATGTCTTAATTTTGTTTGTAAACTTTAAACACTGATCCTTAAATCTGCCTACTGTCTTTTTCATATAACTATGATTACTTTAGGGCTGCAGACAATTCCACTCAGCGTTACCTAGCATAGAATATAACTGTTTTTCTACTCCATATATATCAACAGTTAATTTGGCATCTTTGCAGTGCATTCAGCTGTTCCTAGACTGGGACCAATGCAAAGTCACGTGAAATTTACTACAGTTCTCAGGCAGCTATCAGCACAGCAGCAGGAACCATGGGGACTTTGTATCACAGTAGGGAGCAGCACCATATTTTCTACCCTATAAATCTTACAACCCTGCCTAAAAGTGTCCTTATTTATGAGTTTTTATCCATTTGTTGAAAACAATTAAAGCTCATATGCCAGACAATTATTAAATTCATAAGACAGTGGAGATCAGTTTAATATCCTGTAACAGGAAATTTTCTTTCATTAGAAACAGAGAAGCTATCCAGTTATTGGAAAGATAACATAAATACACATTTCAATTAATTCTTCATATTATAAAAGAACCCCTTGGGTCATCTTCAGCCAACTACTCAACTCAAATTAGAACTACTCACAAATATTCCTCACAGATTTCTGCTCACCTGCATGCCCACCTGTCATACATTCAATATTTGAGTGACAGTGCACATGGGTTGGTAGACAGGTTTTCTCTGGTAGTAGTTTCTCTCTGTAAAATGATATTGCTGGGCTTTATCCTTTCTTAAATAATGGTTCAATTGTACTGTCAATGCAGCTGAGATCAAAGAAAAGTACCCCTGCTGTCATGTAGCAGAATTTCATTTTCTGTTGATTTTTGTGGGGTGCTCATACTTGATCCATCTTGCTCCAAGGCTTGGCTAAAACATGTAATATATTAATATTTCATCATCTTAGAGTTTTCTGTTCTTTTAGTCTATCTATGTTTTAACCCTTCTTCCCCATTTTAATTGGATTCTACTGACTATTTTTATCACACAGTTGATCTCAAGCAAGCAATCAATCTTTCACTGAGCCACATGGGATTATAATCTCTATATACAGACTAGACTTGAGTTCTTATGCTCTCATCTGAAAGAAACCCATCAGAGTAATCTGCAGGATAAATAGTGTAGCTCCCGCAGAGTGACAAAACTCCCAAGACAGTCCTACAAGAACCTGAACCTCTCATTTCAGGGAGACTTGGTATTAAAAAGCCAATGCTAAAAGCACTGCTCCATCTCCTCAGGCACCCCTACGAGCTTTTATTTAGAACACCTGAATGTTTAGTATTAATCTCGTTCTCATTCCCCTCCTGTTTCCCCTAGCTGGTTTTGCATTCAAGCATCAAAGTCAACCATTTCCTGTGATGTCATACAAACAGAAGTTCACTTGTCCAAGCACGTGGTGATCACATGCCATTACGCCAGTACATTGATTCTGCTTTTTTAGGTATGGGGGAAGGGAGCACTAAATATTCCTAAAAATATTTGGTTTTAATTGCAAGAGAAGTAATGCATGTTGTAATTATTCCATGAAACATCATTTGTCCTCACTTTCAAAAGACTGTAACTTTCATGCTGCCCTGGATCATATACTCTGTACGCCCCTGAATCTGCTCAGTTGGTGGTTTTGTGAATGCTTCCATCTTTGTATGGCAAGGTAGGACTGAGGAGACAAGTGCTCCTGCTGGATGCACTCCCTCCTGAATGGAGGCAGTATTATTTTGTCACTGGCATTATCAACTTCAAGGAGAGATCTGGATACTGCAGGCAGCAAGAAGGTATGTTCATGCAAAAGCTGCTGTCAGGGAGGTTACAGGTACATACTGTTCATGTCTCAGACTTGGATATCTCCCAGTCTCCTGAGCTCACTACACCCGAGTCAAACCTGTAGTAACTCCCAGGTGACAAAATCTGCAATCAAAGACAACTGAAAGGCACATCTTTAAAACCAAAACCAAAACAAAACAAAACAAAAAAACCCCAAACAAACAGGTGTGCTGTTTAGGGCAATTATTCTCAGATAAAAGATTCCTTGCTCATAAGACAAAGGCACAGTAAGTTTGCTCATATTACTTGTACCTACATTCTCCTTGCAGTACACAAGGAAGGGCATTGAAGTTCGCATGTTATACGCACACATTCATGATATTGATTGTGTACACTACATACCCTTACAATTTATCTTAAACGTTCTGATTTTAGATGACTCCATGAGACTATGGATAAAGTAACATCTAAAACAGTGTTACTGAAGAAGTCGGCAATCGTACAAGTTCCTAGCAGTATGTTTGGAAAATCTTAACACAAGGATTATAATCTGACTACATCCTATTCTGTGCACGTAAGGCTCAGGTCCTGGCCACAGAAGCCCTTTTCCCCACTCTCCGCAGCTGCCATTCCTACTGGGGTTCCAGTGGCCGAGGGCAGCTTCTTGTGATAGAACCGCTCTGCAATAGAATGGGAAGTAAAACTGGAACAGTCTGTTTTAAGAACAATTATTTCCTCTGCCATCTAGGTCTCAAGAACCATTTCCCTAAGCTTTTGTTCAGTTCTTACCAGACTATATACCAATATGGGAATTCTTTTCAACATTGCAATTTCACTCTCCTGTTTTTTTAATGCTACAAACGACTATGGTCTCAGTCAACTTGGTTCTAAAAACTGACGCATCTGAATGACCAGAAGGCCTTCCCATGGACAAGACATTGAAATAACACAGGCATAAAAGTGTAAAATAAAAAATCTATTTACCAAAGCCCTTACATATAGGAAGAGAAAGAAAATTTTTGTAAGTGGAACAATTTATGAAAATGGGACTATGCAATTATGAAGAGATATAAAGTATATATATGAACCAAAAATCTATAAGATAAACCTTTGAATTGCCAATACCTAGAGAAAGAGGCTTTGAGGGTAGGAAATCTGAGGGGTGTTCATGCAAGTTAAAAACATCCATTGGTTTTAATTGGAGGAACTCACATCTACATTATGGAGATAACATAAGGTGCTGGCAACATAACTGCAAAAACTTTACACACATTTTTCTTACACAATTTCCATGTTACTGTTTTTTTCATTTCCATTTTTACTATAAGCCTACTTTTAAGAGCATAACATTTTTTTCCATTAGACCATCGTACTTGTAAACAAAACCAAAACAAAACCCATTAATTTCTTTCATGTGGCATTCCATAACGAATGGGATTTGCTTCCCTCAGTTTCTGTCTCTTTTGTGGGGCTTAAGTTAAAAGAAATGGAAATAGCTTTTAAGAATTCTTCTGCCACAAAGTATACACATATGAATCAATGACATTAATGTCTAGAAGGCAAAATATCAAAGTTCTGCTTCCAACTCTATCACTGGTTTACTGCAAGACCCACATTAAACCTCATTTTCCACATCTGTAAAATGGAGATAATACCTGCCCTGCTTTATAAAAAATATGAAATTATGCTGGAAGAAAAAGTCTAGAGGTAAAAAAAAATTAAATATATTTACATATGTACTTTCTTCCTAATGTGGCAATATCAAAAGGTATCTCTTAGTACTTCTAATAAATAGAGCAAATATGTACCTTTCTTTTTTTGACAAAGGAGATATAGGGAGGTCAAAAGTCACCTTTTATTCTGGAAACACACTACAGATCTGGTTAGGGGAGAGCAAGCACACATATACATACGTACATAAGTAAATGAGGGTAGACCATCCCAAGACACTTCTCATGAAGCATTCTTTTAAACCTAACGATTGAAATCTGACAAGGTCCTTCATTTTCTTTTTAACCATAGGAAATCCTCTCTCTGTGTCCCCAACATTATCACTGGAAAAAGATGATACTGATTCCAGTTCCCTTTGTAAAAGAACTTTGAGATCTACAGATTGATTTATTAGGTATTTAACAATTCCCTTGAATTCCCCTTGTGGGGAAATTCCCACACCGCAGTTAATGTTTAATAGACACTTAGATATCATGCTGCTGAGTGCAGAAAAAAATGACTAGAAAATTTCAGTAAAAACTGTGCTAAATTAAGACAGCAAGAAAACCAATAGAAGGCTCTTGCATAGTTCTGCAATCTTTCACACCTCTTTCCTGTTAAGTACCAAGTCTCTTTTCACCACCGCACACAGAACCAAGTTAAATCTACATACACAGTTCCACAATATATTCTGATATAACTTATGCTCTGTGTGTGCTGAGGAAAGCATCAGCTACTTAGGAGAGTCAATCAAATAAACTTAGTAATTCCAAGTATCAGATAACAGAAGCAAAGTACTGATAGATCAACAGAACACGATACTGATGACTCCAAGTTTATTCACCACAGTTAAGTAGCAATATTGCGTATCAGATTTTTATTTAATTCTACATTCTAACCTAAATCCATTAAGAATGTGCAGGTGCTGGTGTCCATTCCTAAATATCTCTTACTTGACATAGAAACAATGGTATCTGTGAGGAGCTACCTTAAAATACGTAAACACCTTTGTGTAAGTCACTTTAATCATGAGTATCACATGGAATTCAAATTGTGTATATATGGACATACAGCTGCTCCAGGAACCTGAAGAACATGCAATTGAAACAGAATTCAGCTAAAACAGAAATGTGGAGAAAAGAATGCATTTTGACAATTTTTCATTTTGATATAGTCTCATGAAGGGTATGTTTAAGTTGGAAGAATGGGTTAAAATTTAGGTGCTACGGGTCAGAATTTAGGTGCTATGTCTCAACTGGGCCTTGTTTAAAATTGGTAAAATTCCAAGGCAGGGTCTGAATTCTTTGCATCCTGGTGTTGAAAATCTTCTGGTGCCAGCTACCAGAAGTCAGATGAAGTCAGACAAAGTCAAAGACACATATATTTGTTTCCTCATTTGATCAGAACTGACTAGTATAACTATTATCCTCATTCTTGCTACAGTTTACCTCTGCAAGAAGTTTTCTCTGTTTCTGCAATACACACACCAAGGGCATAATTAGGTAACCTTCTTGTAATGGCCTTGGCTAAAGTCATCACTGCTCTGCTGACTTCCTAGTCTTTATTTATACTCTATTATATGTATCTGTATATTTTGCTGACATAAGCATTTGTGAAGCTGAGGTAAAAACATCCTGGGCTGTTATCTGACTAAAGAAGTAATTTTTTACTCCCAATGAGGTAATTTTTTTTCAGCAAAGTGGTAAATCCCACCACCTTCTACTTAAAGGCATTCTCTGATGCTGCTTTATTTCATGTATATGGACATGTAAAGAATGGAAATAAAATCCAAAACAATGCCAAAGCATGGATGATATACTAAGAGTGATATTAGATAATGAGTTACACAAAGGCACTGAAAAACAACTGTGATGTAAATGGCTTCAGAACCTATGCAGAAGCCCCTCAAAACGAACTTCAGACAAGCTAAGTGAGAATTTCAAAAGCTTCGTCAATACGTAATTAGAATACTATGTTGTGTCCATTTATGGAAAACAACATAGTATTTGTATTACAAATTAGTTATATAAAAAATATAGTTAATACTTACATAGTTAATATAGTTATAATTATATAGACAGTAGCTAATATATAGTTACATTAAAATATAGTTAATTATAAATTATAGTATTAATTTGAAAATAGGGTTGTTAATAAGAGTACAGACCAGCATATCTAGTAAACACTCCAGATTCAAAACCAGCCTAAGATGACAGTTTATTAGCATCTGTGGTATTTATTTGAATCAAAGGTGAACTCCTTACAATTTGAATGATGTGAAAGACAGACATTTGCATTAAAGCTGGAAGAGCTGGATCCTTCCTTGAATGAGAAAAAAGAAGTCTTTAGCAGAAAACGTCAGGAAAACAAAAGTCTGAGGTAAACATGGAGTCATGAATACGCTAAGTCGCAAGAACATAGGAAGGGGCAATGGCCACTGATTTCAACTTGAGATGTTCAAACTGGAGACCAAGAAAAACTGCTCTTGATGAGTAGTATAGCACTTGAACAGGTTTCTAGAAAGGCTGTGAAATCTCTGTCCTAGGCTGTTTTTAAGACTTGGCTAGACAAAGTCACAGCTAAAACTGTAATATTCTAACAATATTCTATTCTAATAAACTAATTATGTGCAGGTCATATTATGGCTTTGAATCTCAGGAGGTTAGATTCCAATGGTTCCTTCCCACCAATATTTCTATGATTAACAACTGGGAGAGAGAACTGAAAAATAAAGAATACAAAGAGGAAGTATTCAAAAAGGCTTAGATTTAAAAAACAAAACAAAACCAAAAACAAAACAAAAAACAAAAACAAAAAAAAACCAAAACAAACAAACAAAAAAACCCAACACCCTTCCAGATTCACCTGCTATTTTTTAGCTTATGGCATATTTTTTATAAATATGACATAAAACAAGTGTTTGATTGCATGAGGAACTGTCAATTCATACCTCTTTTATCCAAATCATACATTTGGAATTACAATCCTCCTCCCTTTTTTTTCTTTTTTTTTTTTTGAGAAATCACCAGTATATCTCCTAAGCAGATGTTCTTCTGTTGTCATTAGAAAAGATACAGAATAAGAGGACAAACTCTTCTTTCTGTTTCTTCTCAGAACGGTTCAAGATTCACCTTAAGTAATAACTTACTGACTGAAGTTGAAGTGATTTCTCAAAATATCTTGTTTCAAATAATGTATTTCCTTGCTTGGCAAGACTTTATTTTACGATTACTGTTTTATTCCATGGTTTCCAAGATTCTCCCTCATTATGCAGCTATATTCATCACGAACAAAATGTTCTGCTTTATGTCAAGATCAGTTATATTTTACTTAACTGAGGAAAAGCTAAGTGGCTGCCTTCTTTCTCAGTGATCTTTTATTTTGCATGCTTCATGTTTCTACTCAAGTTAGCACATAGTTTCCCAGCTGCCTTAAATCAATCTTGAGCATGTCCTGCTACTGAAAACACCAGATTCCCCTTCTGCCCGCATCCACACATTTTTACCATATTTTTGTCAACTGTGGAAATCGTTTGGCTGCACACTAAGTTGTAATTACACATGCACCTGAGGAAAAAACAAGTATCTGATAAGGACAATGACCTAACTCACGATATGACCACATAATCTGTAACAACCGCACAAAAGAGATGGGGACAAACTCTTTTGGGAAGGCCAGGGGAAGGGGTAGGTTCTCCCCTTTTTGTAACTGCACACCATTACAGGCCAAGTCAGGCCAACTGTGAAGCCATACATGTTTTCCCCCTCTATTTATTTATTTATATAGTTGTGAATATATACAGTCACAGACCCACTGTTGGTCACTCACCAAATTTCTGTCAAAAAATGCAACCACCAGATCTCTAGATGGTTTAAGCCCAAAACATGAAAAACTACTGAATTCAATTTGGCTATCCTCAGGCACAGTTCCACCAAGACAACAGTTCAACTGCTTGTCCGCAGATTCAGCACTGGCACACTCTCATCTATGCTTAAGCACACTCTTTTCAGAAACTCATTCATGCCGGAAGCCTTACAGTTTACAGATGAACACTTCTGGCAGCAGGAATGGCATGTCATTTACCTCAGGTGGGTGGCTGACACTACTGCCTAAGTAGTATAGGCTTGCACTCTTCCTTCTTCTTTGCAGTGACTATAGCCCTCAATTTAATCTATGAAGGATTTAAAAAAAACATTGAGAAAGAAAAGACCAGCCTTAAAATTAAGATGCAATTTCAGTTTGACACAGAGTTGCTGGTTCCAGATAGAGTGAGTGTACTCGCCACAGACTGTCTGTAACCCCTCTACCAGAATACCTCCATATCCAGCTTCCCCAGTTCTCTGGTAACCTTGATAATATCCAACCACATAAATAGGAATTCAGTTAAAACTGGAGCTCTAAAAGCTGAAGAACATTATCTTGATTCCTAGTGAGACTTTTTGCTTGCTCAAAGGTGGTAAAAATGCTTTAAGAGACTGAATGGTGAACTGGACATAGCACAAATGAACTTTTGCTCATTTACATATAGAATAGCTACCAGATAAAGACTAATCGTATAAAAGCTGGTTAAGTCATGGGAGTAAAAAGATAAAATTACTTTGAAGACATAGAAAAGGGGTGTGGGAATGGAAGGCAACTGAAATATAAAAAATTCAAAGATTATTTTCCACATCTGAGGTCTTTTCAAACATTCCCGCAGGCAAGTGGCAAGGGTGAAGACCTTTAAATAAGTAACAGAGATTTAGTGAGTAGCTTTTCATCAAAATGATGAATGTAGTTAGTTAAAGTTATTCTTAAGGAAGAGACTTTTTATGCCTTAGGATTTGTAGACTTGGCTAATAAGAGAACAATTAAGTGGCAGAACAATAGCTATTCAAGAAGGACATCAAATGAGCAAGAACAGATGTGGTCTCACAGAAAACTAAACAGGCACTTCTGAACCTATACTAGTACCAAATATCACCTTCCTACCAAACAAAGTTAATAAGAAAGAAAACCCGGTACAACTTTCTCTTGAGTCATGAGATATGGGGCTTTTTCTACACTTTATGAACATATGACTATTGGCTTCTCCAAAAAGCACAGCATGAGATTGCTCTTTGGATATTCCCTCCAGCCAAAGGGGTTTGGTTTTGTTTCTTTAAACAAAGTAGGATAACAAGCTCTTAATCAACAACATTTCTTTTTCAGTTCCTGCAAACATACAAAGACTCCAACAGAGCCATGAAACTTTTGACTTCATTTGTGACCTAGCAATAACACTCATATTCAAGACAGAAAAGATAGATATGGTCCTTAGTTACTCTCCAAGCTTCTGAAAAATCTCTGAAATTTCATCACAAAGAGTAACTCTGAGATAGAAATTATTTGAATAAATAAAATCCTTACATATTTGAGGCATACATATGGTAAGGAATTACACAAAGCAATACCTTTTCACTTCATCTGGGCTGAGAACTTAAAGGTCAAAAAAATATTTATTCTGCTTGTTGGCCTTGGTGAATTCTGATTTTTCCTCACCCCCATGTGATACAGCCTAGAAGAAGAATTTCACAGATTTTGGTATACGTATGAAGACTGCATGTATTTACCTAGATAGCTTAGTCCACAGGTGTATGCTGTTTCTAACTTAACATTAAAAATTATCCAACTATAAAAAGACTTATATCTTTTAGACAACTTCCTCAGTAGCTAGTTTAAATCTTATTTACTGTTGTTGCTATCCTGTTCATGACTAATAAACCTGTAATAATCCTGAACAGCTGTCAGCCAACAGGTGCTGCTGAATAACATTGAAACACAGGGCCATAAACTGCAATCAATTCTGTCTCCTTCACCGTTACAATCAGGTAAGCAGAACAATTGCAGCATTTTAATATTACTTTTAATATCCTGCAGAAACTTAGGTGGGAGACAAAACCTTACTGTATAATCAAGAAAGAACATCCTACCATAATTACAGTTGTTACAGCTACACATTTTATGAGATTTGTAGGGAAGCTACAGCAAAGGTCTTCCTCTGAAGGCTGAATACAACTGATAAGGCAGTGAAATGAACACAGAACATACAAAACATTCTTGAAAATGTTGTCTTAAGTTTCATTAAGTTCTAGAGCATGTTCACTTGCAATCTGAAGCCAGCTACAAATGAGTTTTAACTTACCATCAAAATCATTTTTTCCTAAGTTAACTCCTTGTGCTTCAAGGCTTTCCTTGAACTGCATTGACAGACACTGAGAAATGAAAGTCCATGTAAGTAATGATTCTGTGTCTAACAAAACCATTGTTCACAGTTCTAAATATCTAATAATGCAACACTGATGTAGTTAAACTTATCTTCTCTGAACTTCACTTTAAAATTCTTCTAATTATTCTACTTCAGTAACAAGAGAAAAAAAAATTGATTTCTTAAAGTTACATATTCTCCTGAAACCGACATCAGAAGTATGCAACTCTTCATTTATTTAACTGGTGCTTTAATGCTTGCAAGCATTAAAGTAGCAATTGTTATACTCCTCACAATAAAATACTACAATTAATAGAAAAACTTTTCTGAAATTCTAAAGATTTTCATGGAACGACCAAAATTTGTAATGCTTATTTGCAATACATTATATGGTCAGAGTCATTAAGGGGTGTTACATAGCCTTGTTTTATCTTCAGTCTTCCCAGCTAGGAAGGCCTCTCAAAGGCCTTCAACCTTGTTAGTAATTAGACTTTATTGTTCAGCTTGTCAGGCTTGCACTCTATGGGGACCCAGAAACCAGTCAGTCAAGACAGCGCTATAAATATGTACATCTAAACAAACTAATAACCCACACAAATTTTCACTTTTTTTTTTCCTTAAAGCTTTAGCATTATTTTGATGAAAGGCATAGCCCAAGGAGACGAGAAACCAACCTCTCCAACTGATAGAATCTACCTTCTCTCGATGTCCATTTCCTTGGCAGATGCAGCAGCAGACCTGGCCACTCAACTACAAGAACTTCATCTTTTGCCATATCCAAACCATCTCCACCTGAGGGAGCTTCACTTATTAATCTCATTTTTTTCTAAGACAAAGTCAACAGTGTATTCTAACTTTCTTTCTTCAATTAACTGTTAACAATGTTTTTTTATTTTTCTGCTCATTTTGTCATGTGCAGAAGATTCGTTTTAGAACCTTGAACTAAGAACCACATAATCAAATATATATTTACCTTACAATTGTTTCAATAATCTAACAGCCCCAAATACTACTTGTCAATTAGTGTAATTTTGCATATACCCTACAGAATATGCAAGCTACAGATACTTTCCAACACACAAAAACAATTGTGCATCTGAAAAAGTAACACAGAAGTGACCTCCCCAAAAGCAAAGTATATAAATATTTTTATATTTCTCAGCTCTAGCATGATTATTGTAGATGGATATCCATTTTTCAAGTGATCTGTGTCCAAGTAAATCTAATTAAAATATCCTGTCTCCAAATGGAGAGTGATCTAAGAGGACACAGTTTTCAAATTTTCATTCTTTGTCTTGTGCATAAATCAACCTTTCAAAACTAAATTCACAAGGAAGAAGACAAAGAGGTAGCTTTATCTGTACAAACATTAGGTATTTTTTGGTTAAGCTCTGTCAATAGGCAGAATTAAATAATGCTCCTCAAGAGATACCTCCTAAATAGCTAATACAAGCAGGCTGAATCGTGCTATGGAGATGCCTAATTCTTGCCACAGTTAGATGAGAAAAATACTACCAAAATATGTCCAGGAGAATCCCCTCCTTCTGGGATTTAACAGTAATTGCATTGAGCAACCTCATGGTATTAAAGTACAAATGTATGGCTAATGCTAATAAAATCACAGTCGGTGAAACTGCAACACACCCAAGCAGTCTATATCCAATGTTGCTTGAATATTTATTTTAAATATTAAATTACTTCCAGAAGTCCAAGAATTTCCAGAAGACTAGCTAAGTGTGACTCACTTTGAAAAAATTCTGAGACTAGGTGGGCAGTGTACCTGAGTTGCAAGGTAAAGTAGCACTTCTACATACAAAGTGGCATTATTTAATACTGGAATGGAATCACTTTCATGCCTCTGAAATTAAATATATAATATGCTTCTTAATGAAAAACTGCATGTAGGAAACAATTCTGTCATTTGGGATGAAAGATGTATTATGGTCAAAACCCATCAACCACAAAATAATAGACAAACAGGATACACTTATCCAGAACTAATGGAACATTTACTGTAGGGATTAGTTAGTTTGATGGCTGGGAAGAAAGATGATGTATAGAAACAAAAAGGATGACAATAAAGCAGCTCAAAATAAGTCATTTTTGAGCAAGAATTTGAGAATTGTTGTGAAACAACTAAGAATTTATCTAGTTTAAAAAAAAAGAAATTGCGTATTTGCTTAAGAAATATTTGCTCAAGATTTGGACAGGCAAAGGTTTTGTTGAAGGTAAATCAATCACAGAATGACTGAACCTTTAAGGTTGGAAGGGACCTCTCAAGATTGTCTAGTCCATCCCCTCTACACAGAGCAGGGTCAGCTACAACAGGTTTCTTAGGGCCGTGTCCTGTTGGGAATCCACAAGCTCTCTGGGCAAGCTGTTCCAGTGCTTGATCACCCTCACAGTAAAAATGGGTTTTCTTATGTTTAAATGGAATTTCCTGTATTGCCATTTGTGTACATGGCTTCTTGTCCTTTTACTAGGCACTGCTGAGAAGAGTCCGACTTTGTCTTCTTTACTCCCTCCCATAAGATAGAATCATAGAATCATAGAATCATTAAGGTTGGAAAAGACCTCTAAGATCATCAAGTCCAACCATCAACCCAACACCACCAAGCCCCACTAAACCATGTCCCTAAGCGCCTCATCTACATGTCTTTTAAATACTTCCAGGGATGGTGACTC
>JAYKAV010003450.1:0-26604 GCA_035582835.1 Phoebastria nigripes
TACCCTTCCGATTCTCTCCCCCATCCCACCTGGGGGGAGTGAGCGAGCGGCTGCGTGGTGCTTAGTTGCTGGCTGGGGTTAAACCACGACACCATGTCAGTTATGTTACTTCCTTTTTTTTTTTTTTATCCCTGTCAACTGAAAACCAAGATTTTCTTTTTTTTTTTTTTCCCCTCAAGGCCCATTATAGGTCCTGCTTTACCACCTGGCTTTAGGAAACCTTCGCAGGACACCGGGAATAGCAGATGTTCCATAGGACCATCTGTTTCATCAGAATTCCATACCCAGGTTCGTGAAAACAGAAGCCTTTTGTTTTAGTACAAGCTATCTGAAATGCTTAAACAAGTAGGAGCCTGAAAAAGTCTACTAGACATACTTTTCAGCATGACAGTTTAATTTTAGACCAGAAAGTGTCTGGCATATTTTTGCCTGAGTCAAATACTGAAGCATAAATAAGCCTTAAAAAAGAAAAAGGCTGGTCTGGTTTGTTGTGATTTTGCTGTTAGACGGATGATGCACTCACTGAACACAAGAGATCTAGGCATCCTAAACTGCAGTCATGGTAATTCTTCCTAATGTTTCTCCATTCTTTCTTTTCGTGTGACGTCCTTCACAAGTGAACATCTTGGCAAAGTTCAAATTTTTAAAGACARTAAAGAAGTAATGCAGCCTGTTAGAATGAAAATATTTACCTATAATTCAAGCTTTTACTCCTTTTGCTGATGGGGGAGCAAAATGATTGAATATTTCACATATCTTCACCTCCTTAAAAATGTTTATTAGTGGATGCGTTAAATAAGTTTATTCAAAAGAATGCAATCAAGAATGATGCTACAGTGTCACTAACTGTTCTTATCAATAGCAAGATGATACCTGTAATTGGGAGTAAGGTGGAGCAGGACAGTGACACTGACAGAAGTTTTTGGTTCGTGTTTTTTGACTGTTCTCGTCAGGTTAGGTAAAAACTATGTAGAAGTCCTGTAGTCTAATCCCTAGCCACAAAATAATGCATGTACTACTAAAGAACATTCAGGAATAAGATGTGTGATAAAATACAGCTAGAAGAATGGGGAAGATTCAGCTCCCTAAACATGGCCCTCTAGTACCATTCTGAGGGATCTGAATCGCCTGCAGTGGGCTGGCAGATAGGGAGCAGCACCTTAGAGAAGCTTGCATCCTTCTTGAGCAGCACCTCTTAAGCCAGGCAGGATACCCTAAGACATCAAAAATGGTGCTGGATACCAGTGTTTAGGCAATTGAATCTCTCTCATGCTATGATAAACTAAATACTAATTCCTTGTGAGAATTAACAGTTATCCTGTTTATTTCTAAAATACATTTTTGAGTTTTAAGTCCCAGACGCTATGGGACATGCTAGACATGCGAGGAAGGAATGAGGCAAAGGCTGCTCTGGAACGTCACTTTTTTGATTAGTAGTGTTGTGAAGTATATCGTTCTCCAGCCTCCTACAGCGAGTGTTGTCATAATCCTTCATGAAGAATGATTGTCTGACATTTTTAAGATACTCATCGTCTTAAATCCAAATAACGATTAAGCAATTTATCATAATGACAAATCTCTTGAGGCAGGGATGTCAAAACTGGTCTGCTTATATATTTTACAAACAAAAGTCTTTTTTTTTCTCCTAAATAGATCTTCTAGCATCAGCTTTGTTACAGCTATTACAGAACTTGGCTTATTTTAGTTTTTTTTTTTTCTCTTCCTAATATACTCTTTTTTTTTTTTACCTTTGAATATGATTTTTTTGTTTTGTTTTAATTTATTTAATTATTTTGTATTCTAGTACATCTTTAGAGGCAGCTTATTCTGTGCTGACTCTTCGCTTTACATTGATTTCCCCTTCAAACTTGAAGGCAGTATTTTTTAGCATTTGTTTAATTTCATCTTGTTTGAGGCAGGTGGTAATGGAGTGAATTCAACTTAAGACTAATGAGAAAGGAAATGAGACACGCTTCTTCAATTAAAACTCAGCATGGAATTTGTCTTTCATCCTCAACTACTTTACAATACAATGTATTATGGAAGTCCTGTATCTTTGCATTTTTTATTTGTTTGTACAGAGAGAGAGGGAAGTGTTTTACTACCTTGGTTTCTCAAGATGGTTATTCCTCTTCCGCACCAGCTTCTTCTTTAAAAAAAATAGAGACAGAGAGAATGCAGTCACCCCATTCTCTAAAAGTTGAAGCAATATCGTGGTGGTAGATA
Source organism: Phoebastria nigripes (assembly GCA_035582835.1). NCBI lineage: Eukaryota > Metazoa > Chordata > Aves > Procellariiformes > Diomedeidae > Phoebastria > Phoebastria nigripes. The sequence continues at coordinate 2,227 of JAYKAV010003450.1, forward strand.
ATTAGTGAAAGGTTGACTATGTAAATGTTTTTGAGAAAAATGATGAGAGAAATTGGTGTTACCACCTTGCATTGATGGTGTTTATAAATGACCAGCTATTTCTCACCCTCCTCAATCTTTCAGATCCATTTCATGCAACTGGTCATACAGCCATTAAATTTGCTAAGCCTCTTCTTGCACCTTGTGGTCCACAGCCATATGTAGCTGTGTCTCTTGCTACCTGAAGCTTGCCTTCACTGCTGTTCATACCTTTGCGGACTCCTAAAGGCAGACAGGGCCAACTGGCTTGGCTAGCTTGGAGCAGTGTCATTAAAGCACACCAGTTTCTGTAGCAAATGGAACACATAAGAGTAAAGTGGCTTATTTCACACCTGCTGTCTTCCTTAGCTCAAAACCCTCTACAGCAGTGGGGTGCCAGCTATGAGCAGCCTGAAGTATTAGGCTTGAACTCGGTGTAGCAGGATACCTTTCCTGCTCTCTTCCTCCTTTCACTCGTCCTCCATTCCCCGTGCTCCCATTAGGTGACTCTTCTAGTGAGATTCTATACTCTGTTCTTGTATTCTCTACTGGGTCACCTCTGCCTCAGGCACCTTATTTTACACAGAAGGCTCCTGATACTGTTTTTCCACTGCTCATTGCTCTTGAGCCCTTATCTTCTCTGATGGTGTCATATCTTGGTTCTAGGTTGTCCACCTGGTAACCAGAGTTTGGCATGACAAAAACAAGCCATTCCGCCCCCACCTTCTTCATCCTTCATTTGAAACTTCTTCGCCACCACCTTATATTCTCAAGTAATGCTCTGTGCTTCCTGAGTATACAGACTTGTCGTCATCCTACTCCCATTGCTTTATCGCCCACATTCAGGCTGTAGCTAAATCTTTCCACTTTTGTAGATATTGGGCACTTCAGCTTTGCTTCCAGGGCACTGTGGCGTCACCATTTTCAATCTAGTTCTGCCTCCATCCACATCTGTTCTGTTTTAACTTGGAGGGATCTGTGAGCTTTCTGTACAACCCCTGGCATCCACAAAGATTCTTATTAACATCTAGTCCCTTTCAAACTTAGTTTTTTTGAGCCGTTCTCCAAGTAATTGCTTAGAATGCAATGTCAAAAGGGATCAAAGAAGTGAATGACAGAACCAAGAGATTAGACTGGCAGATACTATATACCCAGGGGTGTAGTACCATGCATGCCACTGTGCCCTAGCTTGCACATTAATCTTTCTAGCATCCTTACAGAATCTGAGCTCGAGACAGTTCTCCTTGCAGTGCAAAATTGCGATCCTTATTACGGAGATGCATCCAAATGTTGCTAGTGATGGTAAAGCCCAAAGTATCAAAGATGCATGCTTGTGTGTTTCAAATTTACTTACGGCTGCAGAGGCTGCATGGCTGCATGCAGAGCAATGAAAAGTAGCAGGATTTTGTGTATTGCCACTGTGTTTACTAGTGGTTTTGCCTCAGACAAGAGATGGTGCTTTTGGAAACATGGAGACTAAGTGTCCATGTTAAAGTGCTAAAACAGGTCTAATCTGGAGTTTTAATCCAGGTTTTCGTTGTCTGACTGGCAGATGCATTGCATTACGTTTAAATGCTCTTCCAGACAAAATCATTCTAATCCGATGATGCTGAAGTGTTTCTTGATGGTCTTAGCACTACGGTTGAGAGAAACGTTTTATTTTTGGAAGGTAACAGATAGTAGTGAAGAAGAAGACAACCTTATAGGCCCAATGCCTGCAAAAGGACCAGTAGAGTCTGATGTGACTAAAGAATTTGAACGCAGAGCTCAGAGAATGAAGGAAAAACTTACTTCAGCAGACAGCGTAAGTTGGATTTCTTCTTTTCTAATATTTTGTTGCTGGAGTGTATTTTTGTTTTTCTTTGCCTATTTCTGTGTGAACCCAGTTGCAGTTCTGCTCGGGATGCTAAGTATTTGCAATCATTAAGACAAAGGAAAAATCCGTGATTTCTGCTGGAAGCTGAGATTCAGACAGCAATTTTTGATTATGCTTTTTTTACTCTTCCCCCCTTGCTCCCATTTCTTTTGTAAAGGATGAACCCAAGCAAGTTACCAGGGAATCGTGGATGACAGAGCTTCCACCTGAATTGAAAAGCTTTGGATTTGGCCCAAGAACATTCAAGAGAAGAGCTGATGACAAATCAGGTGATAGATCTATTTGGACAGATACTCCAGCTGACAGAGAGAGAAAAGCCAAGGTGAGCATCTATTCACTCATATACACCTGCAGGCAGTATGTATGTTGTTGATATTCTTTGAAAACAAAGTAAAGATACCCTGAGCTGTCAATGAAATTTTTTTTTCCAGATTTTTCTTTGTTATCAAAACTTATTAATTCAGGCTTAAAGTTAAAGGTAAGGAAATAAAAAAATTTAAGTAGCATTGATATTCATTTATTCCCTCTCCCTTCTGCACTAGTCAGGTACTCTGTATCAGCTCATTGAATTTCCAATTAGAGCGTGTCCAGTTTCTTCTTCTATCAAGCTGAGCAAAAAATACCTGGTGGCCTCTATCATGGCCTCTACCCTTCAGATTTAATTAAAGTAAATATAGATTTCCTTGCTTTTTACTTCAGCCGTTCTGATTACTATAGCATGTGATTTGCTTCTACTCATCAGGAAAGAGAAGAGGCAAAAAAGTCAACCAGTAAGGACAATGAAGAAATTGTGTTATCTGGGAGAGACAAGAGACTTGTTGAGCAGGTGACTTCATACAATGTAAGTGTAATAGCAAAATACTTCCTCTTCCTGCATTTCCTTTAATTCTTCACTCTTTTCTTCTGGTTCTCATTTCTAGCTCTGCTGGTTTCCATGGTGATGCCACTACAGTCTTCCCTTTTAGTGCACAAACCTACTGCTGTTTAAGTCATGAGAACATTTACTATTGACTTCAACGAGAGTGGGATTGGGTCCTCAAGCTGCTGCTGAAAACAATGTGACAGAATTGGAGTTTGTGTATATTGTCTCAGTTTTAGGTGGTGTTTTCCTTAAACCATCCTCACATCAGGACATGGTGGCTGGGAGTAGACAACCTTAATTCAAATATTAGCTTGCTTTACTGAATTACCAATATCCCCTGAATAAAACAGTAGTAAAGGTTTAACTTTTAGGACAAAATATGCATTAATCCAAAAGAAGCTTGATGGGCTAAGCAGATCAATGCATTAGTTACACAATGTAATTAATTACCTTAACTGCTCATTACAACAGCATTATTACATGAAGTTTTCCTCAATCTCTGCAGAAGCAGATAATTTTCACAGACAGATGTTGATTACTAGAAATCTGAACTCCATGTCAAATTCCCTCTCACTTTTCTGTCTGCCAACCCTGTCCACCAGAGTATATGGACTATTGCCTGCCTTATAGCTGTTCGTTCCAGTTCTTCCCTGATTTATGGCCTGAAGTCTTATGGAAGGCAATCTTGTCTCTTGAGAGTATAATTAACTTGAGAATCACAGCCTTGGCTTATATTACGTGACTGAAGTTTATCTGGCACTTTTAATAATTTATTTGTAGTTCATTAAATCACATGTCCCTCTTGACTTAGAGGCTTGCAAATCCAGAGCTATTAGCATACTGTCTTAAGTTTCTTCTGTATTGTGTGTTTCTACTGTCATTATGAATACAGTAGAATAATTTTCATGTAAAACTACGGGTTTTGCTCTGTACCATTGCCAGAATAAAACATAGATAGGCCTTCACTGTTTCTAAGGTTAATGGAGTTCTCTCAAAAAAATTGAAGAAGGCATCTTGTTTAAGAACAATGTTTCTTGGGTTGTTTGTTGCCTTTTTTTTTTTTTTTTTTTTTTTAAATCAGCTCTTTTCTGATTTTCAGGTGGCAGTTGTTGTTTTGTTTTGTTTTGTTTTTCTTTTAAAGTTTTTTCCTCTATTCTATTTATTTCTCCACTGACCTTTATGAAGGATACTTTCCTAGAACAGGAGCTTTAATTCTTAAAATAGTTTCTTACAGTTAATTCTTTTAGTGCTGATGCCATATACATTCTCTGGTGCAATTCTGTCAACACTGACGCAGTTACACCATGAATAAGTATTGTTCATTTTCTGTTTTCCATGAGAATCATTTCTTATGTCATGTATGAATTATTATTTGTATGTGTGATGAAGTCAGTGTTTGCACAGGGAGTGAAGGAAAATGAACCTTCGGAATAAAGATCTCATGTTCCTAGACATGAGAAAACAGAGCTGCTCATCTTTTGCTCTTTCTGATGAGAGAATTGGTTGGGACTGATCTTTTGGCGGGTTTGTAAAGATTTGAGAGTCTGAGAACTTGACTACTTACGGATACACAAATACACTTTACCTGAGTAAAGGAGGGGCCACATAGTCTTGTGAGAACTAATCCTGCTCCTGTGTGAAATCAGCAAAAGTTTTATGTTGTATTTGGGCTGGATCATGCTCTTTAATAAACGCAACTAAAGTCCTTGACTTGGCAAAACACATGCCTTAGCTCAAACCTGTGACTTTGTCCTGTGGGCTTGCAACATGATTCACATACCGAAAAGTTAAGAGCACACATTAAAAACACAGTAGTGCATGAGAGTAAGATCAAAAGGGTATCTAGCTTGTTCCTGCCCCTAGCAGTGACCAAAACCAGATGCTTAGGGGAAGTGTATAAGAAACTGGGCCTGTAATTTGGGATATTTCTCTTGACATGTTGTCTTCATTTGTCTCTGCTAATAATGGCAGAGCAACTTTTATATTTCTTTTGCATTATTTTTGTAGTTTATCTCCACTGTCTGTGGAGATTCAACAACATTATGGGTATCTTTAACATCAGTGAATTATTAGTATTTTATTCAGCATAGACAAGATTACACGCGCTTTCTGCTCTGTGTATGCTAAATTTATCATTCTGTTTTCCAGTTACTAAGCTGTCATCTTTCTGGAATTTTTAGCCTTCCTAATTCCAATCTTTCCATTTAGATTTTCTGTACGTTGTTGATATTTTGTAATACTTTATTTCCTCTTCCTTCTTCCCATTTTTCCAGGAGTCAAAGAGGTCAGAATCTCTCATGGACATACATCAGAAAAAGCTAAAGAGCAAAGCGTCCGAAGAAAAGAACAAACCTCAAGAAAGAAGGCCATTTGACCGAGACCAGGATCTCAAAGTCAATCGATTTGATGAAGCACAAAAGAAAGCTCTTATAAGAAAATCCAGAGATCTGAATACTAAGTTTGAGCACAGTAAAGGCAGTATGTTTTTATAACATAAAAGCATGAAGCTTTTTTGAAGTGAAGCCAATTAAACTTTGAATACTTAATTTTTTAAGTATTTTTCTGTAAATATTTGTATGCAAAATAAATATCCTGATGTTTAACTATTTTTCATTGTCTGTAAATACTCTGTTAGGGAGGATCATCTGTACTAAAACTAAACTGGTAAAGGAAAGTCCTCATATAAAAAAAGATAATGCAAATTTGCTACTTTAAAACATTGAGAGATACATATATTGTTCGCATAAAAATAATGCATTAAAGTAGGTATTATTTTAAGGAGCTCTAGATTTGATCTTGCAATGAAGTTGGCAGTTTTCCCCCTTTCTCCTGCCGTGCTTAAGATATTCTTGCTGAGCCTGACCTGAAGGCCATGGAAAAATCCCCTTTAGGCTCGTGGGCAGGACATTGCTTGACTGGAGTTCCTGCTGGGGAGTATAAACTCAAATGGCAGCTTTTATGTCCACCCAGTGCTTTTATTTCTATGATTCTGTGTCTGTACATAAATACAGGTTTATATGTATGCAGTATAATTTCTGTACTATAGCAGGAAGAGCTAGTGGTAGCAGAAGTAATAAAACCTCAAGATTTGCAGATTTAATTATAAAATGGTAGTATACAAGAAGAAAAAATCTAATTTGAGTTTCAATTTGTAGGGCTTATCATCAGAAAATCCATCTTTTTTTTAAGCAAATACAATGTGAAAATCAAACCAAAATAAACCTTATTTTGTCAGTTAATTTGCAGAGCAGAACAGCTCTTTGGTATCAAAAAGGAAATAAATCTGACATTTTAAAAAAATCTACATCCGTGCTTAGAGTTCTTTAGCTCTTCTGTGTGTGTGCGGAGCAGCTGAAGGGAGAGTTGTGTTACTTATTTACAATTAGACTTGTACATTCAACCTTTTTTTCTTGAGTAATGTTTGGGATCCTTTTTGAGGAGGAAAGTATCTATATATGAAAATCATTTTATATATGAGGCACTGGCAACTTGTTTGGAAGTGTAACACATTTTGGTTATTAAATACCATGGGGTTCACTGTAATTTGAAAAAAGGCTACCGTGACAGACGGTGTCTGGGTTGGTTCATGTTAACGGAGCAGTGACCCAGCAAGCCCCAGAAACGAATGGCTAAAAACTTGGTCTTATTTTATTGCACGTGTGTGTGAGTACAAGGCGCCGCCTCCACGTGCTGAGAAGTCTTGGAGAATTTTCAATGTTACGTACAATATGTTTAGATACTGCTTTTTTTTTTTTTTTTTTTTAAATAGACAATTTATTTTGCCATCTGAAAAATCTGCTACCTTCAGGAGGAAGAGGGACTGGTTTTGTATTGTGTTTGGTTTTTCTTTAATCAGTTTTGAGTTTCTGAGCCTTTTCGTTTTGAGGCGAGAGGAGGGTTTAAACAAGGGCCGTTTATTTTTCCTCCCCTAAAACAGACTTCTCTTAGTGCCTCGTGCTTTTTTGCCTCAGCAAGCAAGGCCTCGCTAGGTTTCTACCTTCTGAGTTGTCTCCTTCCCCTTTTTGGGGAGCTCCTCTGCAGCTGGGGGTTAAATAACATCTCTAGCAATTCAGCAAATGTAGATTTCTTCATTGGAAAGGCAGTATTAGGAATGTTTGGGGTTTTTTTAGGCAACTAAAGCAATGACAGGGTGAGCATTGCGTGACTAGCTAAATCTTCATGGCTGACAAAAAATTATCCTCATGCCCACTTTTGGAAACCCTGTTGTCTTGAGAAGTCAATTTATTATCAGGTATTGCCTTACGCTGAAAGAGCTGATCTCATGAGCACGTCGTGCAGTCCTCACTCGTTCAGACAAGACTGTAGCAGGGAGGAGGGCTGCTTGTATTAAGATTTTGTTGTTACGTGCTTTGTTTTCATTTCTCTTCTTTGGTCCCTCCTCCTCCAAACTGAGGACCGGCCATCAGATGTCATGGGTGGCCAGATCTTGCCATCCAGCTGGATCCCTGCTGTTCGCTCGGGGCCCTCCCCGGCCCCATCGCGGTGCCCTGCCCTCTCCAAGGCCGTGTTGGAGTGGAGGCTCCGCGGCGTTGCTTAAGAGGAGAGCCTCTTAAGAGGCAGGCCCTTCGCGGCCGTGCGGCGGCGCGTCACACGCCGCCGTACGTGGGACGCGCGGTTCTAATTAGCGAAGCCTCGATGTGAGTTGGGAACATGTTTTCTCTCATCTGCTTGATCTTTTTTTTCCGCTCTGAAGCAGCCTTTCGATGAAATCCGTGTTACGAACTTGAGATAGGGGGAAAGTGGAATTGTTGAGAGTTCAAATCAAGCTTTTCATTACTTTGTGTAAATTGAGTGAACTTTTGAATTGCATTAATACACAGCTAATCTCCTCTTACTGATGCCAAACCATTCCCTYGAACAGTCATTAGAACAAGCAGTAACTCAGTAAATTACAAGCTCTGTAAGCTTTTGTGGGAAAAGATCAGCTGTCCTCTACAATTCGGACAAGCTCTAAAGCATTTCTGCAGAAATGTTAGTGGGTCATTTTTCAGAATCTCATTTGAAAAACCAGAATTTATTTCACAGAAAATCCTCACCAAAATTACTATTTAACGTTTCTGGTGACCGGCTCCCGACGCAGATTTAATGGATTCTATTGCTATTCTGCRCTGCCAGCCTGCGTCGCAGCGTTTCGACTCCAGGCACATCAGGAAAGTCTGTTTTGTAAAAAGAAATGTCATGGAGGTTTTCCTGGATGTGAAAAGCCTATCAGCTTAGATTTTAAAGCATTTGCCTTTGTTTTGTGCTGGCATAGGCATCCTTTATTAATACTGATGTTAAAAATTTCTGCTCAAGAGTAGGGTCCCCTCCTTCTGAAATGTCAAATAGGTGTGGAATTCATAATGAAGTCAATAAAAAGAAGGCTTTTGTGGTAGGCATATGATAAATTGGATGTTTAAGGGGAATTTTAAGGAATATTATATGTTAATAACAAAAAAACAAAACCCCCCTGTTGAGTCTGCTGTTACCAAGGAACAAAGAAAAGCAAGAAAGACATTTCAAGAAAACTTACTGATGTCTTTGTACGTATCTTCAGGACAAAATATTGAGCTACCATGATGTTTGATCTGGGAAATTTTGTTAGAATACGGTAAAGCAATACTGTCACCTGAGGAAAATCTCTGCTCTTCTGACTTAAACACCTATTTATGGAGAGTTATTTTTTGCGTCTGCTGTTGCAGTCAGTGGATGCACTGTGCATCTTGGCTTTTCTGGATGAAGTGTGTTTCCCAAATAATAAACAGCAATAGAAATGCATTTCATTCAGGGCTTTGATGGTGTCATGTTGATAGCACAAAAGTGGCATTGTCGAAATAGCTTTCTTCTYGAAAGAAACATTGAGATGAAACATTGATATGTTTCTGTCCAGTAGGAAAGGGTTTTTTCCGCGTAAAAGAAGTTTCAAAATGCTCCAGAAGGCTCCAGGAGTCCAGGGCTACTCGTGCTTGGGGACTTGTTTTGTTTATGAAATGTGAACTTTGTTATTTCTGTCCAGCCAATTATAAATTGTATGTTGATTTAAGAGTAATACAGCATTAAAAATCAGAATCTGTGAAAACTTTCTGTACGTGCATCCTTAACTTCAGCCGCCCCACCTGCATACAGTGCATACAGTTTCTAACTGCGTGATTACCTAATTCTCAAATAAAACACATGCATGTGATTTTCCGTCCTTATGAATTGTGTGCAGCATTTTATATGCTGGGAAAAAAAAAAGAAAGTTACGGGGTGTTTTTCAGCCAACAGCTTTAGATTTTTCTCATGTGCTCGCTAATGAAGATGGTGTCTTGTTACCTGAAGTCAGCGAGGAACGCAAGTGTGGGCCCCATGCACCTGTGAAACGCATCTTCCTGATGCTTCCAGCTCTGGCAGCTGAATGGGAAGTGGTGGCCTCACCAATAACTCACCCAAATGTGGCATTTCTGTTCTTTCCAATCATGACGTGAAGACTGAGGTATTACCCGTGCAGAGCTGATCTTTTCACAGCAGCCGCTTCTGGGTCCTCCCACAGCGGCCATCGCTGCAACAGGCAAAAGCCCTTTCTCTATCATCCCGTCTTCGTTTCTTGTGGTTCCCATCATCTGTTTTCTTACACTGGTCTTTAAACCAATAATAAATCCCATTGCTCTTTGAAATTATATCCATTTTGAATCAGCATGGCAAATCAAGCCTTATTTTTAAAAAAAAAAAAAAAAGTCTGTCTTTTAGAGTGGGAACTTAAGGTCTCTAGGAGACAGCAGCACAGACTGTTTGTCATTTCAGCAGCTACAGCTGTGACTTCTTCCAAATAAACAATCCAAACATAAATATTCAAAAGCAAGTCTCATAAGCAGACTTTAGAGGGAGAAAAAAAAAAAAAAAAGAAGTGGCTGGCCCAGGCTCTCAGCTGCTTAACATCGCCATTGCTTGCTTCACTTCACAGGGTTGTAGCCACTTGTGCTTGCATGTGGACACCTGACCAGGACCTTGACAAATTACATCTTCTCTCTGTCCTTTCCTGACTCCCTCTCTCAAGGAGCCTTGCTCCCTATGTTTGCCAGTACCTGAGCTGCTACAAAACACTTGATGTACGCTAACAAATACTTTTTTCTATGTCTTAACTTGTGTGAGCCCTGGAAGAGCCACTGCAGCTCTCCCTATCAGTCCTCCTGGTGGCCTGGCTCTAAGAACCAGCCAACTGCAGAGTTTTGTGGCTACTCCTTTATGTTTCCTAGGATCCGTCTTAGATCTTGCTGGCCTGTGCAGGGTTGCCACCCATCACCAGCTCAGGGTCGGGAAGGAATTTGCCTGAGCCCAGCCACGATGGGGAGAGGACAAGAGTTGAGTTATTACATCGGCCTCGGCTCATGGAAGAGAAGACCCTTTGCCCGCTGGAGCTTGATAGCGGAGTTTATGGTAGAGCAGCAGAGCTGTGACACCACCCTGAACCCAGCAGCCACCCTCGTGAAGTCCCTTAAGCCAGACTTTGGATCAAACACAAGAAATCCTGGAGCAGGAGAGCCCCATGGATACATGTCCGCCTTCCTTAGCCTAAGCAGCAGCCCTGTCGCTCAGCAGGACCCATCTCTGCGTTAGCCATGCCCCTCCCTCAATGAACCTCTTGAAGACATCTCTTCATTTTGGTGTCTGGCCAGACGGCCCAGGGGGGCTCCTGCAGCCATGCACTGTTCGGCTGGATCCGACCTGGCTGCTTGGCTCAGATCTCTGTGGGCATTACACCCCCTGACACCTACCATCCCCTCGAGAAGAGAAGGGGTGCAGTCATGTGGCCAGCATCCACAGTCTACCCAACATAGGTTGGCCTAAGTCCACCATGACTTATTATTATTAATTTTTCAAGCACCTCTGAAGAAGCAGTCTCCAAAGTGAGTGCTCTCAAACCGGCTTGGTGCATGTTACAGCACCACGCTGCTTTGGCTTGGGGTTTGGGGCTGAGGAGGGAATTAAAAGCCCTGTGAAGACACATGGGTTCATCACATCCCTGGTCAGGACGCAGGGAGCCACCCAAGCTCATGTGTCCACCCACCCGATGCTAAAACCCAACCATCTCCTCCCTCCCTGCAGCACATCAGCACTGGGGATGGGAGGACTTCCCTGGGGGGGCCTGGGCCCCCCCCTACCAAAATCACCCCCAGCAGTGTCCCCCCCCGTTGGTCCCAGGGAGGTCCCATGTTGCTGCCTTGCCAGCCACCACCCTTGAATTGCCACAGTGCGAGCAACAAAAGCCAGCCTCCTTCTCTTCCTAATAGTATTAGGAGATGCTGAAGACACAAACATGTAGTACCATAAACTCTGCCTTCAAAGGAAATTCTGGTGTGGCTCCTCTTTCTTGTCCATGTTGGTTCTAAATAAATCAGAAAACTGCACTGTTAAAACCGCAATGGCTGTGCATGTGGTTAGGACAGCAGATTTCAATCCCATTAGATGCATCTCTGCATGGCTTTCATTCCCATCACTGGCGACATACTTTAATTAATGTTTTCCAGAGGTCACCTTCCCAGGAAGAGGCAAATAGCCAAAAAGAGCTGGAGAGGCACAAGTGTGAAGGAGCAAACAGGCCAAGATGCCATTGCCTGTGGGACATCGAGGTGATCTGCTAGTAGAGGCAAAGGCAGACAGACTCCCAGCTTGCCTGAGAGCAACCAGGATTAACTAACACAGTAATTTGTGCTCTGCTGTGCTTTAACCCTCAGGTACCAAATGCTCTCCTGAGTTTTCTCTTCTAACACAGAGCAAGGTCCTGGGAAGAGCATCCCCAGGAATAACAGTGTGAAAGGGATGGAGTGGCACACATACAAAGGACCAAGCCACAGCTGGTGGCCAGTGTTTGCAGTTCCTGGGGCCCTTCGCCATCGCTGCTTTAGTCATGAGTAAATCAAGATTGTGGTTGTTGCCGAGATCGAGTTTCTTTCCACTTGCCACGGGTCCTGGAGACCTGTAATTATACATACGGACCTCAGTTTTCCTTTTAGAAAGCGCTATGTTCATAGTCCTCAGGGTGGTTGGGCACAGCTGAGCTCAGCACTGCTGAACAGCCACGGAGCTGCAGCCCTGGAAGCGGTGTTCTTCTAGGCATTTGTTTGCTATTAAGATGCATACCCTTGGAAACTGAAGAGGTATTCTTTTTTCAAAACACAAATGTCTCTTAGATCATTGGGAAAACAAAAGTCCACTGAAATCATGCACACGAATAGAAAACACTGCCGTTACATAATAAAAAAAAAAAAAAAAAAAAAAAAAAGCTCCTGTAACCTACTCTCTCCCTTTTGGCAAGAAAATGTTTGTGAGGGCTTAACACGTCTCCCCATGAGCCGCAGTGTGACAGCATGGGCTGCAGTGCCAGGCCTTAGCTGAAGCTAAAAAGGCTGTTGCAGAACATAAAAATTGTGATTGTGGTTCTCCCCAGTCCAGCCTCTAAATGAAATGACAGCCTTTGGGACCACACTCGGGCTGCTGCTGCTCCAGACCTGCAGCTATTTGCTAAATGTCTAAATAGCAATGCCCAACATTTTCTGTTTGAATATAACATATATGGTATATTCCATGGAATACATGCAGCTCTAATACCCCACAAAGTTTAGAACTCTTCCATAAAAGGTTGCTCCAGACATGTAAAAAATTTCCCTGTTTTCTCTTCTCTGCAATTTAGTCTAAAACTTATTTTACATGAGTCTCTAAGACTGTCTTGTAATGTCTTGTAAAGACCGTCTTTCGTGTAATGTCTTGTGGAGCTTTGCAACGAGCTTTCAACTTCAGTGGTAGAGCATTGAAGATAGGTAGACTTTCTTCGGGTGGTATTTTGCAGCAACTAAAACTATCATATTGTTTCTAAAACAGAAGGATGGTATATGAAGGATATCCTATGTCCTGCACTACTTTGAATCTGTTCATTATAAATACAGGAGAAGAAATTCGAGAATCAAGGATGGCCACCCCTCTGTCCCACAGTTAGTGGCAGAGCCCTTGGCAGCCCAGTGGACTGTTTGCTCCTTAGCCTTGTGGAAGTCCCATGTGGTAACATCCCCTCCTGGTTCACTCCTTCGATTAATATTGCCTCCTAGTAATGGCTGATCTTTATGAGGCAAAAAGTGTGCCCTTCTTGTGTCTCTGTTCAAAATCTGTAGATCTGATTTTAACTTTTTCATATTAGTGCAATCCATGTATTTTGTGGCAAACCTATGTCCCCACTGGGCACTCAAGAGCCCAGAGCAAGAAAAGCGTAAGACCTTTGAAAGGAAAAATTCCCGTCTTTAGAGCTGTGACAAATTTGTAGGTTTTGGGGATTTCTGCAAAGTTTCAGATCTGTCCTGCTGTGCTGACAATTGCTTCTTCTGAATGGGCTGGTCCCCCCACCTGCCAGAGGAGCCAGCTGCCCCATCCTCTTCCTCCCCGATGGCTGATCAGGGTTGAAGACCACTAATGGTATGTGGACATGTACATACAYGCGCATACACACAGCTGTCCTTGGACACACCATCCCGTAGCTGGTCCCTGACTCCCTGCTCTCCCCGTTGCTGGTACCTGGACATGCAAGCCCCCAACTCGCAGCCCTGCTGCAGCTGCGGTACTCAGCCCTCTTCCCCTCCTCACCAACCAGTCCAGCATCACATTTGCTGTGCTCACACATACCCACTCAGACCAGAGAGCACACTCTGATTTTAACCAGATAAAAATAGTTTTTAATGAGAATACAGAAGAGATTGCAGTGATCAAGTGCAGGCAGGGCTCAGGCAAGTGTACTGACCTGCCCTTTTTATCCTCTTTTTTCCCACACTTGCTCCGTCCCAATCCACTTCGATCCCTTCCTTTCCCCACTTGTAATCCATTCCCCAACATCCTGAACTAAGTCTTGCACATTCCCACAAGTCCCTTAAAAACATCCCAAAACAAGCTGTAGAACAATCCCAAAAATGCTTTTCCTGCCTCATCCCATAATGATCTTATACCCATCATCTTGTCCTAAATAGCTTTAGGTGTTTCTCCATGACCCACAAGAAGGTCATGTGCATGCTCTGCAGGGGCTCACACACCATGTTGTGCTTCTCATCAGAGCTCTACTGCTGCTGGATCTCTCTTCTTCCACATGAAACCCTTCAGCAAAGGAGGTTTTCTGGGGATAGGGTTGCCCACAGGCACAAGAAAGATGTTAGGTATGGGAGCTCCTGAATGCCATTCATCATTCAGAAGGGGAGTCCTACGGTGTGATTTTAAGGAGCTAAATATAAGTTTGGGAGTGGGGTCTCCAGGACCCCAATAGAGGCAGGTGTTGGAAAAGGAGCCAGACTCCTTGTAAGAAACAGTTTTCATAAGAGAGGACAGAGGGTGGTGTTTCCCCTCCTGGCTCTTCCATATCCCACTTGTGCCATTACTGTGGTTTTGAGTTGTGTTTCTTGGCATCTTCCTCTTCTGCCTGCCTTTCCCCTCCTCCCATTGCACAGTGCATGAGGGAGTTGTGGATGACACACCGGCCTCATGGGCCCTTCAGGCAGGCACAGCTGACAAGAAGGACACAACGGGGTCAAATGAGTCAGCCATACGCTAAGCCACGGGAGCACGAGCCGCTCCCTTCCCGCTGCCTGTTGCAGCAGTGGGCAGGCTGGTCCCCATCTCACCAGCAGTCAGGGACAGCTGCTGCACAGCACTTGGCAAGCGCAATGGGGACTGGGTCCACTCCACCTTGCACCAGCTGATCTGACCATGCTAAATGCAGGAGGCCTGGAGAGCATTTACGCTGAGGCCATGGAAGACTAATGATCCTTTCCACTGCTTGGGGTTTGCTTTTTTTCTGTTCAGCTGCTTTGTACCTTTCCTGTCAGGGCAATGAAGGTTTGGCCTTCCCTAGAGAGACGTCTGTGCTGTGTGAAAGCAAGCAAGCCCACCTCCCACTGCAGCTTCCTGGTATGGGGCCCCTCGGCATTTGATGCCCCCAGAGCACCAGGAGATGGTCAGTCAAAGTGGTCGGTTCCCATCCAGGGAGAAACGGCATGATGGAAAAACAGCAACTTCAGGAAAAGGAGACGGGCCGGCTGCTGGCGTGCACAAAGCCCGCAGCCTGGGAGAAGCTGTCTAGAAACCATCAAGGGCTTGCTGCAGTTTCCAAGGTAACTTCCATCTTCTGCGACCCAGGTGAGGCTCAGCCTTTATGAGCACGCGGGCAGAATACAAATAGTGGGTCTGAGGTGGAAAACGAAATGCACAGGAAATGCCATGTTACCCCAGCTGCTCTGCTAGCAGCTGCTTGCCTTCCGCCCTTCCACATCTGCCCACCAAGGCAAAGTGCCAGGAACGAGGAATTCAGCTACCGCTGCTGAACCTTCACAACTCGCTGCCAGAGGGAAGCCAGGTAACTCAAAATTACCGTAGGTGGCTTTCCAGCTGGAGTCATGACTCGAGAGCCCAGGGACCCCGTTAATGTGCAGCTCCTCGGCGCCCGCACTGCATGGCTCTGACCTTCCCTGCACGCTCACCTGAGAGCATCCACGTGTCCACCAGCTCGCATCCGCACCAGCTGGGCTCAGCTGTTGCCTCAAGACCGTCCCAGGGTGTTCTAGGGAAATAAAAGAGTCAAGGCTTCCCAAACTTCATCTCCGTGGCAACCATGGGAGAGCTGGGCTGCTGTCACAGGAGAACCAGGTAGCTATTCATGCGTGGGGTCACATGGGTCAGATGCTGTTCACCTCTGGACCACCTGCTACAAAAGCCACCAGGTTTTAATTGCCTCTTCAAAACCAGCGTGAGAGATGAAAACAAGAGCAGTGAGAGGATGCATTCACAGTCACGTACTGAATGCAATACTTTAATTCTTTGATGTACGCATTATTGTCCACAAAAAGAAAGTTTCCAAGAGCAGAGAAACCAAGGCCATCACCAAAGGCTTCACACAGTTCTTCCAGTTGCTATCATGCTGTGCACAGGCAGGGAGCCCACCCCAAAAATGCCAGCTTCCCACACAGCTCACAGATGCACGCCCAGGTCATGGCACTGCTGCTGCCCCTGGTCCATCATCTTTTCTCCATCACCTTCATGCAACCCAGTCCTTGGCTGGGAGAGGGACACAGGTGGCAAGCTGAGCCTGTTAGGGCAGAAGCTAGCACAAAACCACCACCACAGTGCTGAGGGTTATGGGTGATGCTCTTGAGGAGGTTTCTGCACAGTACTGATGCTCTGGCAGGAACCAGTGCATGGCCAGGAACCAGAAGGGGACCTGGCAATGACACCTGCTGCAAATGTTGTCTGAAAAACTTGGCGTCAAGAAGCCCTCCTTTCCAGGTATTTGCGGCTTTCCTGAAATATTCTGTCAGCTGGCATTACCTACCCCAGGTGTCAGCTCTGATCCACCCACAAGACTCTGCGTCACTTTTCTTTTTCAAGTATTTCAGAGCACAAACTCCGGTAGCACTGCCAATACTGAAGAGTTCCTAGCTCTGTGTTGCTGAGAAGCTCTGGTTTGGAATATGGACTTAAATTTGGGAGAGGCAAATTTGGAAGTCTCACTAGCATCAGGAAGATTTTTTTATTTTTTACCAAATCTACCCCCATCTACAAGCCTTGGACCCTCTCAGGTCACAAATGCTGAGAAGAGACCGGTTGGAGCTTGAGGAGCAGCTCCCTGAGACCTGCTCTGGCGATGCTGTACCCCCAGGCAAGGGGGCCGGCTGAGATCTCCTTCCCCAGGCAGGCAGGAGCTGCAGCTACGCCAGGCTGAGCAGATCTGTGAGCAGGGAGCCTGTCCACCCCACAGGACCAGTCTTCTGGTACTGTTTAATATCTTCATCAATGACATAGATGGTGGGATGGAGTGCACCCTCAGCAAGTTTGCAGATGACACCAAGCTGAGTGGTGCGGTCAACACGCCTGAGGGATGGGATGCCATCCAGAGGGACCTGGACAAGCTCGAGAAGTGGGCCCATGTGAACCTCATGAGGTTCACAAGGCCAAGTGCAAGGTCCTGCACCTGGGTCGGGGCAACCCCCACTATCAGCACAGGCTGGGGGATGAAGGCATTGAGAGCAGCCCTGCTGAGAAGGACTTGGGGGTACTGGTGGATGACAAGCTGGACATGAGCCGGCAATGTGCGCTCGCAGCCCAGAAGGCCAACTGTGTCCTGGGCTGCATCAAAAGAAGCGTGGCCAGCAGGTCGAGGGAGGTGATTCTGCCCCTCTACTCTGCTCTGGTGAGACCCCACGTGGAGTACTGCGTCCAGCTCTGGAGTCCTCAGCACAAGAAAGACATGGACCTGTTGGAGTGGGTCCAGAGGAGGGCCATGAAAATGATCAGGGGGATGGAACGCCCCCCCTATGAAGAAAGGCTGAGAGAGTTGGGGTTGTTCAGCCTGGAGAAGAGAAGGCTTCAGGGAGACCTTATTGCAGCCTGTCAGTACTTAGAGGGGGCTTATAAAAAAGATGGGGACAAACTTTTTAGCAGGGCCTGTTGCGACAGGACAAGGGGGAATGGTTTTAACCTAAAAAAGGGTAGGTTTAGGCTAGATATAAGGAAGAAATTTTTTACACTGAGGGTGGTGAAACACTGGCACAGGTTGCCCAGAGAGGTGGTAGATGCCCCATCCCTGGAAACATTCAAGGTCAGGTTGGACAGGGCTCTGAGCAACCTGATCTAGTTGAAGATGTCCCTGCTCACTGCAGGGGGGTTGGACTAGATGACCTTTAAAGGTCCCTTCCAACCCAAAGCATTCTATGATTCTATGATTCTCCCTCTATGTGGCTGGGCTGGCCTGCAGSAACCTCATGGCCCACTCTCTTGAAGGACATGGAGAGATGTGCTTTGCCTTGTCCATTCCTGGGATGAAATGATGTCTCACTTATCAGCTGAGGCAACCAGTGAAATTTCTGTCCCATCCCCACGTGTCGAATCCTGCTCATCAAGGTCCTGGAAAACTGAGGGTGGAAGGAGCTGCCTGGCCATCAGTTGGTGGTGATCTTCACTAGTACTGGGAGATGGGCACAGCGCAACAGGCTGATACCTCCTGGGACACGGACCTCAGGCTTCCTCCTTTGACACCTCCTGTATCCCTGCTGTCCTAAGGAGAAAACATTGCCTGATAGTGGACTTGGAACCTGTTGGCTGGCTTTAGGCACACAGAAAAGGCAGGGACCCCCCCCAGCATCCGAATATCAACAGCGAGTGAGATGAGACACAATGCAGACAGCTGAGGTATCATCCTATTTTGACTGCTGCACGCCCCTCAATTAGCAGCTGAGCAGTTTTGGTTGCAAAGTCATATTAAAAACTCTTCACAGGAAGGAATTCTTGGTTTAGCAGCTAAGCTGAGACAGTGAATATCTGCCAAATGCTTGGGAGTTTGAAATGCAATAGGCACAACTTAGCAAAGGCAAGAGAAAGTTTTTTTCTCAGCCTGTCAAAAGATACAATCTTCAACTCTTCATATGAGTCAGCTGGGATGAAGTGCTTCCAACAGGCAACATTTCTTGCAGTGTAGTCATTCCACCTCTGATCTCCCAGCCCTGATTCTCAAAGAAAACCTACAAAACCTTCCCTAGGTAAATCTGAGAACTGTATCTCATCACTTTTCTGAATATTAACCTTTTAGAGCACGTTACCATCCTCCTCTTTTCACCATTCCCACTAATCTCTCAGTGCTCTACGTTGTGCTACCATTCTTCTACAAATTACCTGCCTCTCTTTTCCCCTTAGGAGATAACCACCAATATCCTCTTTATATTCCACGGGTGCTGTCAGATGTCTAGCTCAGACACAGGTCTAATTGAACCCAGAACAATTGTTCCCCATGTGCACTTAGGTTTGAAATTCACTGCGTCTTTCCTCAGGAGTGTGCATGCCCCAAACCTTATCTGCTTTCTCCAGCTATATTAGCTGGCTTCATAAAAGCTATTACACCTGCCTAAAAATCTTTATCTTTAAACCTTTGGCTCTAACAATACCGCCACGCCAAAAGGCTGCATACACTGGAAGTAGGAGGGGCAGTGTGCAGCTGGGTCTGCTTTATAAAAAATAGAGGTGTAACACTATGACATGCTTCACAGAAGATCTTCAATTCTGTTTTGCAGGACACGGTAGGGTTTGAGCACTAGTTTAAAATCAGTGTTCATCTTTGACTAGCAACATTGATCTATGGCTACAAACCCCAGTGCAGCTCAGCCTCCCCTTTGATCCTTGAGCCCCTGCCTGAAAGAAACACCTCTTCACTTCTTTCTTCAGGAGGCTCCTCTCTGGAAGGGAAGCAGCATCCGAGCTGCCCTTTCACTGAGCCTCAGTTTCCCATATGTAGAATAAGGAGCTAACAGTCTCCCTCAGTCCTGGGAAGACAGGTTCAGGCTTAGCCACTCCAGCCCACTGTCACCCCCACTGCTTATCCATCGCTGCTCGTGTTTGCTCCTGACCATGGCCAGTCTCTCTGCAAGGAGCCACCCACACTGCTCTCCTCCAGGGGTTTGTACAGCATCTGACTGTCAACTTACTGCATGGGTAGGACAGTATGCCCTGCCAATACCTCCCAGGGCACCTGCATAATATCCCTATTGTGCATTTCCACAGCGGGAAAGGACCTGAATCTCTTCCCCTTGAAGCCAGGTATCCTCACTGGGAGCTTCTGAAGATGGCTTACCCAATGGTTGCGAAGCCTTCACACACTACAGCAGGGGCTGCCACAGAAGATCCCATGGAGAAGGAGCATTGCTCGTGGAAGGCAGTGTGCAGGGCAGAGGATGCGGGACTCTCCACAGTGTGGGCTAAGCCAGCGCTGTAGCAAWGCCCCCATGGGAAGCGCTAATTACATGGGGCTGGGCTGTGCAGAAGAGTGAGGAGCTCTGGGACCAGCGGGCACCCAGCCTGCAGGGTGACCTACTGAAGGAGTATCACCGCAACATGTATTTATCCCAGAGAACCAACAGAGAAGGTAAACCTTGACTGTGGCCAAATGTTTAATAAAGCGTGGAGACCCACTGAGGCTTTTCTCATACTTGGAGTATTTTTAGCGTCTCCTCCCTCAGGTTGCTTCTCTAGGTGTCTAGTAAGGGCTAGGTTTACACTGCTCTCTCTCTCTCACCAGATCTGTAGCAGGATCTCTTTGGAAGTGGAGTTGGACCTCCACTTTCCATATATTTATGGCAGTATAGTATCTTTGAGATTTGGTTGAAAGTGGCGGATGGTTTCAAAAGCTAGGGAGGGGACAACTGTCAAGCAGACATACACCTACACAGACCTGACCACAAGGCCTCCTTGCCATAGGAAAACAAGCTAAATGCCATGTAATCATGACATTCAAGCCTCTATTATAATGCAGAAACATAGATGTACAGAAATAATGCTGTGTGGGCAGCCTAAATTTTGGGCTCTTTTAACCTTTGGCTACTTGACTTTGCAATTTTAATGACTCTTTCAAAGAAGCATTTTTGTATGTACTGCAGTACCTCCTGCGATGGCACATTAACTTTGATGGAGTGTGTTTAGGTGGAGGAAGATGCCTTTTAATTTTGTGTTGATTTTCACCTTTTTTACATCCTTCCCACACACACTCTCCCCCACTAAGAGTAGATTCATGAACACGTGCACAAATACGCAGAGGATCAGCAATGCAAAAGCCATCCACATCTTTGTCCCCATGCCACAGATGATGGGAGGCCGATGAGTCTGATCCTCGAGCCTTGCACAGACAGGCTTATTGAACCTGACAGCACCACTTGTGTGCAAAGACATGACTCACTTGAGCAGAGGCTGTGGGATCTGCCCCTAGTTGTGGAGCCGCTTTCTTCATAGCAAATATTAGCTGTTCAAACAACACTCATGTTTCTATTTTGGGTCACTGTTTACAAGTACAGACTAACAACAGTGAAAGAACGGGAGTCTGCTACCAGCCAGCGCTCTCCCGGCGCTCTCAAAAGCAGCTTACAGAAGCTACATTTCTGGAGAGGGTCAGAATGGACAATTGCTGTGCATATGTTAAAAAGATGTTATTAGCTGCCAGAGATTTCACATTTCCTAAGAGGAAGGTGAATATCTGGCACTTTCTCTAGCAGGCTAGAGGAGTAATTATTAGTGCGGAGACTTAGACACTGACTCTTATCTTTGACAGGTTGTCAATGATTTCTGAGACTAGGGAAGTATCACAATGTTTTCAAATACCAGCAAATTTTCTAGTGAAGAGCTGCATGGTTTTGGGTGCTTAACTGAAGCACCTCTGAAYGGCTGTCAGAAATAATTCGCACCATCGCTCAGCAGAGGCAATGGATGGTTTAATATCCAGGCTTTTTGTTATGCACAGACATGTCAGATAAGTACACATCTGGCCCAAAGGAAATTGCTACCCATTCTTCTTACATTTGCTTCTCTCTGTGTGAATTCACCTGCTACTCCAACAGCCACTTCAAAGTCCCTCATCAAAACAATAATTGTGGTTCAATCAATAACATTTTACAAGAGAGAAAATGCCTTGACCCACAAGTGCTCAAAATGGAGGTCATGCCAAACCTACAACTCATTGAGATGTGAGGACACTTAGCATGACCTGCCTTGATTTTCAAAAGCTGAGTTTTATTGAGCAGTCATCTCGATGATTTCATGTTGTCCACATTTCTAATATAGCAGTAGGCTCCTCTCTGTAACAGACTCTGTATGCCTAGAAAGCCCACAATGGGCTGGCAGGCACAAGGGACTTCCTATGTCTGAGTTTTCTTCAGCAGAAGCATGGTTGTATGTCACTGAGATCAGAACAAAAGGGCAAGGAAGGCAGGTCCCGGAAATTTAATCTCAACTCTGCCACTCACCTCTCCACATGGTGAGAAAATCCTTAAATCTTTCCCTTTTTCAATTGTAACCCTTTACATGTTGAAAAGTAACGTATAGCTGTTAATGTAGTATTAATGTTTAAGATATAATAATGGGGGAAAAGCCTGTCCCAGCCAAGGGAAGGACTCAAAGTCAGTCAAGCAAGAGACACAAGCGGATGAGAAATCAGACTTAATTATTCCTAGCACTGCCAGAATGATGCCTTCTCTCTCACCCCAGAAGATGTCCACATGAACAAAGAAAGTTCAGGTAATTTAACCATCATGCTGTTAGGGAGATGTTATTGCCTAGTGTAACATGCTATCAAATGAGGATAAAGCCTATGGCTGGCTTCAAGTCGTTGCTGTCTCAACTCCTGATCAAAAGTGTTAGGATCTTCAGGGTAGCCAGGGGCCATTGGAGGTGCTGGTGATGCACAGCAGGGACAGCGAGATGAGCGAGAAGCTCAGCTGGGGCCAGTGTTGTTCTTTGGTGTTTATTTCCAAGATGGCTGAGTCAGTCAGCAACAATAGCAAATCTTTACCAGCAAATCAGTAAATTAGAGGCAGAGATGTTGAAGGTAGGAGACACGTTGTGGCTCGTATCGGGGTGTTCCTAAAAGAATTATGTTCCATTTGTTCTCTAAGAAGTAACTAGGTACTCTAAGAAGTAACTAGGTAATGTGTCGTGCAGGCATGAAGCAGATCCGCAGGGCAAGGCAAGGCAGGCAGAGGGGAAATACTCTTTCTCGAAGAACAGTGTAGAAAAGCAAGACGCTGCTAATTTGCTGAGGAGCTCTGAGGCCGAGACTGGAGAAGGACAGATTAGGTAAATGCTCTGCTAATAAGAACACTGAAAGGATAATGTTGTATGTGATTGATGTAGCACTGGTGCTGCACAAGAGACAGGGGTTTTAAGATGATGTATGCATAAGAATAAGAATATAATGGTAAAGCCTTGAAAAAGCTGTAACAACCAGGAAGGTTATTTAAGGGAGGACAACTATGCATGTTAAAAAGGAGTGCAATTAAGTAATATGATAAAATGAGGGCCAAGAGCTTGAATTCACAGAACAGCAATGAGAGCCACCGTAAGGCAGAGGGTGAAAGGAGGAAAGGTCCTGTGAGCCTTAGGGCAGGGAGAAGTAACGGGATGAGGTTTGCAAAGCTAGTGAAAATATTGCAGGCTCTGAAGGGAAATCTCATTGCAGTCAGAAAGGGCCTTTTGTTATTTATGTTTCTTTCTTCTGGTAGCTTTCAAAAAGAAGTTAAYATTCAACTTTGTTAGATAAAGCTTCAGTGATTCATCCTTAAGAGTATATGAAGCGAAGAGTTGAATTCCTGATCACATTGGGTCTTCAGAAACGACAAGCATATGTGAAACAGGGTGTGAGCTTCTGGAGGGAGGTGGACGTATCCTGCAAGCTGCAAGTGCCGATTTGAGGGCTGCTGCTGCCAAACGCTCGATCTCCAGGAGAAATCATTCTCAATGATAAGACTGAGGTTTTCAGCAAGAAGCAGACTATGAGGAAATAGCTTCTGATGATAA
The DNA here is from genome assembly GCA_035582835.1 of Phoebastria nigripes. Lineage (NCBI taxonomy): Eukaryota > Metazoa > Chordata > Aves > Procellariiformes > Diomedeidae > Phoebastria > Phoebastria nigripes. The sequence goes on from JAYKAV010003450.1 coordinate 25,314, forward strand.
ATAATCCCAGAATCATTGTATTTCTTTCCCCCAGCCTCCTGCGCCATTTGCCAGAAGATAAAACAAAGCAACATGAGGCCGTCAGGGTTAGCTGCGGTCCCTGCCCCTCTCACCACCCTTTGGCACCCATGTTCTTATCGGATCTTCTTGTCCTCCCTGGTTTTATTTGCTGTTTCCTTCTGTTCCTCTTTGCTTATTTTACTCCCACTGACTGAAATGTTCTCCTTTCACGTTTAACTCATAATAATTAACCAGAAGGCAAAATTTCAGACCTTATTTAACCTCATCCATCAACAGCGATCCAGTTGTAGGTCTGTAACACCTTCTACTCATTCTAGTTTATTAATTTCAATTTAGAGGGAAAACCCTTCTTTGTGGCAAAAAGAACGTATTTTGCGCTGGTCCATAGTAGCATTGTAAGCTTGTGCATTGAGGAGACAAACCACTTTCGTATAATCATATTTATTAGATCATTAGCACTGTTTTAGAGAAGCACCAACAATCAGCACTTAGGGAAAAAGAGAGCTGGCAGTAAAGGCCATTAGGTAGAAAGGCTTTGGAAGGAACCTGCAGGCAGTTCGCAGCAGTAATGAAGCAGASGCGTCTGATGTCTCCAGTTAATTATCTCATTGAGAGCTTGTTGGGAGGCGCTGCTGTGGCTGAGCTGCAACCAGGTGCAAGGGTGGGATACGAGGTTGGATGCAAATACATGTGGTTTGTTTCCTTTAATGATAGCACTTAAATATGTGGCATTGCAGGGTACCAGAGTGATTACTTCTGAAGCAGTGGCACCCACAAATTAAATGCCTTTATCACATTTATATATATACACAATCTCAAAATTGTATATACCTGCCTATGCTTTCAACCGTGGGCAGCTGCAGGAGGTTGTCAGCCAGTCCCATACATGTTCAAACGGTACGACCCCTATACCACAGGCTGGCTGGCTTCCCAAGAGGAGCATCCTGTTTTTCTTTAGTAGCCCTCTAGATTTGTTCTTCTGGTCACTAATGTTGTTTTAGCTCAGCTTAGTCACAGAGTCTTCTCTTAGGGTCATTGGAAAGCTCCCTCTGCAAAACAGTAGTCCATTAGGAGATAATTTATATATTGATAACATACTGTGGCAACTGTGTGTTGTCTATACCTACATAAGGTATACATAAGGTATAAATACAGGCTGGATCAATGGGCTGAGGCCAACTGCATGAGGTTCAACAAGGCCAAGTGCCGGGTCCTGCACTTTGGCCACAACAACCCCATGCAACGCTACAGGCTTGGGGAAGAGTGGCTG
>JAYKAV010003450.1:27898-93146 GCA_035582835.1 Phoebastria nigripes
TTCCATGATATGGTGAAAACCCAAACAAACAAGAGGCCAAGCTGCCTACAGTCAAACTCACTGCACGTTGTTAACATGATGGAAGACATAGTATGGGTGAAACTGTAAGCACAGATGCAATTCCACTAACCTGAAAACTAGGTGTTCTCCAATGCATAGCATAAATAAAAATGTGTGGCTGTAAACATATAGAAAGAATTAAAAAGGATTAATTAACGAATGAAGTTTGCCTTCTGATCAGAACTGGGTATTTGAGTTGTGTTTTCAAGCAGAAGTGTGATTTTTAAGTTTTCATACTGCCTAGCATTGTATTGAAATGGGAGCTCTGCCGTGAGCTTGATGCTTTTGCACTCTCTGACACAGAACAGCTTGGGGTGAACAAGTCTTGTTATTAATGTATTGCTCAAAGGCAGTCTGAAAACACAACGGCTGCAACATATATTTTGCCCTTAAAGAGGCACACTGAGAATCCTTTCCTGCCGGAGGAAATAGATACGCAGCTTGATGGCCCATGCTCTGTTTCAGGAATAAGCTACGCAGACTTTCTTTTCTCTTATTCCAAAATAAATGAGCATGCTCTGCCCAGATGTTTTTTGCCTCTTTGCAGGTTATTTCCTCTCTTTTTTCCAGGTTACATAGACCATCTGCAGTGCAGGCAAGAGAATGATGCATCACAGTTGAAGATGGCAAAGGTTTGCCGTCTGCTTGCCCTGGCAGTTCAAGTATTAATGGTAGTTTTGAGATTTAATTCTTGTGAAGCCACGGGTTCTTTGCTGGCTGAAAAATCAGATATTCAGGCTATAGGAGCCTGGCCGGCGAAGCTCTGCTGATGCTGTGCGGTACTTGTAATGGAGTAGGACAAGCAGCTCTGTAACAATCTCACTCAATTAGTTTTCCTCTTCCAAAATGAGTGCCCTGCTCAGCTTAATTTGTTAATGAGGAGGTTGGCTGACAGGAATGAATGAAGTCAGAGCATTAGCTATTGGTGGAATAGTCTCCTTCCTGGCTCAACGCTCCCAAGTGAAAGTCAGCTTCTGCAGGAGCTTCACTTCATGCCTGGCGGCAGATCTCAGCTCTAGCTCCAGACCCAAATGTTTTGACCCTGTGGAGGCCCAGCACAGCTCCTGTGTACACAGCTGAACTCAGGGAGCATACAGATGTGGGCAGCACTCAGCTCCTCCAGCACACGGAAATGCTAGAAAACAGACTGGGTGTGTCACCCCATCCACAGAGAAGAGGAGAGGTGAAACCAGGTTTCTGGGGCATCACTGTTTCCTGGTGAAATGCCTTGTGGAAACCTGGGAATCAAGAGACGAGGAAACATCCCAAACCTACCAGGAATCACTTGCAGATGCCAAGGGCTCCTATCAGACGTGAAGTGTGCCTCAAGGAGGTGGTGGTCCTGCAACATGCTCAGCACCAGCAGCCAGAAAAGGACAAGGGTGCTCCAGCTGTCCCCAAGGAGACCTACCGTGAGGAGGAGTGAGAAATCACCAAAATGAGGTCTTCTAGCTGCATGAATCTAAGTGAACACTTTGGTCTAAGACCCAAGCCTCTGGGCTGTGAGATGGCCAAGCCGCATCTGGCCACGCCGCATCTGGCCACAGCAAGGAGGTCGTGGCCTCTGGCTTTTAGGGCTGCCCAGCTCTCGGGCCAGCCAGGTGGCCAGCACGACCTGGGCAGCCTCGTGGCCTCTCCCAAACTCTTCCCACCCCTACGTGTCCCCAGCCACACGAGCACTGTGATGGGATGGGAGCTTGCTGGCCATGCCCCAGTGCATTGCACGGGAAGGGGAGCCTGTGGCCCAGTGGTTTATCTTGCAGGGAGAGCCCACGGTTGGACCCCTGTGGCACATCTGGAGTGTGAGTCCCAGAGCAACAAAGTCACTGCAGCAGTTCAGGTAGGAAGGGGCTTTCATGTGCTTAATGTGATTTCACAGGAACATAGCCAGGAGCTGCAGTCCCTCTCCTCCTCGCCTTGTGCCCGATACATACTTCCCTTCCTCATCCACCACGTGGAAAGTAATAAAGACAGGGGGTCTGCAAACTCATTGCTGGCAGAGCAGTGAAAAGGAGCCGGAGATGGCTGTGACTCCATTTTTCTGTTACCCAAAGCAATGACCTTCTTCTCTGTTGTCATGCACCTGGAGTAGGGAAATTTTGTTCCTCTCATTAAAATTCCACGCACACACTCTGCCTTGCTTATAAACTGAAACACAAGTTAGGATCCACCTGCTTAATATAATTCAGTGCTTGCAGTTTAGTGTGACTATAGCCGATTTGTTTGATCTAGTGTATGAAAACTGTTTGTCATCTGCTACTCTACCCGATGTGGAAGGTTTGGGGACATCTGCACAGAGAGCAATATAGATCTCTGTGTTTTATTAGCTCATAATACACTAATTATTATGTGCTCTATTTTATTTCCTTTCTACAAAGCCTGCTTCACTTCCCCAGGGGTTTCTCTGCATCAGGAAAAATATGGAAAAAATGTAGTTTCATCAAGACCTCCAATGTTTCTAAAACAACTTTATCCCATGACTTCTTCCTGCCAGGCAGGGAATAAGAACTATGTTGAATCACCTTGCAACTAAAACCAGTGAGGCTGGGGCAAAGGAATCCTGACATCTTCAAGAGCTGTCTTGTGGGGATTCCTCCACTTGGTGCTATTAGGGGGGCTCAGGAAAAGAAAGCACGTGGCCTCCAGGCTCGCTGGCCAACTCTCTGCCTGCATGTCCAGGTCCCCTTCCCTCCAGTGGGAACCAGTGAGTCACGAAGCAGTGACCAGCACATGCGTTAGCGCTGTCCCCGGGGGCACCCTTGGGGAGATGTGCACACCGAGTCAGGAGCTGAAGAGCCTTCCCAGGCATCATGCTTTAGTGCTACCCAGCAATAAAGCAGGTTCTCCCCACAGAGGATACAGCTGAGTGGTTTGAGCACTCTCACGTGCAATGCACTTTGCCAGTAGGTCTTCTCCTGCTAAAAACTCCATTTGATTCCTGAGAAGTGTTTTCAGTGAAACTTGTCCGATGGTGTCCATCACTGACATCTTGGGTGGGACCACTACCAGCCTGCAGGAGCACATCTCCCCTCATCCTCACCAGACTTTGATGGAAGCACATGAGTTCCCGATGGCAAAACTCCTGTCAGCTTCAACAGGACAGCATCAGGCCTTTTGCATCTTCTGCTGCACTGGTTTTCAACCAGCACCATCAGGCTGCAGCGATTAGCCCATTCCTAAAACTGATGAAGAGAAACCGTGTGCGGCTTCCAATGACACTGCAGCCTCTTCATCTCACATAGTTGGATGGGGCGGGGGAAAAAGAGAGAAAGGTTGTGCGAGTCTGAATTTGGCCACCTATCTCCTCAGACACAACATCTGTTTCTGTGCAAGCAAGAAGAAAATGGGTGACTGACACACAGCTCTGCTGCTCAGCAGCTGGCCCCTGGATCCTCGTCCGTGGCACTAAATGTGTCCCTGGCAAACAGAAGGTTGAGATTTTAAATGAGGAATTAATGAAAATGCACTCTTTTCCTGCTTGTTGTCCCTTTAAATTCAGTTTCCATGGAAACGGGTCTGGAGAGGCTGCCTGGAGGGAGCCAGAAGAGATCTCTGCCTGGCTGCCTTCCCCTCCGGGTTGCCAGCTGAGCCACCCCAATTGCCAGGCTTTTACAGAGGTTTTTGCTATCATCATTTATGCCTGGAATAGGAGTGATGGCTCCTTGTGGGTTCCCTCTCTAAGGAGTCCCAAGGTGGTCAGCCATGCTGCTGTCGCCTGCAGCCAGGCTGCTGGCAAGCAGAGGTCCTCTCCTTCCATCGCCCATCCGTTGCTCCGGTGGAGCGCAGGCTCGTCCGAACCTGCCACGTTGCCACCTTGCTGAAAATGTCACTCCTGTTAGAAACATCCATTCCACCTCTTTTTTCTTTTTTAAAAGTGGTGGTGGGTGTGACCTGAGCACGCAGACTGAGCTGGGAGCGGTGGCAGAGGGACAACTTTGTCGTCAATTCAATGTTTATCCCAGGGCAAAATTTGAGACCCCACCTACAGTACCGTGTCCAGCTCTGGGGTCCACAGCACAAGAAAGACACGGACCTGTTGGAGCGGGTCCAGAGGAGGGCCACGAAAATGGTCAGAGGGCTCAAACACCTCTCCTATGAAGAAAAGCTGAGAGAGTTGGGGTTGTTCAGCCTGGAGAAGAGAAGGCTCCAGGGAGACCTTATTGCAGCCTTTCAATACATAAAGTGGGCTTATAAGAAAGACAGAGACTTTTCACCAGGGCCTGTAGCGACAGGACAAGGGGCAATGGTTTTAAACTGAAAGAGGGTAGGTTTAGATTGGACATAAGGAAGAAATTTTTTACAATGAGGGCGGTGAGACACTGGAACAGGTTGTCCAGGGAAGTTGTGGATGCTCCATCATTGGAAGTGTTCAAGGTCAGGTTGGACAGGGCTTTAAGCAACCTGATCTAGTGACAGATGCCCCTGCCCATGGCAGGGGGGTTGGACTAGATGATCTTTAAAGGTCCCTTCCGACCCAAACCATTCTGTGATTCTGTGATTCTAGGAAAATCGTATCACTGAGCCCCTCCTTTCTGCCAGACCCATCACCAAGTTGTTTTATAGCAGGGTGGGGAACAGCACATATCCTGAAAAATGGCCTGAGAGCTTTTGGCTGCGGTCGAGGGTGCAGTGTTTCTTGGAGTTATGCTGGAGGACCGTGCTGGGTACAGAGAGCGAGGCGGGATATGGCTGCATGCACTCCTTCTTGGATATCCAGCTGTGCCTCTGCGTTTCTCTCAGAGGGAATTCACTGGCTTGTTCTCAAAGAGACCCCAGGAACAAACTGTCCTATGTACAGCACAGAGAATCAGTGGAGTAGGACCCGAAAGCGAACTGTAAAGTGATGGTGTTTTGTCTGTGAAGATCCACCTTTTTTCCAGCTGAACAAAACCTAAGGGTCTTAGACCTATAATATTTGGGGGTCGCACAGTCCCAGGAATGGTGCTGGTTTTACCGCTGTTGAGATGCATCTGCTTCCATTTTTGTTAGCATTTGAGGAGATGCCTCTGGTGTGTCTGTGAAAGGTTGTCGTAATGAAATCTGAATTTTTAGTGGAAGCTGACTAACAGTATAAGCTTCATCCACTCTCCCAGCTGAATTCTGCAGACAAATACAGTTCCAATGTAAAAGCAAAAGTCATTTTTAAATGTAATTAATCCTAATCAGAATAGTTCAATGTTAGCTGTTGTTGCTTCAGATTATGCATAAAAGCATTGCCCTCCTTGATTACCTAGATGCTGGCTATAATTAGAAAGACAGACTATCATAACTGAGCTGTAATACTGAGATCATTTTCTGCAAGCCAGATGAACAATGTCTTGCATATTGTACTAGAAACATTCTCTGCTTGCTGCTGGTGCAGTCTCAGACGGAGTATGACCTTCACTGTTGTGCAACCAGACTTCCAGGAGGATGTAAACCCATACTGGGGAGAATTCAGAGAGCAATGGGCATAACCAGAGGTCTAGAAAATATGACCTATGAGACAAAATTGAATGAACTGAGGTTGTTTAGTACAGGTGGAGACAAACCAAAGGGATACATCTCAGTGAAGGGATAAAGTAAAACTGCAGAGAGGAAGGTAATAAAATGCTTTCCATGTCCACAAAGGATAGAAGAGAAATAATGAGCTTAAACTGCAACAAGGGAAACAGTCTAGACGCTAGGAAAACTTCCCCAGTGATACGGACAGAGTCATAAAATAGGGGCTTAGACAGGTTATCTAAGCCCATTACCCCCGTCTCAAAGCAGAACTGGCAGACGCCTGCTCTCTCCTGACTTAAGACTTTTTCAGTGTCCGAGACGCCATCCCATCTTCGAACAGCCCGTTCCAACGCCTCACCGTGAGCTCCCTTTGCGGAAAGCTAAGCCTAATTGTTCATTTTTTATCCATGGTAAACGATTTACCTGCTCTTTTTTTCCTCACTTTTGTGACATTTGGGCACACTGTGATGCTTTGACCCCTTTCCCYGGAGCTGCTCCCCAGACCACCATCTCCCGCCAACACAGGAGAGCACTGTCATGGCGGTGCCTCCTCTCTTCAGACTGCTCTTCCAGTTCCTCTAGATCATTTTGCATGCTGCTGCCGTTCTCCAGCATGCCGGGATAACCCTTCCCGTTCAGCGAGAGAATAACTTTTTGTGGCCGCCATGTCGAGGGCCCACCCCTGCCCGCGGCCGCGCCGAGGCGGGGAATCGAACCCGCGTCATCGCCGCAGCGAGGGCCCGCCGCCCCTCCCCTCGCGGAGAAGGTTTGTCCACCGCGGGCCACCGTCTGCCGGCTGTGCGCTGCCGTGCGGGTCCGGGCGGATACAGCGGCCGTGGCAGCAGGAAGAGCTGCCCGCGTGCATCGCCTGCTCGCCCCGTCCTCCGCCTCGGCCCGGCCACCTGCCCCGCCATGAGCGAGAAGGGCGAGCTGGACCTCACCGGGGCCAAGCAGAACACGGGCATGTGGCTGGTGAAGGTGAGAAGCCGCCGGCGCGCCCCCGGGCCTGGCCCGGTGCGGCCTGTGGCGCCCGGGCCTCCCCTCCCGTCCCCGCCCCGCCGTGCCCGGGGTGGCGGCGAAGAGGCCGGGCGGCAGCGCGGAGCGGGGCCGTGCCTGGGGCGCGGGGGGAGCCGGCCCGCGGCGTGGGGCCGGGGTTGGCCGCGCCAGGCTTGCGCGGTGCCCCCGGGCAGCGCCGGTTTCCCTTCTGGTGGGTGCGGGGGCTGGGCGAGCAGCGACGCGTGGCGTCTGCCCGGGTAGCTGCGGGGGTAAATGAAACAAAACGGGGAAAATTGGGTTACCTGGGAGCTGTCCTTGGCTCGTGCTTTATTAGGGGTAACAAACATGGTAGCGTAACTTTTATTTTCCCAAAACTTTGACAGCCTGAGAAAGTTTGAGCGCTTCCAGATTCACGTCATTGTTAAAAAAAAAAACAATAAGGAAAATGAGCTCCCGGGTCTTGTCACTACAGCTCACCTTAGTGCTAGAATGGTGCAGCTATAACGAAGGCACTATGAAAAGGTATAAAGATCATCAGACCAAACCCAAGCACCTGTCTGGTGCAGGGCCATGCTCATGTCTGCTGCTGCAAACTAGGCCGCCTCTGCCTCAGCTCTGTTCTGTGAGGGTCTTTCTGCCAAGATGTCTTGGCTGGCTCTGCTGGCAACAACAAGCATTGGCTCAGGAAAGAGGAGACTCACCACCAGTGGGGGGGGGGGGGGTCCCCTTCTTGTCCCCTGTGGATGTGCCCCTGTTTTTTCTAGACCTGTATTTGTTTTCTCTGGGGAGAAACAGTAGCGGCCTCCTTTTCTTCCTTTGGGGAGAGAGATCAGGCTCAGACCCTCAACTTGCAAACCTGTGGGGCAGGGGAGTACCCAAATACTGGTCCTGGGCGGTGAGGGGGTGTGACACCATCATACTTCAACTATATATACACGCTATTCAGAAATAGWGTGGCCAGCAGGAGTAGGGAAGTGATCGTGCCCCTGTACTCGGCACTGGTGAGGCCGCACCTTGAATACTGTGTTCAGTTTTGGGCCCCTCACTACAACAAGGACGTTGAGGTGCTGGAGCGTGTCCAGAGGAGGGCAACGAAGCTGGTGAAGGGTCTGGAGAGCAAGTCTTACGAGGAGCGGCTGAGGGAACTGGGACTGTTTAGCCTGGAGAAGAGGAGGCTGAGGGGAGACCTTATTGCCCTCTACAACTACCTGAAAGGAGGTTGCAGCGAGGTGGGTGTTGGTCTCTTCTGCCAAGTAACTAGCGATAGGACGAGAGGAAATGGCCTCAGGTTGCGCCAGGGGAGGTTTAGATTGGACCTTAGGAAAAATGTCTTTACTGAAAGAGTGGTTAAACATTGGAACAGGCTGTCCAGGGAAGTGGTGGAGTCACCATCCCTGGAGGTATTGAAAAGACGTGTAGATGAGGCACTTAGGGACATGGTTTAGTGGACATGGTGGTGTTGGGTTGATGGTTGGACCTGATGATCTTAGAGGTCTTTTCCAACCTTAATGATTCTATGATTCTACCAAAACATCTTATTGTGGCACTTGAAAATGGTGGGGAATTCAGAAATTCTGCACAGCAAAGCAAGTCTGGTGGTGGGTAGGTCGCTGCATCTGCCTTCCTCTTTTGTACTGACACCTGAATGTCTGGTTTCATGAAACCTTACTGAGAACTGCGTAGTGCTCTAATTGTAGTAGCTTATCCAGGACGGTAAAAATGAAAGCTGACAGCAGAAAGCTGCAGAAGTGTATCATGATACTGAGTGACAGGGTGATAAAATGGCAGATGAAATTCAGAGTTGAAAAATCTAATCTGATGTGCATAGAGAAAAACTGTCCTAATACTTACACAGCTATTTGGTCTCTCCCAGTTGTTGTCATTAGAAAGGAGGTTTAGTTTCACAGTAGATGTGGATAACTGTGAGAATGTCATGTCAAAACAGCAGATTCAAGGTTGGGCATGATTACAAAACATACAGAGAACGAAAGAGAAAATATTATYATGCCATCATATTGCCTGTATCCTGAATACTGTGTGTAGTTCTGTTCTCATCCTCCATGGTGGAAAGTATACAGTAGACCTAAAAACAGTACAGAGAAGAGCACCAGGGATGATCTGGGGAACAAGGAATGGTGGATGTGGAGGAAACTCCTAAATACATTGTTACCTTTCAGGCTGGCAAGATGATTGATTTGGAAATCTTACAGAGGTCTGTAAAGTAATGAGTAACGTCATGGGTGAACAGGGAAGAAATGAGTAGGGAAGAGTCAGTTCTAACACAAGAATTAAGGATGTGTCAAATTAATTATTCTGGTGGGGCTCAGAGCAAACAAAGCAGGTACCATTTTGCACAATATGTAGTTAAGTTTTGGAACTTGTTGCAATAGGAAGTTGTGAATGTCAAAACTTCACAGAAGCTCAAAAAGCCATTAGACAAATTCAGGCAAGAAAATCAGATTGAGATATTAAAAATGAATATGCTCCCATACCTCAAGGCTGCTGCATCAAAGATCACAGTAATTAGAATAGCATGCTGGGGAAATACCTTTTCTTCCTATGTTCTCCTGCTCTTCCGTAAGTACTTCTGTTGGTGGCATTTGGAGACGGGACACTGAACTTACTTGTCCTTTAGTCTAATACAGTTGCTGGTTCTTGAAGCAAGCCAGGAATTTTCGGGCCCATCTGTGCTTCTAGTTGATGCGACTCTGTGAGCACAGGGTGCCACCTGGTTTAATGGGAAAACTAGCCTGAGAGGAGCGCTTAAATATTGCTCTTGCATGTAAGTGTTGCTGTAATCCTTCATGCACGTGGTCTGAATTTATAATTTGGCTGTCTTCTTGTAAAATAAAAATATTAAAAATTACGAAGGTGCTAATGTTGGTAGACCATAGCAAGGGATGTGCAGGATTTTACCCTTTGAATTCCTTCGGACCTGAACTTGGAAACAACCGTCCTTGTTACTAGGACCTTCAACACACTCAGAGGCATGACAGTGTGTAGCGCCTGTACTTTTTATCTTCACTAGCTAGGATAATGAGGCTGAATTTATCCTTCCTTTGAGGGAGAGAGCAATCAGTTCTGCTGGAATAAAAAACCTGGCTTATTTAATTTCCTTTTAGCATGTATTATGCTAGCACAGGAAGTATTCCAGAGAGACTACTTAACAGGCAATAAAAAAATGTAGTGATGAGTACTTTAGAAGCATGAGCAGTAAGAGGAGGTACCAGAAATCGAGTGAGTCGCTTTAGTACAAACCCAGAAAGCAACTGGAATAATTTTTTCTGTGTTTTCAGTGAAAGCTAAGRTAGGGAAATATTATAAGAACTGTTGGTTATATAGTTGTGGTAAAGTGAAGCCCATTTAGTGTTAGCCATTAGAATTGTTAATTTCTTGTTCCTTGTGTGATCGTTTGGTTTTTTTATTTAATCTGCTGCGTTGATCTATATTTAGAAAGATGGTATCTTTATATATAAATTTCTTTTTTGTATGTTCAAAGGAAAACAAAAACATAGAACCTGACATCAGCCTTACTCAGTTTCTGATGTACGTACTGCATGTGGATTGCTATGTAGAGAAAGAGCTAATTTATTTTCATCCAGAAAATTTTAAGTAGTTTATTATAGATAGGGGCTGTTTTGTCTGTTTTATTCTAAAGGCAGATAGGAAGCTGTGAATAAGCTGAAAGATGCGTGGAGCAGGGGCCCTTGTGTCATACACTACCTGCAGGCTGCCTCGTGTACTGAAGCCCGGGTGTTTGTGTGATCTGAGTAGCAAGAAGAAAACAGCAGTCTGAAGAGGTCTCGAAGTGATGCTACTTAGTACATCAGATTTCTTCTCATGATTAAATTGTATGGTTTTTGGAGAGAAGAGTGTTCTTGCCTACAAATCCCAGAATAAAGGACACTTGTCTTGAAAACGTTCAGTAGCCTTTCAGTATGGCAGGTACTCTGTCCACAAGACAGTCTTTCTGTGGGTGTATATTTTTCAAAATCCTGCTGTGGGATCTTTGAAATTTCTTTCTGCTCTGTAAAAGCGGGTCACTCTTGTTTTTGGTACGTTCTTTCAAGGAGTGTTAAGAGTTTGAAAACTGACTCTTCTCCATAAGTTAAACTTTTATTATGCTAAAGTTAAAAGAAAGTGGTAAATTAAGATGTCTGCAGTGTGTAAGACTTTATTTAATCTTTCCTGTGATTGTTCATACTGTTAGCATGGAGCTACAGAGTTTAGCATGTGGTTTTGAGAGTACCATCTGGTTTTAACTGAAGTAACTGTGTACAGCTAGAAGTAATCCTTTGATCACAGTCCTTCATAACCCTTTTTCTTTCTCTGCATAGCCCTTGACTGCAGATGGGCCAGCAGAAAGATGATTAATTGCACTCTTTGAGACTGTTTCTCAGGCAGCTGAAAGAAGTGTGATTGATCTGCAACCTCTTAATCTGAATAAATTCCCTGTCTGATTATTTTATATAGCAAGTCAGTGATTTTAACAGCATGAGAGTCCTTCACTCCTTGTCCACTCATACTGAATGTGTGTCTACCTTATAACCTGGCAATATAAATAAGATACAGATTAGGTGTGGCCACATAATAATATTTCTACTGAGTCAGCTGGGGCACATGTCATAGAATTTATCTTGGCTTTAGAAAGAAAATGATATCTGATCTGGCATGAAATCTGCTGTAGAAAATTACCACTTTGAAAACTGTGGAAAAAATATGTATCAGTAGATTGTACCAGTTCATGGCTTTCTGTTGTGCACTTGTGGCATTTTTGACCCAGTGTTAGGACTTTATGGAAACCTGGACTGACATTTAGTTTGGCTGAGCAGTTGGAGGACATCTGGATTTTCTAGCTCTTCCACAGTACTTCATGGGGTGCTGTGAGACTAAAGGAAAGTGCTAAGCATCAGTACCAAGGTGTTTCCTGTTTGTTTTTTTTTTTTTAAGAACAGGTAAGTGCAAGGTCAGTGTTAAATTCATTTGAGTTTTAGGAAGTTAGCAGGTTGCTGTTTATCAGCAAGTTCCTGGAACAGGCTCTTCGCCTCCTCAGCTGTGCAGTGAAACTTGGCTTAGTTTTATTCTATGCAAGACAAAAATCAGACTACAAAGTGCCTCTTTGCTGCTTGAAACAGAAAATGCCACAGGGAGAGCTTAGTGCATTTCTCTTCCTCACTGGCCGTGTCTCACACCGTTTTTCTACGTGGGCACAGATGTTTTCAGTAGCTGTGGACTGTGTGAGCTAGAATAAACTTTGCTGTACCAGTAAAGAACGCTGCTGCAAAATTAAAGAATGTAGATTTGTCCTGATGTGTCATGAGCATATGAAGAAAAAAGATACAAAATTCCTGTATCAGAATACTTCTTCAGTATGTGGCATTGGAACAGTAAATGATTTTTCCTTTAACAAGCCACTGTTTTGCTAGACACTGAGACTACTGTAGGTCTTTAAGATGATGTTCTCCCAGTGACTGCTGCATCCTTATTAGAAAGAAAGGGGTTTATAGGAAGTAGTAGCTTCTATTAGACTGCTTTCAGCTATTTCCTTTTGAAAAAAATCTGTAATTTCCATATCACTTGAACATCTTGCAGTTAGTTTTAAATAGTCAGATGTGAGGTTGTCCTTATTGCCTCAGGTCCGTATTCCATCTCTTGATGTGCCATGGTACTTCTACGTCTAATAGCTTGTGTGGGGGGCAAATTGCTCCAATCTCACATTTGTTGTACTAATGTGTCATGTTCAGTCTGTATAAAAAGCCATTGTAGAAAAGACAGTTGTAATTGCTGAATGGTGGGGGGAAAAACTGTGATCTGCAAATCTATGTGATCTGCAAAACATTGCACTCTGCACTTATAACCGATTGAGCTGGCTTCTTGCAAGGAAAGGTAGACATGGCTAGAACTGGTGCCACGTGGTGGAGCAGAGAAGGTAGAGAAGTTCCTCATTCCTCTGGGGCTAAACTGAGAAGCCTGAAGTGCCTCACTGGGGCTGAATGCACGGGCTGAGCTGGGAGCTCCTCTCTGAGGCAGGGCGGTGGCAGACACCAGCACAGTCCACCTTTTGAAATCCTGGGAAACTGTGCCCTTGTACGAGTGCTCAGATGTATAGGTGTTCATCAGTGATAGCACCGTATGTCGAAATAAACAACCTTTTCATTTCACAGAATAAATGTTGTTCATCATCTTTAAGCTTGCCTGGTCTTTAGGGAGAACTGGGGTGATTCTGCTGAGAACTGGACACCTTTTCCTGGCATTACTCTCTCCAGAAAAAAGAAGTGCTGTTGCTGCTGCACACAAGCGTGCATGCATCGTCACATCTGGGACGTGACTGGGAGCCTGAAGAGCGTGGGTGTGCAGCGCAGCAGCAGCAAGGCATTGAGGCTGGCTATGGAAGTGCCAGCTGTTGGGGTCTAGTTTACCTGGCAGTAGTTAGCTGGTACTTTTTTGGCCAGAGAGTGGAGAGGCAGGCTGTGATTTCAGCTACGTTGATGGGAAAAGAGGAAAAACAGGTCCGCTTGGAAAGCCAGCTTCCAGCTTGTTGGTTGGTTACATAGGTGCCTTTACTGTCCATCATAAGCCCAGGCCACCTGAGGTTGCAGATACCAAAACCTTTGTAACTGAAGGAATGTGTGTGTAGGTGAGTCAGCATCACTGGAGCAGCTTTTATTCCTTGGATGTATCAGGTTAAGCAGGGCTGCTTGTTCCTGTCCCAGAACTGACCTTTGCTTTGTGCAGTTGTTTGGGGAAATGGGTTGGGAACCTGGTTTGGTTGTTCCACATGCTAAATATAAAATCAGCACAGCTAAAATGTAGAAGTCCCCCACACCTCCCAGCCAGATCAGTTGCTCTTTCCATAGACTGACCAGCTGCACAAAGACCTTTCTCAGTAGAGTGGAGGGGTGGGAATGAATGATGGGAGGCAGATCTGCATAGGGTAGTTCTGCTGTTGAAGAAGTGGACATCTGGTGGGAGTAGGGCTATGATTTGCTGCTGAATGTGTCTGAGGTTCCCAAACTCTAAGCCTTCCCTTCACAGCAGCTTTTGGTCTCTGAGTTGTTATTGCCTAACTTCTCACCGTTGGTTTTTTTTTTTTTTTTTTTTTYTTYKTARRRAGAWGARAATTTCTGATGAATATTTAAAAGTATAGTATTACTTGATAAAATTATTTGGACTCCTTAGTTTAAGAATATGATGCTGATCTTTTTTTGCCTTTCATGATTGGATAATAATATTTGAGATTAAAGGTATTATAAGATTTTTTTCCTCATTTGGGAAATTTGGGACTCTCCACTGGCTTTATTTTTGTGCTACATTGTTCTTTTTGCTCTCCATAATAGAATATGTTATCTATTATATTTAGATCACACTGTATTCTGAAGTGGTCAGGGTAAACACATTTAAAGTATGCACACGTACACAATTTATATAGAATTTAAAAATCTGCTTTTCTTGAAATCTGTCTTCTTTTTTTAGGTCCCCAAATACTTGTCACAACAGTGGAATAAAGCTTCAGGAAGGGGTGAAGTGGGAAAACTAAGGATTGCCAAGTAAGCCTTTGCTGTACCTTTGTTGGTTGCAATTCTTAGAAGTTACCTGCAGTAAAATAGATTATGTTGCACCTCTTATAATACATAATCCTGTTTCTTGCAAACACTGTGCATATTTCTCTGAAACCTGAAAGGTACTTGCTTGTATAGTGATTATCAATACATAAATGATATGAAATTATACTGGGGAGTGGCTGTATCCCATTACATGATGTTTGATTTCTTAAACCCAAGAAATAGGCACATCTAACTGGAGAATGTTCTTTAACTTACTTATGTGCTATTTTGCTGCTTCTGTTCTCACCTGCTGACTTTTCCCAGTTATTCTTGGGCATCAGCATAAAAAAAAAAAATTGAGCAGCTCAGGAGTGAAGATGAGTAACAAAACTAGAATTTTAATTTGCTTTTTTATCAGGGAAGCTAAACTTGTGCAATTAGATTATGGAAACTAAAACATTAAATATTTTCTTTTGCAGAAATCAAGGAAGAACAGAAGTAAGTAATTACTAAATCAAAGGCTGTGAATGTGTTATATTTTAAATTCTAAAAATTGTGTAGAACATGCTGGTTTCTAATGTCATATATTTTTTGTTACACCTGTAATGAAGCATTGTACCACAGAATCAGGAGGAGAGAATTCTGTTCGTAGCTTTGCCCATAGGTTTACTGTGGGACTTTCATCAAGTCTCTTTGTTCCCTGAGTTTGTTTACGCATCTGTAAGCAGCAATCGTAGTAGTAACCTTCTCTCTAAACATTTTGAGATGTGTTAGTGCGAAAGGCTGTCTGAGAACTAAGGAGGATGATGATAAAGCAAAAGAAGTTGGAGATGGAGGGTTGMAATTTCAGAAAGTATTCTGTCTTAAATTTGGAATTTGGTCCTACTAAATATAAAGCAACTTGAAGGTTTTTCTGTATGCAAAGGTAACTGCATTTATTAGCAGCCTCAGTGAATGATAGTAACTTCCTGTATCTTTTACAAGAGATAAGAAAAGTTGCATTAGTTAGAATTATTTCAAATACCACATAGGTCTGTCACTGAATTAGAAGAAACTCTGGATGAAAAAATGGCAGGGAAGCAAGCTGCATTTGCCATTTGATAGCCTGGCCAAACTCCTTTTAGAATAAGTGGAGAGAGTTCTACGGGAGGCTTGGATGTTTGATTGGACTCTTCTAGGCTGGAATACGAGCCAACCTCCCTAATTTTGTGAGCCCCACACCAAAATCTTGGTATTGATGAGAGCTACAAAGTGCATTTTGCAGTCTGTGTAGAGCCAAGCGATGAGGAACCCCACGAGAACGGGTGGCTTCCCGGGGACCCAGGACGTACAGGAAAAGTACGCAGTGCAGGTCTGAACAGTCCCTTTTCAGGTTTCTTGCTGTGTCCTGCGGCTAGGGATTCTGGTTACCCAGTCCCCCCAGTACCTCCTCAGCTCTTGTATTGGGCATACAATGTAAACATACCAAAGGAGCTGCATTTGAACCTCTCCTGGGCTGCATGCAATTCAGGAGTTCCCAGGCTAATAACACTTGTCGTGGTACATTAGCACTTTTTCTGGAACTCAGCTGGCTGTGTGAAACATTTTAAAGCACTCATACTGAACAATGTCTGAAAACCTATTATGCCTTACAGTAAGTAAAATCAAATTGTTCTCTGACTTCAGGAGGAAGTAATTTACAATTTTTTAAAAGATGAATAAATTTTATTAAGTACATGAAAACTTTGAATTCTATATTTCAACAAGAGATCAATATATTAAAACTCTTACCCCACTCTTTATATTTTTGAAATGGAAATGTGCTATACTACTTGTTTTTTCACTGTTTCTGTTTCCCCATAACTCTTAAAGCTGTGTAATTGAGCCTGTTTAGTAACACTGTGGTAATTGTGACTGTTAGGTGTCATTTACTTTGAATGAAGAGCTTGCAAGCATCAATGATATTGGAGGAAAACCTGCTTCAGTCAGTGCACCAAGGGAACATCCATTTCTTTTGCAAAGTGTGGGAGGACAGACCTTAACAGTGTTCACGGAAAGTTCAGTAGGTAAGTTAGAATTAAAGTTATTTGTTACGATTCCAGTATATGTGATTTCAATAAACTGGCTGCTGTAAAGGGCAGTAGACTCAGAAGTCAGATTTTGGCTCTGTTTTGTTGTTATCTGCATATGTATCACTGTTGTTCTTTTTTTGTGTCTGTCTTTTCTTCATATGATTGAGCAGCTAATTTAAGTTCTCCACTTAGGGTTATCATGTACATTTCAGCTGTGGGTCTGCTGAAGAGAACAGAGCGAGTGTGGAGTGCAGTACGCTGTGCATTCCTTTTTAGGGTTTTCACTGGAAAATATGTTTTTATGTTCCCATGGACTTTTGGGATCAACTAATATATTTTTTTTTCCTTATTGAATTGGTCTCTGCTGTGAATGTAGTTTTATAAGAATGCCGATTCTTCCTCTGTCCAGTTGAACAGATCCATTTTAGCAATAAACACATCTGTTCACCACATTTTCTTGGAAGTTTATATATGGTTTAAGTGTATTAAAGCTTAATAAGGTCATAATACCAAACAGTGCAGCAGTAAGGTTATCATTTTTCTCACTGGATTTCAGCTGTTTGGCCTGCCTTAAGTTCAGCTCAGTAGCTGTATGAGTGATTAGGATATTCAAGATCATATGTCCTAAATTGCATGTTAGACTTAAGGTACATGGTAGTGTTACACTGTACAGTAAGTTCAGCAGACTGCCTTGCATGTAACTCCCATGTGCTGTAAGGTTTTCTACTGAGATTACATAGTCATTTTCTGGATGTTAGAAGGAGAAGGAAGGTGTCTGCAGAGCATATCTCATTGTCTGCAGGCGGTATCTCAGTTTCAGGCACTTAGATTTTGATGACCCCAGAAGACAAATAATAGTAATAGTTTTTTTGATACCTCTGCCTTCTGTGGGGCAGAAAATTACAGTGTGACCAGCTTCTGATGTTTTGATGTTCATAGGCTGGTGAGTAATTGATGTGATGGCAGTGTGACGCTTGATCAAATAAATGAGGGAGGGAGAATTGTAACTCACAGGACAGAGTTAGAATACTTAGTAAGTTTGATCACCTCCTTTTTAAAATCTTTTTAAAGATTTAATGGCTGAGCATTGAGATATTAAGGTACAAGTAGCTTGACTGCCACGGTTGTGTTTAGAAATACAAGTTCTTACAGTACAACTTGGGCACTTTTCAGTTATTATCCCTTTCTCTGAARCTAATGATGTAGTCATGATACTGGTTTTTCACTTAAAGAAAACTATTGTATTTTCATGCGTGTGACTTGCAACGCTTTAAAAATACTGGGTTTTATAATCCATAGATTACAAATGTGGAAAGAGATAGGGAGCAAGTTTTCAAGAGTGTTGTAAGTGTTTTAGTAGTACCTCATCCTTTTTCGTTTCTCTGTGCCTTGCCCTCAGGAATGCTTGGCAGAAGAGAGAGATTTCAGATGTGAAGATGTGTTTAGAATATACATTCAGTGATTTTTGCATGTTTGCTGCAAATCCCATGGGATTTTGCTTCCCAAGACACCTTTTTATACAAAATATTGCTTCAAAAACCTTTAACGGTAACTTAATCTGCAGTGAGTGCAGATGCTTAACTTGAATGTAGAGTATTTGTCATCAGTTAGAATGGAAGTCATTAGAATGTGATACCTAGAAGATGGCCGTTTATTTCGGTTTTACCATCTGTAATACCAGTGTCTTGAAACCTTTAGGTACTTAGAAGTGGTCCTATTTTTAGGACAATCAATTAAAAATTTGGCATTTCTTAACAACTACAAGATGTTATTCAAGGACCATGGATCTACTGAGTAGAAGTTATTATATTAATGAGGAGCAAAGGGTAGTTAGTGAAATGAGAAATGTTTGGAGTGAAGCACTGAATAAGCATAGATCCTGTCAAAATTGTTTTTGCTTGAGATTAGCAAGCATAACATGCAGTCAGTGAGTTTTCATGAAACTCGCTTAACTGCAAAATGGTTAAAATGTGTTGCTGTTGTGTTAAAGCTGGCGTTGGCAGTACAATCAAAAATAAACTTTAATGTGCTTTTCTTGCATGACTTTTTTTGGTTGTAAAGATGAATGTGACACAAATATTCCAAACTCCAGGCAGATTTCTTACAGACACCATGTTCCTGCAGCCACACTCTTGTGTTTGAATGTGTATCGCCAATATGTTTTGAGCTCCAGGGCCAGTTTCAACAAATTTTGTAGTGAATTATGGCTAGTGTGAAAACAGGTGTCTGAAGAGTGGAACGAAACTATATGGATACCCCATCCGAAAGAAAGGCTGCTACCCTATTTGATGCCAGAAAGTCCATATGGAAAAAAACACTATAATTATATCAACCATGGAAAAAGGCTCTGTAAAAGCTTACACAGCTTTGCACATCTGTCAGTCTGCAGTAAGAGACAGTCATAGGAAATTGAAATTCATTCATTCTTATGGTCAGAGACCAATATTTGTCTTCAAATTATAATTAGCATATTTGTGTGAAAAGCTTTGGTGATCTTACTCCTTTTTCTTTTGCAAAGTGCACCATATAACAGAATCAATATGCCAGTTTGAACGGTGGGCCAAAGATTAAGCTGCTGTGGAACTGCAGGTGGCATTCTTTAAAGTTGCATCTGGAAGGATGCATTTGAGGAATTATGCGAATGAAATATAAATTAAAAAGTGCTTCATGCATTATTGCTCTCAGTCAATACCTTTCTCGAGGTCTGAACTTATCTAAAGTGGAGCAAATTGCATAAACCAGTTGGGTTTCTTTCATAAAGGGTGGGTTTTGTTGTGGGGTTTTGTGTGTGGGTTTGTTTTTTTGGTGGTGGTTGTTTTTTTTTTTTTTATTATTTTTCTGGAGCACATTAAAAGCCCTAAGATCTATTCTGTGTGCTGTCCTCTAATCCTGGGATCCTTATGTTGTAGTGACCATCTTTTTGATGGTCTTTCAGAAGATGAATGAGGGATGACAGCTGCCAGTGAAATATTTTGTAATCTTGGAAGATGCTGCAGGAAGTTTACATATTCTGGATAATTCAGCACTTCACATTGACTCATCAGGTCACTTAGAGCAAGCAAAAGAGATCAAACTTGACAAGTAATTTAATATTTTCTGCATGATGTAATTTCTAGACTTCTGAATGGATTTTCTGTGTTTTTTGTTTTGTTTTGTCTTAACTAAACTTGCTTCTAATACCTGTTGTAGTTGGAAGAAAACCTTTAGTTCTTACATTATAAACCTCTGCATCTCTGGTGGTCCCATATTAGTTAATGGACAGCAGTAGGCTCTTCTGAGGTGTCATTTGTTATGTCCGAAGTCTAATGAATTGCAGTTTCTTGGTCTTCTGCAGTGTGTGTACTAGATCTGAGCTAATATAAAATTTGGGCTTGTCTAGTTTGGAGAAGAGGAGGCTGAGGGGCGACCTCATTGCTCTCTGCAGCTTCCTGAGGAGGGGAAGTGGAGAGGGAGGTGCTGAGCTCTTCTCCCTGGTATGCAGTGATAGGACGCATGGGAATGGTTCAAAGCTGCGCCAGGGGAGGTTTAGACTGGACGTTAGGAAGCATTTCTTTACCAAGAGGGTGGTCAAACACTGGAACAGGCTTCCTAGAGAGGTGGTCGATGCCCCAAGCCTGTCAGTGTTTAAGAGGCATTTGGACAATGCCCTTAACCACATGCTTTAACTTTTGGTCAGCCCTGAACTGGTCAGGCCGTTGGACTAGATGATCATTGTAGGTCCCTTCCAACTCAAATAGTCTAGTCTGTTCTATTCTGTGTTGGATACAGCTAATACATAAATTCAAACACAAATTAAACTCTATTCTAATATAAAGCTGGATAAAGTGGATCCCATCCCAGATACTATTAAAAATCTGGTCTATGCTGGCTTTCACGCATGGTGTACTTTCTGTTTAGACTAACTCTGGGGTTTCTCCTGTTTCTTTTCTTTTCTTATTTCAGTATTTTGAAATAGCTCTAATGAATAATAGAGAGTAGTACAATGCACTCCGAAAGTCCTAGTTGCAAAATACCTCTCTACCTACTTTGCAAGGCTGTTTGCACGTGAGACATTGCATCATCTTCATTGCTGGGCAAATCACAAAGACCTGAGGTGGTGTTCCTGAACATCAGTTTGGCAAAGCTGGCGGGAAGTGTGGCTTCTGTGATGACTGCAGAGGGATCCAAAGCACAGTTGTCTCTTGCTGTCTAGGTCTTGCTGTCTAGGCTGGTTTCAGTATTATTTCTGCATTAAATATGAACTACATTCTGTTCCATAAACATCACCATATGTACATCAACAGTTGCTATGCAACAATGCTATTTGTGCTTCCAGTCATTTTATCTTATCTTTGTCATCAGCCATCATAGCTGTAATTTTTTGGGCGGGAGGAAAGGAGAGCATTTTGCATATATTTCAATGTGTTGTATTGAACAAAATGAATTTTTCTTACGCGTGTATAGCTAAGAACTATCTAGGGGCAAGTCGTGGGCTTGATACAGGGTGTGTTTGGTTAAAATTGTTTTTTTCTGAGCTTCCTACTGGCAGACACCCTGGCATAAGGAAGTGCTATAATTTGACAGTTTCTTTGTTGGTTGAAGGAATGGGAACATGCTTTTGTTAAACATTTAACAGCAAACTTTTCTGACTGTGATTATAAATTAATTCCCTTACTGCTTTAATTGCCTGTTGCTTAATTTTTCTGCCAGCAGGTAGTTTAGGATTGCTGGCTCTAAATATAAATAAAAAATGCAGCTATGTTGTAGATAATGATAAAAGTTTCTTACTGAGCTAGTTCTTGGAAAAATGTGCTACTAATGTGACTTGGGAAAACACAGACCTTGGCAGGCAATTGCATCCCTAACTGTAAAGGACTGATGGGTGGAGAGGTAGATTTTACACTGTAGGTACAAAAGTATAAGATATTTCTGTAAAGTTGGGTGAGATGACTCATTTTATTGACATTTTGAATATATCTTCACAACTCCCCCTTCGTAAGTGGGATTGCCTTAATGCCTATTTTAGTGACTTTAAATTCCTTCATGCTCGTTCCATCTTACTGAAAGTAAAAAGTGTTTAGAGAATTCCATTGACAGAATGACTGCCAGACCTTTGTTTCTGAGCAGTGTTCGTGCATGGATTGTTTCACTGTTTCATGCTTCATGGAAGATTGCTGGCTCTTAATATTGCGTTCTTCTCCAGTTTTCTGAGTCTTCTTTCAGAATCTCAATTCATGAAATTCAATTTTTTTTGTATTCCTGTTCAATAATACACATAACTCTGCTGATATACCTTAGAGCAGCTCCTTTATTCCCACACCCCTTGAATATTCTCCCCTTCTTTTGGGTTGGTTTTTTTTCCTTTATACAGCTTCTCATATATGAAAGGACCTTTTCTGAGTTTGTATGTGAATCACGCCTACTATATAACTTACAATGCGTGATTGTATTCCAGTGAAAATGAATATTTAGAGCTTTTGTCGTGGTTTAACCCTGGCCAGCAACTAAACACCACACAGCCGCTCACTCACTCCCCCCGCGCCGGTGGGATGGGGGAGAGAATCAGGAGAGTAAAAGTGAGAAAACTCATGGGTTGAGATAAAGACAGTTTAATAATTGAAATAAAGTAAAATAGTAGTAGTAATAATAATAATAGATTATACAAAGCAAGGGATGTACGATGCAGTTGCGCACCACCCACCAACCGATGCCCAGCCAGTCCCTGAGCAGCAATTGCTGCCCCCCGGCCAACTTCCCCCAGTTTATATACTGAGCATGATGTCATATGGTATGGAATACCCCTTTGGCCAGTTTGGGTCAGCTGTCCTGGCTGTGCTCCCTCCCAGCTTGTGCACCTGGCAGAGCATGGGAAGCTGAAAAGTCCTTGACTAGTGTAAGCACTACTTAGCAACAACTAAAACATCAGTGTGTTATCAACATTATTCTCATACTAAATCCAAAACACAGCACTATACCAGCTACTAGGAAGAAAATTAACTCTATCCCAGCCAAAACCAGGACAGGTTTGTATTCTGTATTTTGTATATTTGTATTTTGAAATACCAGATATATCCAGCCATTTAAAGAAATGTGAAGGGAGGAAACACTAATAACAATCCTGGAAAGATGTTTCTTTCCTTCATTAAAGCAGTTACTCCTATAATTAAATTTAATTATTTCCATTAAAATACATACTGCTCAGAATCTTGATGCCTTGTGATACTACTTCTAATCTTATTAGGTGTATGTTTGACTTCTCAAATTTTTCATCAAACTCTTATTTAGGAAATAAACGCCCTCCCTCATCGTTCTGCTGTCTTAGCTCTGCCTGCTGAGGAGTTTTGACGTATACCTGTCTACTTTAACAGTACTTTCCAATTGTCTCTATTTGTTCAGGCTGTCACTTAACCACGCATTCCAGTCTCCAAAATGCTTTGGGGTCTTACTTAATGCTTCTTTGTTCCTTTATGTACTTCAGTCTTTTATGGACTGCTGTTAGCAGAAGAGGAAAACCTATCAGCAGCCTCACGATCAAAAGAAATAGAAGTAACAGCAGCCTTTCAGATCTCTGGCACTTAGGCAAATTTCCAAATATTTGTGAGGATCATAAAGAAGATGCAACCCATGATCAGAAAAGCAGAATATGTGACTCAAGCTAGTCTAATTACAGACAGCATTTTAATGGGTCAAAATTTCGTATGTATTACTGTGACATTTAGAAAACTACTGTGACTGCTTACATCATCTCTCTTCTCCATCTCTAAAAAATGGAAATTATATTTATTTACTTACTTCATATGAGTGTTGGGAGGATTACTGTAAAGTGGATTCAGCTGGCTGGCAGGGGGTAAGCTCCTAATTTTCTTTTCATTTTTGTTATTAAAACTATAGACTGTTAATTCCTGTACAAATTTAAACAATTGAGGACATAATGCACAAAATATATGGGATGTTAGAATGGACTCAGTGTGATGGGAATAGAATTGGCTTTCTGCCTACTTCAGTGACTCTAAATTTCTTTGTTTTTTTCAGTCTCACTGATGTATGTGTAAAAAAAACAAATACCCCCCCCCCCCCCCCCCCCCAAAAAAACCACAACAAAAAACCAACCAAAAAACCCCAACCAACCAGCCAACCAAACTCAGCCTGTTGACGTTTATCTGTGAATCTTGTATGTTGCAGAGAAGGCTCAGCAGCTGTAGTCTGCATTGATAAAATATATTGAGTAGACATAGTACAACTTCCTTTACTTTCTTCATGATATTAGTGCTGAGAAGATTTTTGAAGCAGAGACTTGTGACCTAATCATAACAAAACCAAATTTGTCTAATGATGAGAAAAAAAMCCCCACTTTTTTACAAGGCTTGAATTTTGTCCGGTTTTTGTCTCTGCTGTTGACGTTTTGTTGCTGCATACAGGCAAACACGCATGCTCCCCCTGTAGACATGATACACATTTATTGTTATTTGAATCAGAGATGCCATTAACAATTTTTAAGTGTGGTGTCTTATGCAGTAGTTTTGGCTAGGTAGCTAGTCTTTTCATTGAAACGGAGTTAAAAAGAAACAGCTTTAAATCCAGCTGCTTCTTACATCTCAGTCCAGGCAGGAGTTGATATCTTAGTATGTTTGCACATTCTTCATTATGTCCTCTTTGCTTCTTGTGTGTACTGAATGTTTCCTTAATTAAGTTACAACTGAGTTAGGGTATTGGTTGGGTAATAACATTACGCTGTAAATGTGCTAAATACACACAGAAAAATGTCAATGAGAAAATACATGTTTTTCTGCAAGCAGGCTATCTTGCATGTATATCTGAAAGTTGGCAGGGATCTTAACTTGCTTTGTGAATGCTCATGGGTGGGAAGAGGCCATATAATGATGTTTTCTCGGTGAGAAAGCACATGCCTTCAGCTGCTAAGACTGAGGACGGCCACTGGTAAAGAAAGAAGGATCTGTGATATACTGCTTTTTCCATTTGCATTAGTCCTCAGGCTGTCAGCCATCTCAATGAGTAAATAGGGACATCAGCCATGAAACCCAGCAAGAATCAGTGGCAATAAAAAGGTTTTGTAAAATATTTCATGTTTTCAGTTCTGTTAATACCCAGCCTGTAAATGGCAGAAATGATCAAACTAACTGAACTCAAAAATTACTCTCTGAGTTAGAGCAGTAATTCATTCTTGCCTGTAAGTAAATAGTCTGTAATGATGGCTGTGACACGTCTGAGTTGAAAGCTAAGGACCAGTGTATTTTACCATTTTTAACTGTATTTCAGATAAGCGAAAATATTCTTTTTATTCTCTACCTTAGAAGACACGTAAAAAGGAGAAATATAGGAGGAGCAGTCAAATTTCAGGTTGACAAACTTATGTAGGGGTTTAATTTCATAGGACTTGGTAAGTGTTAGAACTCAGTTTACCAAAATACATCCGCCGGCTGCCATTTCTTGAAAGGTGGGATTGGAATTTCATGCAGAAAGCTGTTTCTAAATCTGACTCTGCCATTCACCCGAGTGATAATTTCTTGGCAAGTCACTTTGCAGCACTTGTGTCTAGGTTTTTCCTTCATATGTACTTCGATTCTCTGCTCTGTGGAACAGGAGATGTCTCTGATTATGTGGTTTTTTTGTACCGAACAAGTTGGGCTATAGTACCATTTGAGGGCCAATGATCAGAAAGGGAAAAGACTGAAGAAATAAATCCTTGCATGATCTGCAGAAATGGTAGAGAAGAGGTTGATCAAGTTCAAAAATTTACCTAATGCCAATTAAGAGCATTCTTTTGCAGAACGTTGATTTTTTTTTTTTTTAAATATACAAAAAAAATATTTATTTGTCTAGAGTGACCAGTGAGATAAATGGATACTATTCATTGCTTAAGTATAATCCTACTACTGATTTTGTATAAAGGTGTAACTTCATTCCTGCAGAGCTCAATCAGAGGTGTAACAGAGTTCTCTCATTTAAGTTGTGAGTTTGGGCACTAAAGGAGATATTTTTTGTTGCTCCCTGTTGCAAATTATTCTTCAGAAAGTAAATTTATAAACATTAATCAAACCCAGTGGTTGTGATTTTTATCATAATTTATCATTCTTTGCTTTGCAACCCACTTTTTAGATGTAATTTCAAATAATCAACACAGAAACATTATGTTCCCTTTTTTGTTCATTTGTTTTTTTTTTTCCAGAAAGCCAACCAGAAGAAAAATCTGAAAGCAGCAGCACTGGTGAGTGTGGACACTTTCTTTGAAACACTTAAGAAGTTACTTACGACTGCAGCTTGTCAGTTTTACTTTTCAAGAAACTGGTAGATTATAAATAAAAAGGAGTCTTTTTTGTTATATTTCTAGGGTAGAATATAATAAAATTGAAAAATTACTTCATAAACTGATTGTCTGCTGTGACCAAAAGCTTAAATTATTAATATTTTTTATTTAAATGAAGGGGAAAAAAATGATGAGGGAGAGCTTTAGAAATGTAATGTTCTTTAGATTTTTTTTTTTTTTTTTATTTTTATTTCTCAACTCTTTTTTCATAGGTTCATTGTCTGTATCTTTTAGTTTGAATTCTTTCCTCTTGATTGGAAAGTTTGTAGCAAATTTCCAAATCTTTTGTTATTTGATTTTAATTGCATAGACTAAGCAGTCCGAAAAATAGTGTTCTAGTATTGTACTTTATTCAGTTTTTCTAATGAAAAAATCTTTCTTGTGAAAGATTTATAAATTCTTTGGAAAGAGTCGAAAATGGTTAGTTCACTGATATTACCTACCAGTTACATGTTAGTCAGTCCAACAATGTGTTAAGTACAGTTAAAATTTCTAAGGGTGCTTCTCAAACTTCAATTGCTATAGTAAAAGTAGTAAAAGTGTTTTGGG
Organism: Phoebastria nigripes; assembly: GCA_035582835.1. Lineage (NCBI taxonomy): Eukaryota > Metazoa > Chordata > Aves > Procellariiformes > Diomedeidae > Phoebastria > Phoebastria nigripes. Next base: position 53,887 of record JAYKAV010003450.1, read on the forward strand.
TTTTTTTTTGTTGGTTTTGTTTTGGGTTTTTTGGTGGGTTTTTTTTTTTTTTTTTTACACAGTTCAGAGTAGTAAATGAAAGTATTGCCCTTCGATCAGTATTTTTTTTGTGAAATGGGCAACATGCTTGTATCAGATAGGATATCAGGTAGCCTTAGGAATCCTAAAGATTTTATTTCAGGTCTGAGCTAGTCTGTGCAGGCTTCCTTTACAGCCACTGGAGGAGACTGTTCCAGAAAGTTTTATTCTAACATAGGTGTGTGCAAGTGCAATTCCCCAGCAGCTTGAGCAGAGCTCTCTTGAGGCTGCGTGTTCCTAGCCTGCTCCCTTCTCTTCTGCTAAATCCTTTGGGCTTACATTGCTGAAATTCCCGGAAAGGTACATGACAGCATGAGACTCTTACAGTGTCAAGTAGTGTTTAATAAAAATCCCCTTTTCTGCTTTTATTAAGGAAAGAGATGTTTCAAAAATACCATTAGCGTACTAGCGCAAATAAGTGCCAATGTTAGCAAGAGCCTGTGAATCTGGGAAACTAGACACAGCTAATACAAAATATATAGACAAATCTGAGTCGTGTTAGTAGAAGGATTACCTCTGATGCACACAGATTAAATAGTGCTGGGACTGGGCTGGCACTTGTAAGTCATAATGGCAGAGGTAGTAGATGGACGGGAAAGAGTGTCACACCCCTGCCTTTCTTAAAAAGCAATTCCCAAACGTAAGACTAATGTTAGTGGGTTTTCAAAATGTCTTCTTGAAAGTAATTTTTTGGATGCTTTAACATGGAGATGTCTGTTTTTTCTAATATTTGACTTTTATTTGAATTGCATTTCAGCATCAAATGTTGTCAAAAGTGTATACTTTGTGTCTGGCTAGGAGTAGGGTTTGAGTTTTGGTTTTTGTAGGAGGGAATTCTTTGTAATATTGAGATACTTTTTATTACACTGGCTTAAGCATGTCAAAAGACTAGTGTTAGAAATGTTATAGTCTGTAGACTTGTACTGAATCCAACGTGTGTTTTATAACTTGCAGTTTTTCTCAGTTACTTGTTAAAACCTGTTCACTCTGATTATATGTTAATTGTGGTGCAGCTTTAAGGTTATGAAGGGCTACTTTCTAGAGATTAGTATTTTATACTACTTGAAAACTGAGACTCACTGCTGTGGGATGTCGCACATAAAGTAGATCTTGAGGTTTTTATATTTACGTTGCATTTCTCTGATGTTCTTTAGTTGTAGGCATGCACACTTGGTTTTGCTTGGCTTTTGGGTTTTTTGTTCTGTTTCAGTTTGGGTTTGCATTTGAATGATGGAGTTGTCTGCTCTTAGCTCTTGGTGTCTCCTCCTTGTTCTGTGAATATTGTGTAAGATTGTCACATGTTTAGTTGTTTGTATTTTCGCTTTGGTCAAAGGATGAGTTACTGTATGCTGGGGGCTGTTCAAATACACTGACAAGATGAAGTGCTGAACCCATTTGATGGAATCAAGCTGTTTGGGATTCAGTTTCTGAGTGATGGTAGTTGGTGACACTGGGGCATTTAAAGGAGGACTCTCAGCCATCAGCTTGTGCTTACTTGCTTATTCACTTTTTTTCTCAAAATCATTGTGGAACTCAGATGACCTTTTCCAAACTACCTCTCAAGTAATTCAGGTTACTGAGTGTTCCATTTGGCTGTTAATCTACTTTATCTTGGCCTACAATAAGTACTTTTGAGGCAAAGATGATGTCTTTTATGTATTTATGTAGCATTTTAGCATAACAAGACCCTAATGACTGCTTTTAGGTATTCCTGTAATAAAAATATGTAAGGTTTATTTGTAGTTAGAAACTACATAAAGGAGGTGAATGAGATAAATAACACTCAGAAATCCTTTGATTTACATCCTTAAAACGTTCCCCCACATTTTTACATTGAGAGGGTACTGTCAACCTTCAGAATTTCTTATGTCGTAAATTGTTAGGATTATGTATGACATTTTTAATCACATTTATTGTTGGGCTGGTTGTAAACCACTTACCAAAAGGCAAGATATTACCAGTGTTGCCACTCTGCTTGATACCATTTGGAGAGAGACAGCGTGATACTGGGTCAGACCAAAGATAATGTAGCTGGTATCCTGTCACCAGTGGTGGTCAATAGCAGATGCCTTGAGAAGAGTAGAAAAACAACACAGAAGCATAGTGGTACCTCCCCAAAATACTTCTTCCAGTCTTTAATGATTCACAGCTCAGAGGGCTCCAAAGCCAGGGGTGATGGTGTTTTATTTAACAGGCCCTCGTGGATTTTCCTTCTATGAAGTATCCCTGTTCGTTTTTGAGCCCATGAAACTTCTAGCGTTCATAATATCTTGAATGATGCTATGGTTACAGTCAAAATAATCAGGAATTAAGGCATACCTGAAACAAGTTTACCTAAACTAAATTTGAGCTCCTTTTGCATATGCAGTTTGATAATTTTAGATCACTTTTTTCATACAGAAATCCTATTTGATTAGTGCACGTGATAAACAGCGCTCAGGGATTCAACCAATGTTGTTTAGCGCCTGAAGGCCGTTTTTTGTTAAATTTGAAAGGAGGGTAGAAAATTACACACTCAGCTAAAGGAAGATAGAAATGAGCATTGACTCTGCTTATTCCTATATGATGCTGAGCAATTGATTTAAACCCAAATATGTGTATGTAGCTCCTGTTTGCTTATGGCTTCTCTTGCACCTACCTGTAAGTGCCGTCAGTGGTGACAGAAACTGTGAAACCCAAGCATTTCTGCCAGTTAAAGTGTGACCTGCCCCTCCACCCCAAAATAAAAATACCTGGAAGCTGCTGCCCTGAACCTGTGTAGTCTGTTGAGAATGATATGGTGAAGAAATGCATTCTCATGTAAGAGCAAATGTACTTATGTACTGTCCCTGTGGAAGCGCGTTAAAGGACAGTTGCATGGGCAGCAATTGATTATGATGTTGCCTAAGCTTTGAGAATGTAGTTTTGAAAACATAGTATTTCTTTCGGGGGGCCGGGGTGGTGGTGGATGTATCAGCTCTGTACACAAACTACAGATGCACCTTTTATCTTCAAGAATGTCTACATCAAGGACTGTTATGTGCAACCTAGTAGTTGAAATTCCCGAACCTACTTCAAACCAATTGAACTCCTGTTGTATCCAAATTTCATTTCTTAAAGTCTTTGATGTAAGTTTGTAGCAAATAGCAGCCTTCAGTACTTAACATGCTTTTGGACAAGGTGTTAGTCATCTCTTTACCTAAACCTGCCAGTGAGTAATACAAAATGCCTTCTAGAGAAGAGAGAGGCACCATTGGGACCATTTCTGATTTGACTTTGGGTAAAATGAATAAATTATCTGAGCTGCTGCAGACAATACAATGTGAACCTAGTATTAAAATTTTGCCAATTGTGAATGTACATGTTTGACAGCAGACACAAATATCCAACACTTGAATTGTCTGTAGATCACACTTGCTTCATTTTTTGATGTTGCAATAAAAAAAATTCAGGTGTTGATTATACATGTGTTGGAATATTTGAAATTCAGTGTAAGCACTTTGATACACTGAACTGCATGCAGTAAAATCAGCAATTTTTTGTTAAAGGCAGAGAGTTCTTATGACACATAACTGCATAAAGCTGCTAAATGCACACTTGATTTCATCCACTTTAAAGCAGTTAACATATATTAATTATACTTCAAAAGTGAAGCTCTAACTGAAAAATTATTATCAGGAGGAATAAAACAGTAATTCTTAAATACTAGCTTGAAACTCAGTATTGAAGATAACTTAGTTATTAAATCTGCCATTTTTAAGCCACAGAGACAGTTTTTGTCTTGGACATATAGCTGGTTTTGTTGGCAGATGAATGCAACCAAACTTATAATACGAGCTTCCCAGTAGTTTTCCAGGAGCCGTAATCAGTAATGAGACGCCATTTGTAGCTGTTAAAACACACAAAGAAGCAACAATTCCTGCTTTAAGGTATATGTAGTCAAAGTCTATCATACTGGTTATAATAAATATTGTGGAGAATCAGGGAAGGTGCACTGGTAGAACAGTGAAAAGGACATGGATTTAATGTAGGTCAACACTAATTGGAGTTCAATTTTTTAAGAACTTGTATAAATGGCCTTAGCRTCCTTAGGGTCTGGCTATTTATTTTAGTATACTGTATGAATATTCTAACATCTATGTTTGCTGTGCCTGAGCAGCACTGATGTATTTATTGTCATGCAGTCTCTATCCTGAGAACAGAACCCGATATAAAACAGTGGGAGTTAATCCCACGAGCCTATTCTGTCCTTCAGCAATGTCCGCGTCCAGCTTGTCAGAGTATTGCACTAAGCAGAAGCATGCTTTTGGCTCATATCAGAGTTCTTGGTCTTCCCTTCTGACTCTCGAGAAATCCCAGGAATTTCAGCCGTGCCTGGCATCGCAGATCATGACTCTACAAATTGTGTTTGTCTTCTGTGAGGGATTTTGCTGATTATTGCAGTTCACCCACCTACCAGCACGATCGCATTTGATGGGTTCAGACCTTTGCAGTATTGCAAATTAGAGCCTTGAATGATGGATCAAAGGGGCAGAGGGAGATCAAATGCTTGCTGCCTTGGCCAGTACAAGACTGGCATGTAGCAGATGTAAAGCCAGCAGGAGGCAGTTTCAAAGTAAATAAAAAGAGGTGGTTCTGCACTCAGAATGTAACTGAGATACTGAATTCCTTGCCAGAAGATGTGGATGTGAGGGTGGTATTTGCTAAAGGCTTACATGACCTTAGAGGAGACCAAAGAGGTATGTGAAAGAAAATCCACGAAAGGGTACTAAGATTGAGAGGACATCTGATTTAAGAGACCCCAAGGCCACAAAAGCCTGGTGGACACTGGGATGCATACCCAGTAGGAGAATCATACATGGCTGCTCTGTCCTTAGGCTTCTTCATGGATGTCCACTTTTGGCCACTTTGCTGGAGTCATGATGCTGAGCAAAGCAGACCTTTAGTCTGATCCAGTACTGTTACTCTCAGGCTCTGCTTTTTCCCATCCCCCTATTTTTTTTCCTCAGTTCCGTACTGTTGTTACACAGCTTGCATCAGGGATAGTTGAAGTTTTCTTCTTTTTAACYGTGGAATTAACTTTTGAGGGGGAAGGCAATGAAGGCAAAGGCAAGAGCAGCTCTTCTAAGGTTGTGTGTAGTCATTTACCTCTGCCTTTGCTAACTGTAGCTGCAAGAGCACTGGAGGCTGCAGCACAGTAGGACCAGAGCTTTCTGTATGCTGGAGTCTGGAAACAGTCTCACAGAGCTCATTTGGTGCTCTTCCTGAGCTGTAAAGCTTTTCCAGCCCCAGCACCTTGCCAACAGCTGTGGTGATACAGGAGCAGGAACAGCGTGTAGCTATGCTACAGCGTATTGTCTTACTCATGCAGGTTGTCTTAGGGATTTCTGCACTGTACTCTGTGGGCAAACCCTAAAATCATCATCTGTGCATGGCAGAAAAGTCTTATAGAGGTAGACTTTTATCATCATATGAGAAGGCATAAAATAGCCTACATGTTAGATTTCTGCCCTGTTGGGAAAGAACATTATTTGCCGTGCATTTTAGAAAACATGTTGGAAATATCACAAGACCTGGCAATGCTGCAGGCCTTAGGTAAAGTTAGTATTGATAAGACTCCTAACGTGAGAACACCTTTTTCTCTGTTTAGCTGATTCTTATCAGCCTGGCTTGCAGGACCTTTAATTTGTCTCCTCTGAGATTACCAGTTTCAGCATTGAGAAAATGTACTGCTTTATCCCTAATACTTGCCAAAGGCTTTATTTAAGTAGTAGAGAGGCAATAAATGACTGGGTTTGGTGTTACAGTTGCTTGTTCTGTTTATGTTTTTTGATGCTTAGCCTCTTCATTGCTAGTTTGTTTGCTTAATTTTTTCTTCCTAATTGAGAGAGCCTGTACCCACCTCTGACCTGTTCTTGTTTTTTCATCTGTTCACTATGGTACAAAATCAAGAACCTCCTTTGAGATAACAAGCAGCTTTCTGTGGAGCTGCAGCAGTAGATTTGTAGCTCGAGGTTTTCTATTAACAAATTTAAAAAAAAAGTGAATCTCTCCATTTCTCTGACTTCTGCTACAAAAAAGAAAATTGCCTTTCTGAAACCTGACATATGAAAAGCCAAAAGAGAAATTTTTTTATTATTTATTTTATTTTRTTTTTTATTTAGTAATTTCAGGATAATTAGATGTTACTTGTGTTGTACAACCTCTGTGTTGCACTGTGTTGGCATCTGTGCCTTCTCCATAAACCCAAGGCCCCCACGTGACGGTCACTGACACGGAGTCCCTCGGCCCTCCTCTTCATCTCCTAGTGCTCAGGTATTGTAGGCTCTCTCACCACACTGCTCCCTCCCCATCCTCGCTGCTCAGGGAGTCCGGCACTGGAAACTTCCCTGAGCATCAGGCCTCCAGCTCTAGCAAGCCCCTTGGATCCTCATCTTCCTGGAGCATTTCCCTAGCAAGCAGCCTTGGGCTTTTAAATCTGAATTCTCATCTCCTTGGTATGCTCCTGCAGCTGGTGAAGTGCCACCCCCTTACACAGGACGCTGCATCTCCCTTCAGGAGATGTGAGCAGGAAAACCTGCCGCCTCCTTTTGGCCAGGCTTTCCATACCTGGAACAAAGCTGCTGTTGAAAGCTTGGAGTAAGCTGGTGTCAAAGGCAAAAAAGATGTATCCTGGAAAAGCATAGTGATCTAATTTTTCAGGTAACTGAAATAACACTTTGGGTGGAACTAGTGGAATCCCCCTTTAATGTCCAGAAAGGTTGTGGGTTTCATGAACTCTATAAACTGAGGTTATGTCCCCAAAAGTCACAACACCAGTAAACAAGGCAATACTGTAGTCATTTTTAGCATATCAGGACAATTTTACAGACCTTTAGAATGGCTCGATTTTTAACAGTCATCTTCTAACTACTTGGTTTTGAAACCTTAACATGTTGAACTTGCATGTCATCATGCCCTAAGAGGGTTTTAAATGAGTAGCTGCTGTTTACAGCTATACTTCTTGTACCAGTTTTGTGAATGGTTTTGTTTCTGAAGTAGCAGAGCAGTATTCTTTTCTGAGGCTTAAAATGAACAAACGTGGTGTTAAGTGATAATGGCAATGATGTTAAACTGTAACCAGCACAGATAGAAACAGCTTTTTGGGAGACTGTTGCTTTAGCTGTGTGTGGTACTCCTACTACGCTCATTTTTAGGAAAAGAAATTGTCTAGTTCCACAGGATATTATGCAGTTTCTTTCAGAAAGAAAGGCAACTGCGCTTTCTTTTTCCAAGTGCTTGCTCATCCATGTTCCTCAGGTGTCATCATACATCTCCCTCCTACCTTCCCCAGTCTTTGCTGCGCTTCTCGTTTTCTGGCATTTTATTGTGAATGATGATGATTTATAGAGGCAGTGTTTTGAGACAATGTTCTGTGTGATATACCAGTACATAGGACTTACAGAATGCCTATTTCAAAAGTAATTAAAAAACATAATGTTAATTTTCTGATCTTGAATTTCTCATGCCTTATTGTTGCTTTTGTTCCAACCTAGTAAATTATGCAAGCCTATCTCTCCAAATGAAAATACTTCTAGTTTTTTAACTAATAGTCACTTTCCTATCAATCTAAGAATTTCTGCCCTGTGTTGCAAGAGACAAAATTAGGGTTAGGCAATAGTTATCCAGCAAAGATGAAGTAATTCTAGCTTAAGAAAATAATATTTATTTTGTCATAGACCCAAGTTAACTCGTACCCTTCATCCCCAATCCTGATTCATTAGTCAACAGAATTAGGGCAACATGACCCTTCTACGCAAATAAATTCATGGATGAGGCAGTGCCATTATTAAATTGTACTATTTGTTGCCTGCCCTTATTCTGCTTGTATACTAATGGGGAGAGAAGGAGGAACATAATTCTCTTAAGCTGTTCCCATCTTATTGAATGGAAACCTTGTAATGCTTTTAAGTAAGAGGTGAAAATAACAATGCCACTGACTGCTGCAAATGATGTAATTTTTTTTCCCCTTTAGGATCTAAAGAAATATTAACTACTGTAGAAAAGAAGTGACCAGTTGTCACTTACACAGTTGTAATAGGTACAAATGCAAAAACACAATTAAAAATAAGACATGAGTGTTTGAAAATGTCAATAGTGCAATTATGATGCTGTGAAACACTGGTTACTGGGTGAGCAGGTACTGAAGGTGCGGAGTTGGAGGTGTAATTTGACCTTTTTGCACAGCCTGTGTATTTCACAGCATCAAGGCTACCTCCAAGAAACCACATCTGGCTCTAGAAATCATTGGGCAGCAAGTGGCTGGAGACTGAGGGAATACTTCAAGGGAGCATCATTGTGTATGTTTGCTTCTGGTTCTTATATTCTTTCCTAGGCATCTGCTTTTGGCCACTGTCTTCACTGATTTCTCCTCTTGAGTCAGGCTGCTGCCCAACCCTAACAAAGCCCCACAGCCCTCCTGGTGAAAGGGAGGGGTACGGTGAAAGAAAAATGAAAAGTAGTTGTATGATGTGGGAGGAAGACAAGATAAGGGGAAGGATGTGAGGGTCAAAGGATCAAAAATGGGGATTCTGCCCAGAGATGTGAAGAATCAGGGGATGGAAACAGTTCACAGTCACCAGGGGACACTGGGCTAGATAGACCTTAGTCTGATGTAGTGCAGCCACTCTTATGTTTTGTCCTTATGTAGGAAAAAAACAAATAGGTGATAACTATGCCAGTGTACTGCCAAGCGTGATAAAAGAGCCATTGGCTTTTCCACCAATGGAAAAGATGGGCGTACAAATGTGGGAGGAAGGAATACAATGGGTATTTTGGTCAATTTGGCACTGCTCTTTCATGAGCAGTCATTCAGGGAACTCGTAGGGGCAGGGATATTCTTTTTTTAGTGTACGGGTCAGGCCTCCCATCAGCTCCCTCTGTCCCTTCTGAATTGTCTGTTTGGTAGCCCTTTTTCTCACCAAAGAAGATGGGCAGGGAGGCAAGAGGAGCTGACCTGCATGGGAGCAGGTTAAGTGCCTCCTTGGGGAAGGAAGTTCTTTTTTACTCCTACCCAAGCAATTGAAGATCATCAGAGAAATTATGGAAATTGACGTTCCTTCCTGATACTTGTAGGACTGTTCCGCTAAGTTCATTGTGATCCAACTCTTAATGAGAGAAATATGAATAGAAATACTTTGCATGCACATCATATTCAAAGTAAGGTTATTAGAACAACTGTTAGTATTTCTGACTTAAGCACTTGATTTTGCAGCTTTCTCATTGTCATAGTAGTATTAAATATGCAATTTCCAACCTTAAAAAAAAAAAAAAGACAGAAAAGATAACTGATGTTTAACTCGGTACCTTTTCTGGCACAGCCTACAGTGGTGGAACACAAGCATCTACCTGAGTGACTGAACACACAGAAAATATATTTATGTTATATTGAATATATTTATGGAGTAAAAAGGAAACATTATGCACGGTATGGAAGTTTTATGTGGTCATTTTGTTCATATACCAAAGCAAGACACTCCCCCACCCTGGTTTGAAAAATTATTCAAGTTTATAATTAGTTTGACGCATCTTGATTGTAGCTGATATGGTGTGATTCAATGTAGTCGTGGATTTGTTCAATGTGAACAGGGAAGAGAATGATTTTGTCACCCCCATCTTCCTTCTGTTTCTGCTATGTGAATCAAACAGCTGAGTGATGTGCCTTCGATCAGAGATGGCATGTAAAAATTTCAAACCCTGACTCTTGTAGAAATGCACGACTGCTCATGAAAATGGGAAAAGACAAGATGGCTTTACATGTATGCCATAGATGTCAGTGTCATTTCCACAGAAATAAGAAGAAATTAAAAAATGCAGTGAAAAGTGCTTAACGTAATGAATCATTGAGTTTCAGATTAAAAAAAAAAAACACAACAAATTTATTTTTATATTTATTTTTATTAGAGATGTACATTTTTCACTTAAAAAAAAAAAAAAAGAGGAGTTTCAAGTGCTCTTTCTTTCATATATGTTAAGAGGGAAGTAGGTACTCTGAACCAAAGACCTGGCAAATAAAAGCTTTCCAGTAAATCTTTTAAGAACAGCTATAGACTATTCTTAGAAGATATTTCAGAGGGTTTGAATTTTACCTGTGATTACCAGCTTGTGAATAGCTTATAATCCAAAAGTATTTTCTATAATAAATGCAGAACCATCAAATTCTCTACTGCTTTTTCATGAGTTAAGTCATGCTATGATGAAAAACTGGTACTGCTTTCTGATACTAAAGTGCTAATGTTTTCTTGATATTGGGCATCCTAAGAGCCCAACTGAAAGGCAAGCAACCACAGTATATTTTAATTAACATGTAAGTATATTAATTGTTTGAAATCAAAATTGACTTTTGCTATTTTTCTTTCTTCTTTTCAACTGCAATGACATTTTAAATCTCAATCAAAGATCCATTACAAGTGAAGGTTATAACCAAAAGCGTTTAAGTGAAAATGGATGATTTGACATCCTAGGAGCAACAGCCTCCTCCAGACTTTGTGCTTATGCGGGCTGTGTATTTGACAGCACTGAGAGCGTGCTGCTTTAAAACTTGTAGATTAGTTACGGAGCTTTTTCAGACTGTCTTGTCACTTCTTCTTGCTCATGTAGATAATTGTGTCCACAAAGGGCTTTTCATGTAATTGTTCTGTGTGATGGTGTTTCTGGTTCTTGTCCTAGATGATCAGCAGGATTTTGGATTTTTAGGGGAGCTTTCACATTTACTTTTCACAGAAGTCCTAGAGATTCTTGTGTGTACAAGATTAGTCGTTAATGAGGATTTTTGTCTAAGATACCAATTTGAAAATAACTTGGTGGGGGGAAGGGAGGGAGGATGACACACAGTGATGGACTTCTAGCTGGGATAGCCTAGGAGTGTAAAAGTAGTAAGTAAAGAATTGTGTTTTACTATATATCTTTTGTTTGTAGATAGTTGATGCATTTGAACAAACTCAGAGAAGTTTTGGGATACATAAACAGTTCTTCATCTTGTATGCCTGAAATGTAGAGTGATCTGATTTTTAAACAGTTCAGTTTGGAAAAGTTCCACTTAGAACCACATCTTTTGTGATCCGCAGGTATGTAACATGGGGACTGGATAGAAAAGTTCATCATTTCTAGACAGTGGGTTCATTCTGATGGAGTATTCTGGAGAGATTGGATTTCCCGATTTGATAAAATCATGCTGGAATATGTTTCAGTCACTGCTGCCTGGTCTGGAGATGTAGAGTCCCTCTTAATTCAGCTCTGGTGAGGGACCCAGTTAACAACGCCTATTGTATGTTACAAATGAAATCACGTTGAAGGATAAGTGGACCTTGCATTCCCAGTACTACTAAGGATGGATTTGTTCCCTCTAAAATCCGAAAAAACCATGTTCTCAGCCTGTCTTGTGTTAGCTGTTTTCCTCGGTTGTCACTTCTATTATGGATCGTATTGCGTTTTGTTGACATTCTTAGTATTTTTTTTCCTATACAAAATTGATGTTTTGGGAAAGTTGAGAAACTACTTGGTTGGTTTTTCTTTCTTTAATAGCATTTTACTTGAATTTTGGGTTCATTTGAGCTGTGAATGATGCTTGGGTTCAATGATGGACAAAGATTAAACTTAGAATTAGTGCAGCTTCTTTTTGCCTTTTGTGATGATTTTCCAGTCCGCTTTTGCRGAGTGACTGGTTTGTAATGCTTGTGGTTAAATTAGTTACAGTTGTTCCACAGAAGCTATTAAAACTTTGTTTAAAATATAAATGAAAAGATTTGAGACGTAGTGGAGATGAGGAGAAAGAAGGTATTTATTCTATTACTTAGAATGATGCATCTTAAATGCCAGCAGGTGGTCTATTCAAAACTAATAGTACTAGTTGCTTTTAGTAAGCCATTGTGCAAAGCAAGGGCTCTGTTAATTGCCTTGCCTTACCAGCACAAACGATTAGTAGGAGATAGTGTCTTTAGCATTGTAGGATGTCATTACTGGAAACCTGTTACATGAAACTTTATGTCAAATATTTTTATTAGCCATTTGATATGTATATATAATCAGAAAATTTAACATTCTGTGCAGATTCAACTCATTTCCCACAATAGAACTAATCCCCCCAGCATTGTTTTGTTGGTTTACATTTTTTGGCAATTGTTATTAATGTAGTAACACAGCTATAAATTTGGTTTTAAGTGAGTTGAGAAATCATTTAACTTTAAAATCAAGCTGATTAATTTTAAACCCTCTTGCAATCTCATTTTTTGCAAATTCAGTACAATAGATTAGCATAAACACTAATGAACATTCAAAATCATTTATTCCAGTTAAAATCCATTCTGAATTTGTTATACGCAAAACATACTTTAAGCCGGCTTATTATATGAAAATACTCTCACTGCTGTTAGGCAGAGCAGTTAGGTGTATGCATGTTAGTCATACAAGTACACAAAAATTCAGCTAGACTCTGGTTGAAAGACAGCATCGAGAAAACATATATTACAAATAGCATAAAGCATCCGATCTGTGTTTACAATGTTTAGCAGATAATTTTTATTAAATTCAGGCATAAAATTTTCATTCAGCTTAAGTAAGCCAGAGATGGATGTCATTATGAGATTTACATACCATTAGCTTACATCAATTGATTAGCAGCCGAGCTCTGTGGTGCAAGGCTAGTTAGATACATTCTCTGTGATGCCAGGAGGCTGCAGGTCAAGGAGGTTTACTGGCTGCGTGCTCGTTTCCTTTGCCTTTGTGATTACTTGATAAAATGAAGTGCATCACTATGAACAATTGACCCTTTCGAACAATCCAGACTGGTCAGCAGTCTAAATCCACATTTTAAAGCCATCATTATAGCCTCAAACTTAAGAGTTTCCAGGGTGCAGACAAAGGTGTTGTCCTCCTTCAGTACCAGTCGTGTACCATTTTCAGACTTTATGAAGTACTTGAATTGAATAATATTTGAAGATACTGAGAACTCCTCCGGAAATCCATCCAGCCTGCTTTTGGACACCAGTACAATTCTGGATTTTATTTTTGCGATGAAATCAGGAGCATTACAAAAGATTCTAAGTCCTTGTGAACGGTCGTGGCTGTCAGTTATTTCCAGGAAAGTAGTCTCTCGAGATGCTAGCTGTTCCTTCTCCCACCTTGATTTCACTGCATCCGAGAGTACCTTCAGCTGGAAAAAATCTGCTTCTTGTGCCAGAAGTTGATTTTCTCGAAACCCTTCTGGTAGAAGAAGTTCTCCATTTCGTAGGAAGTTGAGAATGTGTCTGAAAAGGAGTCCATCTCTGTCTATGAAGTAATGACCGTCTGCATCGAATGGGCACATTATTTTTCCGTTTATGATCCCTTCCAGAAAAGAATCTGGATACTTGGTTAGTGTCTGTTTTTGTGTGATATATAGATAGCCACCAACATTCAGAGTAATCAGAGACGTTTTATAGTCCTTGTCTTGCTCAGAGCCTTCGGAGTTGCTGTGTTTTTCTTCGCATTCCTTTTCTCTTCTGCTTATTTTTCTCTCCATTATCGGAAGCTAGGACAAAAAGCCAGCTATCTTGCTTTGTTCTTGTCAGCTTGCAAAGAGATTTTGTTTTTTTAAAAAGCACCTTTATTCAGCTCCGGCACGATGTTGGAATGGAAACGCTGCTAGCATTGCTCCGACTGTCAGCTCGGGTTTGCAGTAGGTGGCGTATCAGCTGTGTATGCAGGGAGATACCAGGAATATGACTGTAAAGGAGAATTTGCATTTAACTGTATAAGGGAAGAAGGGTATAACAACTGTTTGTCTCTTTCTTTCCTTTAAGTCTAGGAAGTTTACGTGGTTTGGGGGGTTATTCACAGAAATGCATACTACTATTCTAAATGACACCTTATTTGTAATCCTTTAAGATGTGTATGTAGTATCAGCTGGCCAAATCATGTTTAGTGCTTATGGTGTTAAACAGATAGCTTAACTTATGTTTCAAGGATTTTAATTTTCACAAAGTGTCTTTTCACTCTTTTTGGTACCAGTTACAGTACCTGATGCATACAGCAGGACAACACCGAAAGGAAAGGTGTCCCTGTCTGTGCAAGGGGGGTGTCGTCTATGGAGTGCATGCACATACATATTCCTCATTTATCGGACACGTGCGCAGTGGTAGGATGTTTTCACGGAAGATACTCTGGAAGTGATGCTGAGGACTTGTTGGTCTGACTGTTTTAAGTTTGTAGCGAAAGCTTCCATTTGCAGTCGATGGGAGTGTCCCCACCAACACAAGAACTGCAGCCTGATTAGGTTTTGCTTTTTGCCTTTCTCTGTGCCACAGATAAAAACTGTTCTAGAGAGATTTACTGCTTATATCGGTGATGTTTTTTTAAGTCACCAAGGCTATCTAGCATCAGTTTGTTCTTTCTTGATAGAAACAACTCAGCTGCCCTGCAGAACAAAGGGTTAGTGTGCCTACAGATAGCTTTGAACATCACATAACATTATAGCTTAGCAACACTTGGGTATGGGGAGGGGGGAAACACCGGCAGAGCACACTTGAATCAAATGGCTGTCTTCTCTCCGTGAATCTGTGCTTTGAGGCTCACTCTTGGTTGCCTCTTAGAAAAAGGTTTCCCCTTTAAACATTTGCAGCTTGGAGCAGGAAAGGGAAAGCTCTCCACACATCTCTGTGTGCATTTCCTTGGGGAGCGGGCGGGAGCAGCAGCATGCATTCCCCAGCACGGGCAGGAGCGAGCGCTTACCTTGGGCTGGACCTGGAGAGGAGGTCCCATCTTTTTCAAGATGTATTTTTCGCTTTACAGGTAGATGTCTCCTGCTTTGACTGATTAGCAGTGAAAAGTCAGATTATTCTTCTGTGAATTCTTCTGCTCTATTTCTAAATATTTTATTCCTACTGCTCCCACTGTCTCTAAGGCTGTTTATCAATTCTGTAGAGTCATCACTATATATTTTATTAATTGATAACTGAATCTAGTAGAAATAAATGCACTTTTTTTTATTCACTATTCTCCTTGCCAGGGTATCCCTAGCACTGATACGCTAAATTTTTCTGCTGCTGTATGTAATATATTAAGCAGATATTATTAATTAGATTTGATTTATCAGGAATTAGTCATGGGTTTAATTTTAACTCTTTGATGCCATTGATATGATTAGCATAACTTCAGTCAAAGAGATTTCAACCAGTTTCTAATTTTTAAACGTTTGGACTTTTTTCAGAATTAAGTCCTTTCACAGTTGAGTGAATAATTGAGAAAATGAAAGAGCCGATTAGTTTCAAGCATGATTCCCCCCCCCCCCCCCCATTACAGGAGATATCCGTTCAAATTTAGTTTATTGTCAAGTGATGGAAAATTCAGTTAATGTGCTTAGACTGTGCATAGCTACAGTGTTGAATCATCTTAGTGGCTGTTAAACCCTAAGAGAATGATTTTTGTGATGCTTTCATCTTACACAGTGATCTTGAAATACTTTTCAAGCTGAACTAGGAATGTCCTGGCACAAATAAGTAGGGATTTCCAAGGAAAGCTGGGATTTGTAAAAGACAAGAGATTTTTCATGGCCAGCTAAGCTGTCTACATTTTAAGAGACAGCAGTTACAAAACAGTATCTGCTCACTTAGTTTTTCATGCTCATCATCTTCTGAATGTTCTAACACTTGCAGTTGAAATTTTCCACTTTTGTGAACACGTAAATATTCTTTGAAAGATCATGCAAAATCATTTTAGTGGTTTGTATGATAAAATATTCAAAATCGATTTGATATGGAAAATATACTCTGTGGAGATCATGAATATTTACATTTAAACCTTTGAGACTTGAAAAATGTAGAGCTGCTGTAAAATTTTCATCACCACAAACCCATGTAACTTTACTGCAGCTGACAGTCATCTGTAACACAAAATTAAAGCCTGGCACATCTTTGTGAAAATTTTCCACTTTCTGTGCCATACTACAATACAACTTTTCCAAAGAGCCCTCGTTCTTCCTATGCTCTTGGTGATACATATGGTATTGCAGCGCATGTAGTTTTAGTGAGGTGGTTTCATATAGCTCAGTTTTCTGAAAGTGTAGCTGTGCCTAGAGGAACTGGATTTCCTTTTTTCTGTCTTTTTGTCCATGCACTGGAAGGTCATCCAAAAGTTCATTTTGGTAAAGGTATGCAAGTATTTCTTGCAATCAAGTTAGAGACTTTTGACCATTCTTGTGCTCTGAGAGTCTTTGTGTTGCGCACCAGGCATGTGATGGCTGAGATGTGCCCAGGGCATCCCGGATCTTCTTGCTTCCCACTTGGATTGAGACAGAGCAACTTGCTGCTTTGTGCTCTCCCGTGCTGTGAGAGAAGTGCCCTGTTTCTGCCCTGTATAGCGGAAGTATCCTGCTTGCCAATGTTGGTAGCTAGCAATCCTGAAGTGACTGCTGCTTCACAAATTGTTAGTGTCACCTGTTTGCTGGGATTGGCTATTCAAGGGAGGAATAGCGCTGGAATCCAGCAATTGCAAGGATATTGTTTTGGTTCCAGATTAAGTCAGAAAATATACTAAGCAGTCTTGCACACACTTAAGAGAGTGGCTGTAGTAGTAGTAGTATTAGTAGTAGTCCATTTCCAAGTTACTCACCCTTTGGGCTGCACCAGGAGGGCAATCCACAGAGCTTTTCAGTTTCTTCTCAGTCAGACAAGCCGTCCTGGAGACAGTGAAAATGCAGTGCTGGTGTCTATCAGCTACACAGGAAAACAAATCCAAGGAGGAGGGAGCTAGGCATCTGCCCCTCATTCTGTCCCACATGTTTCCTTTTGGAAAATAACCTCACTCCGCCTCAACTTCCATCCTCCTCCTCAGCCTCCTGGTCTGGAAGCTTGAGCACGCCATGGAGCTGAGGATTCAGTACTGGAGCACACCACAGAAAAGTCAGTGCTTTACCTAGGGTTCAGCTTACTCATGTGTCCGAACAGCGTCAGCTTCACTGAGAGTCTGCTGTCAGTGAAAATGACCTAGGTTACAGAAAACAGCTACTTTATTTATTACAGTACAAAAGGATCTGAGGAGAAATCTGCAGCTATAAGAGGTAGAGGATTTTTGAAGTGTATTAGGAAGCAGTGCTAATGAAATCTGTTTGGGCTATCGAGGCAATTTGCTCGTCATTTAATGTCATAACACAGAAAATTGGCCAGGTTGTTGGACAATTAAACCATTCAATAGTTACTGTCTCACAGTGTTAGTAGCATAGACATTCTCATTCCAATAATAACTCCAGGATGTTGATTAACAGCTATTGAAGACAAGCTCTACACACTAACTAAAATTAAAGATTTTCAAATCAGCAAGTCTGAACAGTTTGCATTCAAGAGTTTTAAAAGAGCTGTCTAAGAAACTGTATCAACAGTTGCTGTTGATACTTTTAATAATTTTTGAGCACTGCAGTTCTCCAAGACTGGAAAAGCAAATGCTGTGCTGGTATTTGAAAGGTGAATTGGATGGCCCAGGTATTTAAAAATGAAAAGGAACTGTACGAAAAACAATAAAACATCTGACTTGGAAGTCAATCAGTTAAAAATTAAGGGAGAGTAATATAATACTCATCAATGTGGGTGGAGGGAAAATGTATTGTGCCAATTTTTTTCCCCTTTCTTTTTGATTACAATTTGTTCAGCAAAGGAGGCAATGCTTTTTTTTCTGTTAAATTTTTGAGTATGTCCCATTTGTCACCTTGAATTAGAATATATACTGTATTAGTTTCCCTCCCATTTAACTATACAAAAATTATCTGCCAGGTTTCAGACTGGCAAATGTTAAGCAGAGAATTGCTCGTTGCTCTCTACAGCTTCCTGAGGAGGGGAAGCRGAGAGGGAGGTGCTGAGCTCTTCTCCCTGGTATCCAGTGACAGGACGTGTGGGAATGGTTCAAAGCTGCACCAGGGGAGGTTCAGACTGGACATGAGGAAGCATTTCACTACCGAGAGGGTGGTCAAACACTGGAACAGGCTTCCTAGAGAGGTGGTCGATGCCCCAAGCCTGTCAGTGTTTAAGAGGCATTTGGACAATGCCCTTAACCACATGCTTTAACTTTTGGTCAGCCCTGAGTTGGTCAGGCAGTTGGACTAGATGATCATTGTAGGTCCCTTCCAACTGAAATAGTCTATTCTATTCGATTAAATTCTCCTAAAATGTTGCTGTGATTTGCTTCTTGGTCCTATTTATTTTTAGTCATGGATCAAGAAGGAGACAGTTACTGATGAAGTTTGGAGATGATACAGACTGAGAATGTAATCAATAAGGAGATACGTTGCTGATGCAGAATCGTTTGGATAGTTGGTTAGGATAACGTTTTAATATGGCCAGGTATGAAGTTTATACGCCCAGGAATACACTGTAGATGGGGCTTGCAGTACGTATGTTTGTGGGAGGGTTAGGGCAGAGGCTCTGTCTTGTGTATAACGCATCATCGACAACTGAATGGGAGGTCATTTTGTGCAGCAGTCAGTAAAACAAATGTACTGTGTATCTTTGGATGCCTAAGTAAGGGAGCGCTAAGTCAAGACTGGGCAATCCTGTTGTCTAGCTACATAGTTAGCAGGGAAGGGTGGTATGAGAAGGGCACCAGCTTTGAGGCTGCCTGTTGAATAGAAGAGAGGTGCCACAAAATGCCTTTGGTCCAGAAGAGCAGAGCTAAGGTCTAGTATAGGAGGGGGCTGCCCCTTGTCCAGCCATCACATGCAGTAGCCTGGGAAGCTGCACGGTGGTGTAAGTGGGCAGCGGGAACTACCGGGGCTTCTGACTTGGATGCTGGGAAGCAACAGCCCAACTTCTACCTGCTGAGGAGCTGGAGGCACACGTGCCCATAGCCTATCCTTACTGCACTTTCTTCCGCTTTTTCCTGCTGCCTGGGAATCGTGTGTCCTGAGGCGGGTCTTCATCTCCTCTTTCCCTGGCACGTCTCACAAAGAGCAGGAGCTGGTAAACTCCAGATCCTGTCCCACACACCATCAAGTCTGGCTGTGAGGCCTACAGCTCAGGAGAGACGTTAATGAACTGAACTTTCTCAGGCCAATAAGAATGATTAAGAAGCTGAAAAATAAACCTAATGGAAGATTCAAGAAAACATGGTTTATTTTTATTAGGCTTGATAAAGGTGGAGAGTACGTAAGTGCTTGGATGGGCAGAAATGCTTTTATAGCAGGCTCTTCAACTTTACAGTCAAAGGTCTAACAAGACCTAGTGGCTGGAAATTGGAGCTGGGTGCAGTCAGACTAGAAAACTAACATCTTCAGCACAATTCCAGTAAATTTCCCCCGTGCCTGTTTATTAAGATTGCCTTAAGCGTTTTAACCACGTTCTGTTCATTTGATGGTGATTGTTAGCAGGATTTGAAGCTGGAATCGGCGTTTCCACAGCACATCTCCCTGTCATCTCACTGAAAGAGTTAACATTTGAAATTCCTTTATGAATTGGCGCTGGGGTGTTCAGGCAGGGAGGTCGGGGTGAGCATGCATTTGGCAGCTAATGGTGAAGCGATGGGTTATGTAGACCAGCCTGTCTGGAGCTGCACTCACAGTGTGCTTGTACCTGCCACCCCACATAGGGCAACCGAGAGCGTAAGACGCTTGGGAAAATGTCTGTTTTCCCTTCTAATCACTGGTCTTAGCTAGTCTTCCAGACCTATTCATTTATGTTGTACTATCTGTTTTATTTTGAGTAGGTATTTTTAACACGGAATTGCCACTTTCATGCCTTGTTCATCCTTTGGCTTCTAGGCTGATGTGACTATGGAAATACCAAGGCAGACATGTAGCACTTTTGATGTCTTTTCATTGCAGCTCTGGTCCTGCAACAAGTGAAGACAGACMCAAGTCTCTGAACTTGAGTTTGGTCAGTGAGGGCTAATTAGGCTGCGAAGGGAGTAAAAACTGTGTTCCCCCACTACAGTCTTGCATCCGGAGGTTTGCATGCATCTTTGCAGATTTATTCTGCTAGACTCTCTGGGTGTGTTAAAATCCCCAAGAGGGTCCAGGGAAAGTGGGACATAAACCTTGACTTTTGGACAGTGGATGAGCTTTGACAGCAGACTAGCTTAGCTGCAAGGTGGTGTTCTTGGAGACTGCGGACAGACTTGTACTGTGAAGCGACTGGAACATTAAAAGCCAAATCCGGATCAGTGGTAATTAAAAGAGGGTATTAGCCAAGACATCAAAGATGAGCTATTACTAAGGATAAGCATGTTTAATTGGCAGGTTCATTTCCTAAATAGTTGGTGTGGGGGAGCTATCTGATTCACTGATCCTGATTTTTAAAACTGAAGAGTAATTTGAAAATTGTGCGAGGTGCAGAGAGATTGATAGCAGCATGTCAGTGTTCAGACAGCTGGGCTGGATAGCTCAGATGAGTATAGGCTAGATAGCCTTGAGCCTGTACCATAGAAACTAGTGGGAAAATTGTCATGGAGTTCAAGAGGTAGAAAAGATCAGAAATGTAATGAATGCTAGCAAACATGGCTTTATGTGAAGGTTTTCTGGTCACACAAACCTAATTTTGTTTGTTTTGGAGATTGTGAGTTTGATAAAGTAACAGCGTGTTTGCAGCCTGCTTATAGCATTTTGTGTTGCACATAATTTAGAATCTCGTGACATTCTGATTTATGTCTAAAAAAAAAAAAAAAGAAAAAAGAAAAGCAAGCACAGAACAAGATTAAAAATTGGCTGACAGTTATCAGAAAGTAATTATCAGTAGGAAGCCACTTGGGTTGTAGTTTGAAGGGCCTCCTCCAGTATTAGCAAGAGAGACAGTAGTAAGTGAGAATCACTGCATATAAAATGTGTCGTGATTGACACAAATCTGGTCAGACAGTGAATAACTACGACAGGACTGTCATGGTGTCACCAGGATCACTTAATTCACAGAATCTGTTTAAAGACAATGCATTTTAACCAAGCCAGAGGCAATTATATACCTAGGAACAGGGAATGTGGAGCACATAGGTAAAATGTGAGGCTTGGAAAAGACTCAAAATAGGCGTATTAGTGATATAATAGCCAGTCAGCTCCATCAACCCCCAGAGCTTGATTTTTAGAGACAAATTGATCTTAATCCAGTTTTAGCCATCTAAACATGAAGCACAGTCATGGGACACAGACACCCCCCCCCCACCAAAAAAATACAAAAAACAAAACAAACAAAAAAAACAAACAAAAAACCCCCCAAACCCAACCAAAACCACAAAAAGCCCACCAGACAGGGGAGATCATTGAATCCTAAAGGAGATGGGACCAATTTTCTCCTGAAAGTCTCCCTTCCTCCCTCTCTCAGCTGAATTCAGAGAGTCTGCTGAATAACCTTGCAATGGCTCAAGTGAGGAGAGAGAAATTCCAGCCTTTTCTATATCTGTTATTTTACCTCTCTATGTGGTTTTGGTAAGACCAGTACAGGAGTATTACATCTATTTTCTGGTCTCTGTATTCTTAAAACGTCATTGCAAGATTGAACAGGGTGCAGATAAGAGCCCCAAAACTGATTTAAGTGTGGCATAAAATGCCTTGTGGTGAGATAATGCATGAGCTTGAATTACTTCATTTATTGAAAAGATGATTGAGAAGTGACTTAATTACAATGTATAAGTACTTTCTCGGGGAGAAAACACCAGGTACTAAAAGGCTCTTTAGCATAGCATAGAAAGACATAAGAAGAGCCAACTGCTAGAAGCTGGAGGCAAATTTGTATTAGAAGTTAAGCAGGAATATTAGTACCACTTCAGCCACACATAAGTTATTAGGTTCTGTACAGAAGAAAGAGGATAAAATTTATCTGTGTGATACACAGGAGGTCAGTCAAATTGGCCAAGTTGTCTCTCCTGGCCATAAACCTTAGGAATCTGTAAAACCAGAAGTGTTTTCATAAAAATTTGCTTTGTTTCATTCAAAACTACCTGGAAAAGTATGGCTTTCTTACTCCTTTGAAGGATTTAGTTTAAATCAAACCAAGAAATTTTAAATTAAATAATTTTTAAATACTTGGTGTCGAAGTAATCGCGCTCTGCATTATTCAGGGAGAGCAGACTTAGATTTCCAGATGTAATAATATTTCAGTCTATAAAACAATAGAGAAGTTATAGGGGTCTCAGAAAGAGTGCCTTGTGTTACTTGGCATCAATACTTCTAAGTGTTTCTGTTATCTTCTGTGACATTGCCAGCTGAAGGTGAGGGTGACAGCATAGAACCCTACACCAATAGCAAGACAAGGCTCTCTGTTGGAAGGACATTTTAAATAGCAAGAGATAATCAAGCCATTAACAAGAAAGGATGAGTTTCTCAGCTTTATGCAAAGCTGTTCCCAGAGGTATATGTTTTATATATATTGCACTGGCTATGCCCAAAAGAGATGGTTAAGTTGCCACACCCCCTCCCCACACACACCGTTGTAGAAAAGCAGGTGTTTGGCCACCATCACATCTTTCTTCCTTTCTACATCAAGTTGCTTTTAATTTTTAGGCTTTTCCACCTTTATGGAGTAGGCTGGTAGTATTGCACTGCTCTGTTAGTCGTCGTTGCTTTAGGCAGAAGGTGTTCACATCGAATTACAAAGGGACTGTGTTACAGGGGTGAATGTACAGAGAGCAGTGTTAACTAAAACTTAGTATGTGATCTCCTAGATTACTAACTGCAAGTTTTTATTYCTTTTCCCCGAGTGTTAGCATATGTAGCATTATTACTTTATTGCATTAAGTTCCTTTAGTGAACAATTCTTTTTTTATTGTAATAAGATGAAAATAGGTTACTCTTTTTCAGAGACTAGGAATAAAATTAGCTCTCATTTTATCTTCCACTATTTTTGGATACTTTGATGATGGGGTTCTCTTTGTACATTATTTTTTTCATGGTCACTGACTGTATTCAATGCACATTTCCAGAAAACAGTTCCTAGGTAAGCTGAGTGCAACAATCTAGAGAAAGGAGGACCACACAGTTACCATCTCTTATTTAAAATTTGATCTTTGTGATTCATTCTTAATATGTAAAACATCTGATGGCAAAATAAGGAAGTCCAGGGGATACCAGCTGTGCAAGCATGTTTTTCCTGCTTATTTCTTCAGTGTCTAAATAGCAGAGATTTTAGAACTTGATTTGAGAACTTCTAATTACATTATATTTACTAAATGCTGAATTAGTGAAAAATATTTCAGATGTTGACCATGTTGGTAAATTTTATTTTAATGTCCAGTTTTGCTTTGTTTTTTTCATTCTAGATAAACTTTCCTTGGAAGGAATAGTGGTGCAACGTGCTGAATGCAGACCTGCAGCTAGTGAAAATTATATGAAACTGAAAAGGTAGGAGTGCTCTATTACAAATGGGTATGTGATATCTGACTTTGATGCTTTTATTATTGCCTTACTAGGGATGGATGACTTCAGTATTATCATGGTCTTACATAGGATTTATACAGGATCAGAACTGTTCTTGCTTTTGGCGTGGATTTACCATAGGGAAGGAATGAAGGCTGGTGTAGGGCTTGTACCTCCCTCTGGTATTGTCTGGTGGGATGATGTAGACTTCTGCGTTCCATCATGTGCAAAACTCTTAGTCGAGCACACATTGTGCCTCTTCATACCTGAACGTATGAATGTATGGCTATATTCAAATATGATTAAAGCTGTATTTCCTGAGGACTTAAAGGTTTACATTGGTCTGGTCAGGACAAGCTTCTTGGATATGGGTTTCTGTGTGGATTGTCCAAATTTAATTTCACTTAATACTTTGCCATGCTAGATGAAGAGCACTTCTGAAAAGATATTTAAAATGCCCAAAACAGGAAAGAGTTCAGGGAGAAGTGCTAGACCTAAACTGGCATGCATGCTAGAAAAAGTAATGGCTGAAAACGTCAGAAGTGGCATGGAAACCACAGGACATAAATTTAACAGAATCATTTAGTGACTTTTGCAAATTTAATCCGATACATCTAGAATTTACCATGTGATTCATATATCATGTGGATAATTAACTTGATGATGTTCTCTAGTAATAAATAAAATTTTGAATTGAATTGTGCATTATAGGAAATACATACTTACATATTTTAAGCATATGGGGTTTAATTAAATCACCCTTTTATATTATGAGCTTTTTGTAAATAGAGAAATGCAAAGCAGGAAATTTCAGGAAGAGAATTGTCCGTGACTAGTTTTAGAATCGTCAAAAGAAATGCAGAAAAGGCAAAGTGATGTTTTTCCCCAATTCCTGATCTGTTTTCTGTGTATCATATACTACATTTACAGTATCTTATATTAACCTCCTCTGTCATCTAAACTGCTCCAGTATTTCCTTACTGTGTTCACTCAATTCTGAGACTTTATGTTCTAGCTGTTGGCAAATCAGTACCGTAAGTTTGCTCATGTACAGTGAACTACTTCATTTCAGACTGTGTTCTGTGATTGCTATCATGATTTTTGTCATCAGTGTGAAATGGAGTATGAAGCAAATGTGATGTTACTAGAAAAGGACTCATTTCAATCTGGCAATTTTAAATATATACAAATATAGTCTGTGGGATGTATTTGCTTCATAACTGTTTTAATCACAGGTTGCCTGATCCAAGTGCTTTTTTGCATTTTGTACACAGTCTTCTATTACTTGATCGGAGAAGCTTCTTCTGGTAAGGCCACAGCAGGAGACCAAAACAAAACTGATAGCTTTAATGACATACTACCCAAAATTTGAATTTTTCAGCATTCTACTTTCTGTCACACACGCATGCATGCAGCCCCTCCTGATCTTCGATTTTGTCATGTTCAACCCCTATAGGAGCAACAAAGATACAAACACAAAGGTAGGTTTTGTGTTTGGAAGCACTGGCAGCCGAAAACTGACAGTACCCTTGTTTTTTCTTTCCTGTAGAAAAATTGTCAGGCTGTGTATGCCTGGTTTCTAACTTTCCGTGTTGTTAAAGATTTTTTGCCTTTTACCAAAAAGTTTAAAAAAAAAAAAAAATCTTATCTGGTGGGAATCGGCATGAGATTTAGCAGATCTAGCAGTCACAGCCTCAGAAGAAATTGGTTTATGTCCAAATACCGTCTCTGGTATTTGAGTAGTAGGATCTAACTTTTCTCTTCACTCCCTTTACTCTCTCCCACCCTCAACATGCTGCAGTCTGTATCTGTGCTTTAAAAAAGTGACAGCCTTGAAGATAAACCACATAAGTTATAGAACTGTGTTATATTAAACCATTTTTATTCACTTTTCGATTTACTGTTGTGCTTTACATGAGAGAGACTCTCCAAAGGTGGAATTGATAATATTGATAAAACAGCAAGTCTGTTGTGTAGGCTTTAAGTGCAACAATAGTAAATTGAGTCAGGAAGGAAATAAAATTAAAAGATAAATGCGGTTGCTTCAAACTTTGAAGATCTAGAAAATGAAGTTAAGCTGCACACTCCAATAACTGTAATCATTTGTTTTCTGAGAGCTGGCAGTGACCAAAAGGGATTATATGCCTCCCTGGTATTAAATGCAGATACGGAACCCCTCTATTTTACCCTCTGTATCTGGGTCAAGGAAATCAGCTGATGGGTACGTGGCGTGGCATTTGATTTCCATGCGGCTCTGTAGAGTTTCAGTGAGAGGACAAATTGATGGTCTTGTGATGGGGCTGCCAGCAGTTAGGTGGGAGATATGTGCGACGTGTGGGTTTAAGGATGGGTAATGAAGGCACAGAATTTGGTGACACATATTGGTGAAAGCGTTGTCAAACGTAGCAGATGGGAGGGTTTCTTCCCAAGGAGCAGCTTTTGGTTTGATAACAGGAAGGGTGTAGATGGCTGATGCTCAGAACACTTTGAATACARGGTACAAATATGTGTCTAGGGATAACTAGTCAGAAAGGTAAAACAAAGGTTGTGTAACCTTCACTTGGTATTTTCCATTTTGGAAGTTTTGTTGTTGGCAGGTTTATTTATTTTTTTCTATTTTCCTGAACTTCAAGTTCTAGAAGGGGAACAAATACCATGAAACACCTGCTATCCTGCACTAGTAAAGCTTCATGCTATTGAATTTCCTAGAATTTTTTTATTAACAATGTATTTGTTCTTTGTAACACCTTAATGATTAGTTATACATTTGCAGTTACTGCTGGTGATGCTATTGTGGCTAGCTGGAAAATAATACGTGGTTTCCAAGCACCTGTCCTAATTCCTGTCTTGTGGGAGTGGATCTCATGGTCCCACTTAAAAATATTTGGACTGTGTGGTGAAAAAAAATAGGCAGACTGTTCCCAACTGCGGGTGGTTTTACTGTGTGGTGGTCACAGAAAATACTGTCTCCTACACTACTCCTTCTGGTTGATACTTCCCTTCTTACCCCATCAAGCCTGTCAGATGAAGGAAGATGGTGGCATGTGAACTGTCGTAGCAGAGGGTGTGCGTGTCACCGATGAAGTTACACGCATGGCTCATTGTACAGCACACGCTGTATTTGTGCCAGTCTTGTGCCCCTGCCATCCATGTCACCTTAGGTAGGCTGCCTTTCCCTTCTGCCAGGCTGCCCTAGGCAGGCTCTACATCCACCCCAGCCAGTCCCTCCTGAACTAGACTATTTTCTTCATCTTACTGTAGCCAGCTTTCCACCATGAGGAGGCATTATCTGTCCCTTAGTTTTGTCTTTCTGAGGCTTAAGAGATTTTTGTTTCCGTTACCTTCATTCCATGATCCCAGTGTTTAACTGCCTTGGGGTTAATGGCTCCCCAAAGAGAGAGGTCCTCCAAGAGGCTTGTCTGCACGGGGAAGGACAGGGCACAGGGAGAGAGGAGTCCCCCAAACATCCAGCATCCCCTCAGGCTCCAGATGACTTGAGACGAGATGAGAATAAGATTTTGATACTCCCGAGGGGGTTTTGCTATGCACAAAAGAGGGAAAATGGGGGACTGGCATGTACCCCATCTCAGATTCTCTCTGCCAAATTGCCTGTTGCCATCCCTGCACTGGTCCTCGCGTCCTTTCTGTTCGTCCCTCTGACCATAGTGAACCCTCTTCTTCCCCAATTCTTTCTCAGTTCCCCTTTCCCACTTCTGTTTACTTCTGTTTCTTCATTTCCTCACAGAAGGAATTTTATTTTCAAAAATAATTTGAACACATCAGTATCACATACAGTCAAACTACATTTCATTTTGAGGAAAAGTTAAGAAGAAAAAAAAAAAAAATCTCTGGGAGCGACTTCTGCAAAGCTCTGTTTCAAACTGACATTGTCAAGTTGAGTAGCTACAACAAGGTCTCCAGGACTGCGCAGGTCCTTTGCAATGGGGTGGCCAGGCACCAGGCTCGCAGTTCTTGGGGGAGGTTTTGAAGGCACGTGCAAAGTGCAGCTCAAGCAGTTGCTGAATGCAGTGTTTGATAGCACTTCCCCAACAGTAGTGGATGGCAGGCAAAAACTGGGATAAAATCAGAGCCCTTGTTTCATTCTCAAATGTGCTGGTGAAATGCTGGTCACCTTTTGAAATGGATTTTGGGAGACTCATTCAACTGTACATAATCTGAATTACTGAACTCTCCCAAACTGTACACCAAATGAGAAAAAAAAAAGAGTCCCAGGATTACAGAAAGCCTAGAAGAGCTGACATTTAACACTGCAGTGAGGCTGGTAATCCCTATAATTCTCTTAAGTAACTTAAAAATACATCTTGAAGTATCGTTAGTGAAAATGGTAGCTGCCAACATGACAGCTTGTAACAAGGCTGCAAGAATTTTGTATATCTTTTTGCTTTTTCTTTTAAGAGTTTTCTACAGAGAGTGTGATGGAAGTCCTTAGAAAAAGCTACTGGAAGAAACATGCATGATAGGCTTTTAGGAGAAATGGGTTGCAAAATGTTCTACAATAATTAATGAACTTCCACATTTGAAAAGTCACATTTCTTTACAACCATATTACAGAGGCCACTAGAAGTCCTGACACTTGGTGGTCTAGGCCAAGTAAGTGAAATTTAATTAGTGCATATGAGTTGCTCATCTTCTCTAAAATACTGTGAGAGTATTGACTGACTGACAGTTCAGTATATTGCTGAAAATGAGCATTATGCCAGTTTTTTTCCCAAATACCCCCTACTAGCAAAAGAAAATGAATAATTTGACCAGCATGCCACTTCATATATATTCTTGTAGATATGTTTAGTTGGCTATGAATTCCCTTCCAAAATAAATATGTATGAATACATTCATGCGTTTTCCACAAA
This sequence comes from Phoebastria nigripes, assembly GCA_035582835.1. Lineage (NCBI taxonomy): Eukaryota > Metazoa > Chordata > Aves > Procellariiformes > Diomedeidae > Phoebastria > Phoebastria nigripes. Next base: position 82,150 of record JAYKAV010003450.1, read on the forward strand.
AGCTGACATGCTACACAAATGCTGTTCAGTTTGTTTGAAGTGGGAAGCCATTTTTACGCAAAGCTGAGATTGCATCTGCCTGTCAGTCAATGCAACCTTGATTATTCAAGTATTGAAGATCAATTTCTTTGTCTTGAAGTAAGATTCAGCATAATACAAAAAGACGTTGCCTGGAATGTTTTGAGTAACTCATCATTAAGTACAAAAAATGTATTTTTTTTCCATGTGCTAAAATATTTCCAATCCCAATTTTTCCTGGAGAATAATGTGCAATTTGTAGAAAATTATCTAATAATCATCTTCATAAGGGTTAAGCTGTACTGTTGAGAGATGTATTTTTTGTTTCTCTTATGCTCCTGGACACCCACCAGTTTTTACAAATCAAGCAAATACCATTCCACTTGTGAACAATTGGACTGCAAAGTAGCAGRCACACTAGTACTTAAGTTTCTTTGTCCATTTTTGGTCCATTTTTCACATTTTTTGAACAGAGTAATGGAGAGGAGCAAGTAAGAAAAATAAGGTTAAAGTGAGATGAGTTCAGCAGCACGGAGGAGTGGTTATTCCCAATTTCGGAGGTTGGGAGAGTTGCTTTTGTTGGTTTGCTACGTATTTCTTTGTGATCTTAGGCTCTTTTCTCTGTCTCTTGTCCTTTCCATTTTGTCTGTCGCCTTTTACTGTTCTTACAAGTGCTGTTCTGAGACTGGATTTTAATAGGTCTTTTATATTACCATGCTTTTTTGTTCAGTGATATGAAAAGGTCCTAATTTTGGTCGCTGCTTCCAGCCATTATAATAATGCTAATAAATAAGGAATAACCTACTGTTTGTAATGCAGCAGATATTTTGTCATGTTTCTCTTAACCTTCTGCAGCCAGTTGCAGTTTTACAATATCCTTTTTGCCCCATTGTTGTCTTCAGCTTCTAGTAGCCAGGTGTGTTGGGCTGATTTAGGCGGGGTAGGAAAAAAAAAGAAGAAAAAAAAGAGGCATGAAACATTCTTATTTTTTTTGCAATATACTTTCTAGTATATGAATCATATTAGTTATGAAAACTGATGCTTTCTTAAATTTTGGGAGAGACCATTGATCTGTTCGTTGGATGTCAGTTTCCTTCCTTTTGCAAATGCCTGCAGACAGAAGATGAAAAAGTAGGCTTCCTTGCTGGCTGACTTATCATTCTTCTTTTGTTTTACCTTAAAATGTSTTTGTTACAGTGTGGCATGAAATTTTCCATCTTTCTGTCTTTTAAATATCATCGTTTCCAGGTGGCAGGCACAGAATCACAGAATGGTTGAGATGGGAAGGGACCTCTGGAGGTCATCTGGTCCAACGCCCCTACTCAAGCAGGGCCACCTACAGCCAGGTGCCCAAGACTGTGTCCAGACACCCCTGCATTTCTCTGGAATTGAAATCATGTGATAAGATGCTGCCKGGATGTTCTCGTGTTTCTTAGTAGTGGGCATACTGAATGTGTTCTGTGCCTTTTAGAAAGATGCATTGTTGAGAGGAGCCTAGCGTGAAGATCATTTTCAGAAAGAAGAGAGATGCTTAGGGGTGCATATTTAAGAAGAGTTTATGGCAAATATTGCATGGATTTTTCCTTATACCCTGGGGAAGGAAATCAATAGTTGTAATTGGAGAGTTCTCATTGTCCTGTTTCTTTAACACAAAGTTCATGAAACAATATTCCTCTTCTSCTGGTTACACTGCTCCTTTTCCCCTGCTATCAGAGGCGTTGCATTTAAGAACATATCTAGTTTGCCTTTGTGGTAATTAGCCAAAAAGCATCCGTTTCCTTTTTATCTGCTGAAAGGGGCGAGGCTAAAAATAGTCACCCTGGAATATGTTCAGGCTTCAGTCGTAGCCAGCTTCTTCAGGCTGAAAAAAGCCTTATTCAGTACCAGTGCTCAGCACCAGAAGTTCTGGGTACTTGTACTTCCAGTAAACCTGAATGTCAGTGGCACAGATTCCTTCTCTTGAAACCAAAGTCTTTGGCATCGTACAGCGCTGGAGATCTTTTTACCTTACTGCTACCAGGGCTACAATAATTACAAAGATGTCTCTTCTGATGAGGTGCTTTCCAGATTTCAATGAGGGACTTGTTTAGTACTTAGGGACATCCTTCCTGTTCCCAGGGCAGCACCAATTCCTTCTTTTCATCTTCTTTTCCATCTGTAGTATGAAAGTCACACTATAATGGGTGAAAATCTCTGAAAGAGAGTGCAGTTTTAACTATCATGAGTTATCCTGTGTTACTAGACATACTAACCTTCTGTTCTTTTTGTTTACCATCATGCTTGACCCTGTCAGGGAAGGTAGGATAGCTAGCTGGTATACAAAAGGCCATTTCTACATCGGTGTCAGAGTTTGGATGTAAATCTTTGTTTTCTCTGTTGCAGAGCAGAGCTCACTGAAGCTCATGGATCTCTTCCTAGCTGCCATGCCAGATGCTATAGTCATGCTGAGTACTGCTGGTGTTCTGGGTTCTGCAAAACTGCTTTGGCAACTACCAGGCTGACAAGCTCAAATTTACACAATATGTAGAATGTCAGCACCACAGCACATCTTCTATTTTTAAGCAACTTTGTTCACATACTACTGATGATATTTGCAATTTGTGAGAGATCAGTAGACTAGTATCGTCCAACAGTTACCCTACTGCCAAGGAGCTCCAAAAATTGTATGATATCACTGAGTACTAAAAGTTATCCTTGTGCAAACCCAAAAATTAGAATCGCCAGGTGGCAAGCTCTGTTGGTGGCGTATTGATTTCCTGGCTTATTAAAATATTTCTGAAATTTTTGGAACTGCAGGAAGGCACTAAAACAATGGCCTGAAGGGTGACAGGGTACATATGTGTCCATCCAAATAGCACTTGTTACTTGGGATATCGCCAAGTTCAAACAACTTCATAGGTGACAAACCACCCATCCTCTATTTCTGGTTCTTTTTTGAGAGAGTGTCTGTCTGYAGGGCTCCAATGCTTCTCAAACTGGGGTTCCCTGTGATCAGTGGGTGATTTAATTCCTGAAGACACGGCAAAATTCCAGTGGGAGCTTAACTCCTAGAGTGCCACGGGGCACACCATGAGGGAAGCAAACAGAGGTATCTCCTGTGCTCCTCAAAGGCTCTGCGGGTGGACAAGATCCCAGCTTTAGAAATTAATCACAGCATTACATTTTATGGGAGAATCTTTCATTCTCTAAATACCTCAGRTATTCATGCAAGATACTGAAGCACTGGAACCATCCGTTAATACTCAGACGCAATCTTGAAATGTTTTCCAAAAGAGAGGATATTGTGCAGCCACCTGCCAATGCTCGARTCTGGGATGTTTTTAAAATGGCTTCGGAGCTGAATTCAGGTGAACACCATAAAATGAAAAAGAATAGTAAATTACTTTTTTTGAGAGAGAGAGAGAGATAATGCAACATCCTTTGAATTTCAGTCATCTAGAATACTTAAACTCACTTTTTTCCCCCTGAATTGTCTGGATAGAGAAAATGAGACTGCCAGTATCAGAGGCCAACAGATTATACTTAAGTTGCTAATACAGTAAAGGAACTTTAAAATCCTAGGGGTTTTATTTACATTTCAAATCAAGTGCAAATCATTTTCAGTAATATTTTTCACAAAAGCTCTTCTACAGAATGTTACTTTCCACAGCTTGAAAGAAGCAGAAATGAATACAAAGGACCACTGCCTAAAATATCTTATTCTTGTAAGATATTCTTATCTATTCTTACATACATTCATGTGCATGCACAAATTTAACAATATTATAGAAACGATGGTTTTCAAATTCTTTGTGTTTTCCATGCCTGCATTTAAATACAGACACATCTGCTTATGGCCTTAAGAGAAATATATGCTGCTATTTTAATTCTGTTACCATTGCAAGACCAACATGGCTGTGAGAGAACGAGATGGTTTCTCTTTGAAATGGTATTTTATCAACAGAATGTGACTTAAATGTCAGTGCTAGTGATGTGCAAATCATGAAAGTATTCCTTCATTTTGAGTCTACATTGAGTTTGAAATTTGCAAGTTGCTTTGTGGTTTTTAATGAAATACATTTCTTAAGTGAACCTCATAGACAATAATCATACAGTTCCTGGGGTTTCTGGTTATGATCTATGATGATGTTTCTGCTAAGCTGTTGCCTCCTTTGTTTGCAGTTAGTGGTTTTGGCTGGGATTTAATCATTGTCGTTTCAGTATATGTGATGCTTCGCTGAAAATTTTGCACTATACACTAAGCCAGTACCATCAGTGGGACCTAACACAAATGCGTCTGTGCTGGTAGAAAAAAGTATTACAAATCTGGCTGTAAGTATGTTTGTTGAACAGTACAGTGTCCATGTGAAACGGTTGTAGGGCTGATGTGCTTTATCCACACCTGAGATTGGAATGAGAAGGTTTTTCTGAGCTAACCTTGTACCTTGAATGCTGTGATGTACCCCGACAGGAAAGCATAAGAGTGCTGCAGACTCGCTGCTGCTCATTTCCTTCCTTTCCTGCTGCCCATGGCAGAAAGCTGGAACTGAGCACTTTTGTGACAACTACCTGTAATCGTTAAGGTTTAGGATCAGTGTTACTTTACATTACAATTTTTTTTTGCATTTGTTCTTGTAGCATATGGTTGTCTTCTGTAGCAAGCACAAATATATAATAATATGCAAGGTCCTGCACCTGGGTCAGGGCAATCCCCAGTATCACTACAGACTGGCTGATGAATTGGTCGAGAGCAGCCCTGCAGAGAAGGACTTGGGGATATTGGTAGATGAAAAATTGGACATGAGCCGCAATGTGCACTTGCAGCCCAGAAAGCCAGTTGTATCATGGGCTGCGTAAAAAGCAGAGTGGCCAGCTCCCAGAGGGAGGTGGTTCTCCCCCTCTACTCCGCTCCGGTGAGAGCCCACCTGGAGTACTGCGTCCAGCTCTGGGGTCCACAGCACAAGACAGACATGGGCCTGTTGGAGCGGGTTCAGAGGAGGGACATGAAAATGGTCAGGCAGCTGGGACACCTCTTCTGTGAAGAAATGGTGAGAGAGTTGGGGTTGTTCAGCCTGGAGAAGAGAAGGCTCCAGGGAGACCTTATTGCAGCCTTTCAATATATGAAGGGGGGTGATAAGAAAGACAGAGAGAGACTTCTTACCCAGGGCCTGTAGTGACAGGACAAGGGGCAATGGTTTTAAACTGAAAGAGGGTAGGTTTCAATTGGACATAGGAAGAAATGTTTTACAATGAGGATGGTGAGACCCCGGAACAGGTTGCCCAGAGAAGTTGTGGATGCCCCATCACTGGAAGTGTTCAAGGTCAGGTTGGACGGGTCTTTGAGCAATCTGATCTAGTGCAAGATGCCCCTGCCCATGGCAGGGGGGTTGGACTAGATCATCTTTGAAGGTCCCTTCTGACCCAAACCATTCTGTGATTCTATGAAAGTATACATGGATATAAGGCTGGACAATCAGTTTCATGCCTAAGGCAAGGAACTGACTCCTGCCCATGCAGTGAAGGCAGAAATGCCATGTTGCACAGGAGTTGTGAGGATCTGTTTTGCCTTGGAGGTGACTGTTCCAGGTGACTGCTCCGTGCTTTCCCAACGCCTCACAAAAAGCCTGGAATGTCCAAATATAAAGTTAAAATGGATGGTGCGGCACCTGAGAGTTGTCAGTTCCTCATGTTTCAGGTGCTTGCAAGCCACGAGTTTGGAAGCAAGGTGTAGCATAAAGTGAAACTGAGAGAGATTATATACTGGTATTTGAAATCAAAGTTTCCAATAGAGTGTAATTAATATAGCAAAGCCACTAAATAGAAATAACAAATAAAAAAAGAGAAGTGTGCTCATCTTCACCCAAGTTTCTGACACACCTAAATGCTGATAATGTTCTGCACTAAAAGTGATTCTGCACAACTGAATTAATATCCTATTGATATCCATGTATATCATATCAGTATATATTGATATATGTCACGTGCCCTATCAAAATTCCTTAATTTTTTTGTCTTTGGGATCCATTGTCTTTACTAAGGTGTTGTAACGTAGCTATCTAAAGCTATTTCTAGTTGGGCCATCTCTGAACAAGAAATCACTGTGTGCAAAGACCAGAACTTACACTTACAAGGTGGAGGAGGGCAGTAGTGAAACCTGCTGTGGGAGACTTACCAAAGTAGGGATGTTTTGGAGGACAGACTGATTTTTTTCAATTGCTCACTCTCTGTGTGTCTCTTTTCCATTGCCCACTTTTCCTTCCCTTCTCTCATCCAGCACAGTTACCTCACTCAGACTTTAAATGTGCTGGATGTCCCTCGTGTTGCCAAGCACTGTCGAAGATCTGCTGATAGGAGTTTAGGGTGGTCCTTTCTGACTCAGATGAAATTGCAGGTGAGTTTATCCAGGGGTCGTCTTCATCAGCAGTTTTAAAATATAAAGCAATTTAATTCTGTGCTCAACTTGTACAATGTGTTCTATTGACAATTTACATTTGATTTTACAAATAACTAATGCCAGAGATAGCAAACTTCCAACTTTATTAATGTATTAGTCCAGCCTGGCAGATGTTTCACAGAATTCATTCTGCTGCAAGTCCAAAAAGACCTGCCAGAAATTAACAGGTACAGCACTATCTCGCAGGTCTTGGACACACTTAAATAGTAACTGAGAGAAGTGTGAACAGACTGGGTCCTAACCAAAGTTAATGCCGATGAAGTATCTACGTTAGGTCTTTGAATACTTCAGTATTTTTGCAGGAATATCTGGCTAACCCCATTTTAATGCTAGTGGCAGAATCAGGAGGAGCTGTACCCTGCGACTTGTAATACAAATTTGAATTACTGTCCTGCTGTTCCCTCAGATTGTGTGTATGCGCTTGAGTGCTGACTGAGACCTTGCCAAGGAGAAAGATAAAGAAGAAATAGTAATGAATTGGGAGAAGAAACAGCTCACCAAAGAGCTTTTCTGTGCTCCTTCTGCTCTTGGACTGTATTCAATTCTGAGGCTTTGCGCAGCACTCCCATTAATAGGCATAGGGAAGTTTGGGATTTTACAGGGTTCTTTTCTGTGAATAACATAAGGCTCTGGCTTCGTGATTCCAGTCTGCAGACGGTGGAGACACACGGGCTTCTGTCCTTCTACAGAATTGGTTGAACCGTGTTAACTCAGGTTGGAATAAGGTAGGAATGTGACAACAGGTTTAAAATGAAGAATCTAAATGTAAAAAAAATAGGCTAACACAAGTGCTTAACTTCTCACGAACCCAGGCTCTTGTTAATCCTTAGACCATCACGACCATAACAATGCAACCACTTCAGATTTAAAAGCAGAGGGAGGTGAAAAAATAACTTTTGAAATAGTTTTTATAAAAAAAGACGTTTAGTTGGGGCTAGAAGCAATGAGACACACATTCTGGCTGCTAAGCTCATTTTTAAAAGTTCCTGTGTCATATCTGAAAGAAGGAAAAGAAAGGATCCTAGCTCTCTGACAGTGTTAACTATAGCTGTTTCTGAGGTTAAAAAAAGCCCTATGTTCAAAACCTGTTACAAGGCTGAACATCATCTGTATCGCAGTTCACTCCATTTTTTTCTAACTGGAAAACAGACAGGAGAAACGGGAACACAAAAATACCCATGGCCAGATTTCTTTATGTAAAAAAAAAACAGAAGGAAATCCCAGCTTTCTGGAATATATTTTGAATTGAGAAGTCATCTTGAAAGAGAAATTTCAGTGTATGTGAGTGTAGGCGGGAGTATAAAAACGTGTGATAAAAATAGCAGGCTACATGGAAATCAACACTGATATGTGGATGCATACCTGGAGATGTTTCATAATATCTGAGAGAGAAATGTGCATTAGGTCTGTATTTATATAATACTTTTCAAAATGAAAAAAACTTATATAATTTTCAAATTCTATTTCAAATTATCGCTTTATTTTGAACTCTAATTTCAACTCAAACATTGGCTCCTGTTCTCACTTTTGGGAACTACTTGGAAAAATCAGGATCATTTAACTACTTTGCAATTGGTGGCACATGTTGAAAGGGGACTTTTCAACAAAGTCCTTGAAAAGTAGCTACTCTTTCTCAGAAGTAAAATGCAGGGAATAAGTACTACATCCTAAAAGTCTGAAACTATGATCAAAATGCTTAAAGCACTAAGAAATAGCTATATTGCAGAAATGACCTTTCAGCTGACAAGAGGTTAATTGATCAAAATCATGATTTTCAAAACAGGTGGGTGTTTTTGTAGGCTCTCGTGAAGCACAGCTATGGGTACAGCAAGCTGAGAATTTTCATACACGGTCTTTTTGTTATCAGAAGCAAAAGATACATTTTGTAGACTGACAAAATGTATAACTTCATGAGGTTAATTTGTTTATACTGTATAAAATAAACTGCCCTTCAAGTCGGTATGGTAAACCAACTGGGAAAACCATCGGTACTTTTACTCAGCACTGTTTAGTGGTTCTCTTACTGTACCTAATGTCTTCAGAAAAACACATTTCAGATGTGCTCTTAAGTGTCAGTTGGTCTTTGTTATTATCAGCATGATGCAGTAGCAGCATCTGTCTATGGGAATGCAATTTATGATAAAATACAGCTAATTAAATTCCTGGAGGATTTATATTCACACATGCTGTGAAACTGAATCATACAAATATTTCCTATTAAATTGTAGCAGAATTAAAGCATCTGTTTTAATTTCTAACTGTGTGCACCTAAACCCTTTTTCCCTGTCTTTCTACCACAAATGTAAAGTAATATGAAATACACTTTATTACTGCAATATTGACCAGAAGAGATACTAAGGGTAACTTGGAGAGAAACACCTACAGCACAGTTATGCTGCCGCATAATGGAGTAGGAGTAATGGTGTAGGTTTTATAAACTGACACCTAAATCACCTGATCTGAGTAGATTATTAAAACTGGTTTTATTGCTATTTCTTTTTTTAACTCTTTAGCTCTTTTTTATATTAGTAGACAAATATCCAATGTRGTATCCACTCTAGGGGGGAAAATGCTTCCCACAAACTGTACCAGTTTGTGGTACCGTAGCAAGGGCAAAGCTAGCAAATAGTTCTTCCAGATTTGAGCCATTTTATTACAATCATAAACAGATATTTTTCCCCCTTCTTTGTCCTGAACCCTTAGAGTTGCTTGGTGTGGCACAGAAAGAATTATCACTTAATACATCCTCTTGCTGTTTTTTAAAAAAAGTAACTTTGAATGTCACTTGGATATTAGTTTGTACTCTGCAGAGAATGTTTATTATATAGCATTTAGATATTTTTTTTTTTAATTACTATTTCATTAAGCTGTATGTAAGTGAAATGCTAGGCTAGTAGATGATACATGTTAGCTGTAGCAAGCATATGCTGATTTTTGTTCCTGAGCATGCCTGAGAACCAATGCATGTGGAAAATGAGCTGTGGTTTTGTGTATTCAATTAAGTATATTAGTTGCTGCATAGCCTGTGCCTGTGTAATCAAATTTGTCAGAACATAGATTGGCCTGTGGGAGTTATTTGGTTTAATTACTTTATAGGCTCTTATAACGTAAGAAGTTGTTTCCTATTACACTCTAGTTCATGTGTATAAATGTGCATAGTACAACTGAAAGAGTTTTCACATGCTTTAATTACCTAAGCATATCATTTGTGGAGGTATAGAAACTGGCAAAATGGAGGATAGGATAAAGTTTTGGCAAAATAAATAGGGTTGTATTTTTATCTTCTGTGTACGTACTGGGACTTGAGCTGTATGAAGGAAAGTAAGATTTGGGAAGGCTGCTTGAAAAGCAGCTGCTTGGCCTAAACAGGGCGCAGTCATTCATCTAAATTGATGAGAGAAAAGCAAATAAATCATAAACTGACCTATTGATACTATTTTCCAACAAAGATTTCAAACTTCAAACAGATAAAAGATATGTTTCTTTTAATATAATTTTAAAAATAATTGTAAAATAATATGTAAGGAATCACAGGTAAAGTGTTACCAGCTTTAGTGAATCCAAGCTGGTATGTTTTAGCTATAGATACACAAGTTGGGAAATAAAATGGCATACATATTTTACTTGTGGTTTTACTTCTCTGAAAGGGTCAGTAAATTCAAATGAGTTTATACACCTCAGGGACTTCTTGGTCTCTGAACATCTGGGTGATGAGGCTGGAAGAAGGCCCTTGGAAACCATATCCTCTCTTGTAGAGGAATACAACCAAATAAAACGTATGTGATTAGTGATGTGTTCCAATCTGTACATGGACAGCTGTATGATTGGTGCTGTGTAAATATTACAGAGATAAACATGAGTAATGAAAACCAGGACGTGCCTAATTATGCATGGAGTAATTTGGAGTTACATAGATTATGGGCAGATCAATTTCAGAAACTAACGGGTGAAGCAGAAGTGTCCTATGTATCATCCAGAGAAGATGAAGAGGATTTTTAAGCATATTTGCCCAAATGTCACATATGCCATTATTTTAATAAAAGAATAAACATGGAGTTCAAGTCAAGGAAACTTGGTGAGTGCAAAGTAGAAGTAATACTTGGTAGAGATGTCCAAAACTTGCTAGAAAGCAAGTGCACGAGCTCTTACTAAGTTCTGAAAGACTTACGTCCTTTTTGGAAGCAAGGGAAACATCTTGTTAGGCAGTCAGCTTTGATGTTTATATAGGCCTTTTGATGTATTTGTGTGTCTATATAAAAAGTGACGGATGTACAAGACGTTCATTTAGCAAAATGTAAAAAGCAAAAATTAAACGATGTTTTGAATTTACTGCTGTGTCAGGACATGCTACACCAATCAAGTGGTTACTAGGAGCTTTTAGGGCCTGATCCCTAAATCCTATCAAGTCAAAGAGGAAGACTTCCATCAGCTGCAGCAGGTTTTAAATCCAACCCTTTAATGGTGGTGCAGAATCCTGCATCTTAGCTGCATTTTGTGGTCATGTAATACTTAGTTTGCCTTTTTCTTTTTTCTTTCTTTTTTTTTT
>JAYKAV010003450.1:93696-132604 GCA_035582835.1 Phoebastria nigripes
TCTGCCTCTATTATGTCAGCAAAGAAAATACTTCTGTAATGGTGGGTTTTTTTCCTGAAGCACAATGCAAGCTGGAGGCCACCCATTCTTTAACACTGCCTTCAGAATGATTAAGTGTTGCTTTGTCACCCAAGTGCTCTTCGGATAACCTGGCTTCTCACACTGGCTTGACAGTTGCATGTCTTCTCTACATTAATCACCTTGAACACAAGCAAGTGCCCTGGACTCGGTTACTGTCTGAATAAAATAAATTGAACCTGGCTTTGTCTTCGGTTTTGAGTGTGGATTGAAAGTCCCCTGTGAAAGGAATTAAGGCTAAAAAGGGTCATCTGCTCTGAGCTCTCAGGGACCAGGCAATTAGCACACGCTTCCTTTTTGCCTTCTATTAAGATAAATCAGTAGTTTTCATTCAAAGTATAGGCATCTTCCTTACTTTAAAAAAATAATGTTTTGCTTTGGTTGTGTTCAGAATGTTTCTTAAGTTAAAGAAAAAAAATGTTGAAGGTTTGGCAAGACGCAGAATTACTTCCAGTTCATTGCAATATTAATGAAGAAGGGAAGGAAAAGTCAGGTTTAGAGGATTTAGCTATATAAAAGCCAGCTGACAAGAGAATCGTCTTGTTCAGACATCAGCTTCTGGCTGCAGTAGATAGGAGCCTTTTGGAAACAACTCTGTCAAAGTAAATGACTCAAAACAAGCAGCTAGTAGCCCATCTCCAAGGAAAATGAAGCTGTAGACTTTTTTTTTTTAAAATAAACAGGATTACAAGAAAGAAACACTTGGCTCCATCAACAGTTTCTGTTCCTCATTGAAATAGCCTCGAGGATGCCCTATTTAGACTTCTGGATGGAGATTAAAGGGCAATAGCAGCTTCACTATCGCCACCTACAAATGGATGTGTTTCTCCTAAGAACCCCTAGTATACGAACAAAATTCTGTCTGATGTCCCTAATCTCCTATGTGAAGTACAGAAAATTACTATCTTGTGATGACTGTTGGCCCTCTTTTCTGTTCATTGGTTATCTTTTTTCCTCCATATTGCGCCTTTACTCCTTTTTGAAGAAATCCTCTTTTGTTTATGTAGTTGTGGCTTCTTGATTATTTAAAAAACTCTTTCAAGAAAACTCCCAATTTTCTGTAACGTGTTTCTGTCTACATTTTCATTCTTCATTTTCTCTAGCTTTAGGAGATGGGCCTATCTGAATGTCTGTACAGATGCATAGGGTTCCCTGCCTGAGACTGTCCTCATCAGGTCATGACTATGTTGCTTTATCCTTCTTAAATGGATAACTTTAACTTCCAAATTTTCTTTTTACTTCATTTTAGTTCTTTTAGTTCTTTTCTATCATAGGTGTAAATACCCAGCTTTGTTGTGGAAGTCCATCTTGAACAAGTAATTTAATTTGTCTGCGGTTTCATTGGCCAGCAGGAATAAACGTTTCACTTTTTTCCTCTTCTGACTGTTTTTAGCTTAACTATTTAGCCTGCATGTTATTCCAAAGTGGTACCTCTGTGTTTTATTTGCACGTTCAGGGCATGGCCCAGTGGGGTTTGTTAATGCTCTGTGTAATATGCCTGTATCCAAGGGTCATGAAAGGCATTGCATTTTTGATGGTCAATTTTATGCCGTGTTTTCAAGTGGGGAAATAGATGTATGAAGAAGCTGACCAGTCCAGATTTGGCAAGTGAACTGATGGTGTTCCTCTGCATGTCCTGCCAGAAATTCTGTGGCATGGTCACTTCCCAGCTTCACTCAAAAACCAGGTTCATCTTACTTTCCTTTGTCTGGGTCATATGAGATGCTTCATCCCTCCAAGACTCTGAAGTCAAAAGCCTTGCTTTTGAAATAATACTGACTCAATTCAGAAAGTCTCCCTTTCAATTTTTCTTCTCTTAGACTTATTTCCAACAATAGGATTGCAACAATATATGCCTTTGTGTCTTTGTATTGGATCCCATCCCTCTGTTAAGAGGTACCTTTGAGCAGAAGCTAATTAAATCTACCACACTTTTGGAATGACATTAAAATTCTTTTTTTTTTTTTTTTCCCTCATCTACTGTAGCTGTTTATGACATTTGATTACTGGCCCAGTAATTAACATTTCTCATGACTGTCATTTCAAGTGAGTGAGAACAAATCACAACAATGTCTGATATGTTTTCTCTTTCTGGATTGTCAATTTTATTGAGCTGAAGTGAGCACTTAGCACATCCAAATCTTCATCTGTTTCTTACAGACTTGCATGTAGCTATGCTGTAGTTACAAAGGAGAGACTCTGCAGCTGCTCCCTTTTGATATGCCCTGGAGGGCATACCTCATGCCTTGAACTGCTCAAGGGAATGGGGGAGTGCAGAATCTCTTCAGTTTTCCTGCTAAATCCAGCACGTTATGCTTGTCCTGTGATACACATAATGTTATATCTGATGCATAGAATATGTTTTATGCCTGAATTTAAGGCTGTCTCTGCTGGATCAGAGCAAAAGCTGTCTCACCAAATGTCACAAAGAGTTACCAGTAATGGGTGGCTTAGAGAAGACTATTAGAACAGGGCAAGCACCTGCTGATACTTCCTCAGCACAATCCTTGAGTCTCCAGCAGCTCATACCGCAAGGACTGTTGGGTTGTCCTGGTGTTTAACAGCCATCAATACAGTTATCTTTTGGGAATTTATCCTTTTGAATCCATATGCACTTTTAGCATCCATAATATCCTACAGCAAGAAGTTCCATCATTTATTTACAAGTTGCGTGAAGAACCACTTTCTTGTGTTTGGTTTGAATTTTGCTATCTTACAGATTTAATGCCTGCTAGTTCTGGTATTCAAATCATACAATTGTTCCCTATTTGTTGTCTTCCTGGACCAAATGATTTTGTAGACTTCAGTCATATCTTCATCTCTCATTTTTCTCTTTTCTAGCCCTGAAGAGTCCTACTCTTTGTTCTTTCTTACAACGTAAATTGTTCCATACCTCTATGAATTTATACTGGGGCATAATAGTACCCCAATAGTTCTTGGTTTTTTTACTGTCCTTTCAAAGAAGAGAAGACCGCCATTTTTAATGAAATACTGTTTCATTAATTGCAATATCTTACTGGCCTGGAAATAATCATCCTCGCTACTGAGGATGCATAGAATAATAATGCTGAAATCTCACCCTGGCTTCTCAAGCGTTTAGCTCAGGTTCATTTCTGCAGTGCCGGCATATCAGATGAGCATCTAACCAATGTGTCAGCTTGATTTTTCAGCTGCTTTTAAGAAGGGGTCTTGTGTATGAGATGTCAGTGTTTCTGAAGTCATCTGGCTGGCTGCCCTGACAGTGGGTGGCGCGAGGAGCCGGCTGGCCTGGGAGTGCCGGGCTCTGGCATTCCCGGGTGACTCACAGGGCTGGACTGCCAGAGACAAGGCACCGCGGATGCTCTGGCAGCCCCTGAGCTGGAGTCTAAGATAGTTTTTGTCAGTTTTGTCACCACAGCAAGCCATCGAAATGGCAGTTGTGAAATGACAGAAATTGCATTAATTTCAGTCAGCAGCTGCTGGGGATACTGGGAAAGCATATTTTGTTTTGGGAACATCATGTTTGGGTTTCCAAAACAAAATTTTGAAAGATTTCTGTTCCATGAAAACTTTAAATGTTGGCTTACCTACTGATTCAAGGTGTTGTTTTTTTTTCTTGAAAACACAAAAAGCATGTAATAAAAATTCAGATTTCCAGCCAGCTCTACTTACGCTTCAGTTGGAAGATTATTTCTCTTTTTTTCTACATGTTATTAGTAAGAAACTTTATTACATCTACGCTTTTTGCATTTGTCTTTCTCTCATCACTGCAATGACTGTTAGTGTCCCAGTGTGCTGCTTAAATTTTCTTTTGCCTAATTCCATTACTTCATTGCACAGCTTTCAAATAACCTAACTACTTTTTTGTTTACACCCTTGATATCCACAGATGATGATGCTTTTCAGTCAGTCTGTAGCTAAGCTATACCTATTTGTCTCGTAGTCTTCTGATTACAGAGTAAATATGCAGCTATGAAAAATACACATTCTCTAATGTATATTAGTAGAAGCAGATGGTGCAATCTGTTCATCGATGGAATTCAGTTTCTAAAACTGATTTAATCTGGTTTGCAGCAAATACCACTCTGGTACCGTCTGTCATGGAACATGTGCAAAGGGAGAAGTCCCATTTCAGGTGGTTTGTATTTCATTGCAGTAAGGTGTTTATTTCATGTGTTAGCCTGGGTATCACATACCAGAACACCTATTGTAAAGGCATGTTGTTTAAATCCACAAGACTACGTTCTTTGTAATTTGGTATTTTTGTATATTATTATCTTCCGTTACTCTTTTTTTTTTTTTTTATTTAAAGCTGTGTACTGCTGGTCCCTTTTGCAATCCTAGTTTTCATGCAGCCATTAATAGAATCTGCACTTGAGAAGAAATGATGGCAAATTATTTTCGTAATTTGTGAAGAGGAATTTCAAATTAATTATAACAATGTTTTGCATAAATTGGCATTTTTCCCATTGTGATAAAGAAGTTTCCTCTTTTCTTCAGAATGGAGGATTTTCCAAAATTATCAAGACCAGAAAAGCTGTTTGTGTTCTGTTTCTGCTAAGCCAAATGCAGAAAAGAATAGAGTGTGTAGTATCTGTTTCCTTCAGCTCAGACAGATCCTGTAACCTCTAAAGCAGGAACTACTTGGGCTGAAATGATGAATTGCCATAGAAGTCTTCAGTCTGTATATAGCTGAAAAAACATGTTAGCAGTGACAGCTTTCTTCTCCCCACTTACCACAAACACAAAATGTTTGCAACTCTAGATACAGATGTTGCAATAAAGATGGGAAAGTGATAGGTAACTTATATTCCATTTCCTTCTGCACTGAAGGATGTGGGAATCCTCCAAAATCTTGTGGAGTTAATAAAATTAAACGGTGTGGTGGAGTAGAGCAAGTAGTCTGAAAAATATTGCAGAAATAACATGATACAAAAGCATTCATTTGGAAGAAACCTGTTAGGCTTCTTACCTTTCTTGACCGTTCTCTGCATTTTGAGAATTAAATATTTGCTACCGCTGTTTCTTTCTTTAAGTGATTCTGTTTCCCAGTTCTTTTCTCTGGAGTGTCCTCAGCTCCTCTGGACTTAGGGCTAGAATTTAAAAATCAATCTCCCATGCAATTTAAACACTGTCCACCAGCTCCAAAGCTGTCAAATGTCACAACTTTCACAAAAGATGGTCTGTTTCCCAGTTCCCCTAGAGATGCTTATAACTTCATTTTTGTACAAAGCCAGTAATTAATACACAAGAAAAATTAGTATGCATACTTCAAGGTGATAGTGTTGTGTAAAAAGAAAGGAACTTAATAGGAGACATGTAAGTGGGGAAAATAAAAACTGCTTATTTGTAAAGTAGTAAGTATAYGTGATATACCATGATTGTTCCTAAAAATATACCATGTATGCCACTGAAGAGAGGACAGATACCCAGCAATTCACATTGTTCAGAGCTGACCTATATTTACTGCTGCGTATCCTTYGCAGACAGCGGTATGTGTATTGTTTAGTACAGAGTGTCAAACGTTTTTAAAAAATTTACAGCTCTCAAAATCTATAATCCCAAGGTAACTTTTTATAAAGTTACAAATTTATTAGCGTTTCTAAGTGTGGTGTGTGGACCTTGGCTGGCCACTGGATGCCCACCCAGCTGCTCTCTCACTCCCCCTCCTCCGCAGGACAGGGGGAGGAAATAAAATTAAAAACTCATGGGTCGAGATAAAGGCAGTTTAATGAAAGAAAGCAAAGGTTGTGTGCTGAAGCAAAGCAAAAACAAAGGAGATTTATTCTCTACTTCCCATCGGCAGGCGATGTCCAGCTACTTTGTGGGAAGCAGGGCCCCAGTACGCATAGCAGCTGCTTCAGAAGACAAAAGCCTTAATAACGAATGCCCCCCTTCTCCTCCTTTCTCTTCGCTTTTATTGCTGAGCACGACATCGTATGGCATGGGATATCCCCTTGGTCAGCTGGGGTCAGCTGTCCCGGCTGTGTCCCCTCCCAGCCTCTTGCCCACCCCCAGCCGACTGGCCTTTGGGTAGGGGGTGTAGGAGAGACAGACAGCCTTGATGCTGTGTGGGCACTGCTCAGCAGCAGCCAACACGTGGGTGCATTACCAACACCCTCCGAGCCACTGTATGGGCTGCTATGGGGAAAGTTAACCCCATCCTAGCCAGACCCAGTACACTAAGAGATGCTTACTCTAGCTGTTTTACACTGCTATTTGATACGTAGATGCACACTGAATTAAAAATTGTAGAAGTTTTTGGAAGACCATACTCTTTTCTCAATAATAATAGTTTCACAGTATATTATATTTTATGTTTGGGTTACTGACTAACAAATTCAGTTCCCTGTAGGTTTATGACAACCAATGAAACTTGTGTGGAGCACTTCTTCTTGTATTTTTTTTTTTTTTTTTTTTAATTGCAGCCTTAGGTGTAATTAAGAAAAACTATGCAGAGCAGGCTTTAAAATATAATGGTCCTGAAGCTTCTTTCAAGACTTTTTTTTTCTGTGGAGGACCTACTCAACCAAATTACACATGCATGGAGCCTGCTTTCACACAGATCTTACGGACAAACCCAATTATCCAGCTTCCTATTAGGGAAGCTAGACAACATTTGTGCTTCAGCCATTAACTGGTTTTGGAATTTGTCATGCCAGGCAAATCTATAATCAAATCTTTGGGGTTTTTTATTTAATAACAGAATAGGTATGGCTTCACAAAGTCTGGGTGAGTTTCTTCATGTTCACAAATAACAGGCACTCTTCTGAAAATCTCTAATTAAGAGGAGAATATTAATGTAGCAGAGCTCAGAAGTGCATGGAGCTAAGTTTATTTCTTAACAAATAAGCTCTCTAGGGAGTGTTCAAAAGATAAYGTTGTGAGCTACCAAGCTTATGTTGTTGGTTTTTTTCTCCAAAACAAAGGCAAAGTTAGTTTTTAAATTATATTTTTAAAATGCAGAATAAAATCTTATGCTTTCTGGGCTCAGTTGCCTCAAAACCTAGCCGTGCCCTTGTTGTGCCTTGTGGTCATTGGTGTGTTTTTAAAAGAAAGTATTGGAAAGATTTTTTTGAAATAACTTTGAGAATTGTTGGTTTAAAGTTGTAGCAGAGCTCGAAGCTGAGCCACAGCCTCCAGATCCTGAGGGTATTTTCAAAATACTGAGTGAAAGCTCTTATCAGGGGCTAACAGTGATACACCTGTGGCTGTGAGTAGCACCTTAAGCCCCGGAGATGATGCACAGAAGCCAAGTAAGGCTTTTTAAGAAAACGACACTCACGTTTGCCCTCTGCAGCAGGATTTCAAAGATCAGACCTCGGGGAAGGTGGCTTGAGCCAGGCTGAATGATGCAGGGCTGGTGTAAAACCATCCTTCACACAGCCTGGCGAGTGGGAGCAGAGGTCTGTGGCAGGCGGCCCCGCGGTGGCTCTTCTCTCCCCGTTGCCATCACCTCCCAGCCGCAGAGCAGCCYGGCAGCTCCCACCCCTATTCCTGCTCGCTGGGCTCTCTCCGCATGGCTGGTTTCTGCCTCTGGCTTTGCTGCAGCCATGTACCCCCTTGCTCTGCTTGTGGGAGCACGGTCCCCACTTGAACTGCAGCTGAGGGATGTTGCAGCAGTGATTTTCAAGCAGAGGTGGGCAGGTATGTAGTGTATCAGGAAAGGGAGCTGGGGAAGCACTTGTTTTGCAAAACAGGAGGAGGTAAAATGTAATTAAACTATTTGAACAAATACAGCAGAGCAGCAGTGCTGTACAATTGGCAAAGTACAGTTAGTTGGCTGAAAGAATGATGATCAAACTTTAAAAAAAACCACCTGTTTTCTGCTTGAACTGCTACATCTTTCAGTCTGCTCTTCGGTTTGCTGTGTTATATTTCTTCTTTTTTCTGTGGCTTGCAGTAGAAACTGGTGAGTTTTCCAGTTGGAGGATAAGCAAGACTGCTTTTTTGCATGGACTACAAAGACAGGTTTCTTTCCCTTCCTGTGTTTGCTCTGTTGTTTATAGTGTAGTGTTCCTAGGGTTGTTGAGCCTACAAAGCTTTTCTTTTTAACTTAATGCTGATTTTGTTTGGATTAAGCGTGTTTCCAGAGTTCAGTTAACAAGAATTTGGTTCTCTGCTTGTGGGAAAGAGTGTTGGGTGGGTTAATTCATCAGTTTAGTATGAGCTAATTCAGCAGTTTAGTGCAAACATATAGTTAAGCTATTTAACAGTAGCTGAACTGTGCAAGGTTACCTTTTAAGCTCTCGACGGTGGTATATAGTCATCGACACATTAACACATAGGCACGTGCAGTGCTTTTTCCCAGCAGTTTCGTTTCGGTGCCCTTTGCAGCAGTCCCTTGCTGGTTGTTTCCAAGTTTATTTTAACAGAAGGGAGGTGGATGGCCTCAAAAAGGCATTCCGCTATCTGGCATTTTAGGTCTGCAGGCTAAGGAAGGAAGAGGCAGAGAAAAACCTCGAGAATTTGAGCCAGCTAGGTTTTCTAGGGAAGCAATCCAAACGTTTCCCAGATTGCCACAAACTGTTAAATTGTTTACAGTAAATTTTAACTGGAAGATCCCCAATGGAGCCAGATGCCATGGCTGTTTGCAAAGCTACCGGGGGAGTGGTGAGGTATCTGGGAAGTGGAGTTTTAGAGATGGGAGCATGTAGTCAGAGGCAGAGTGCTGGCAGCTGTAACTCCCTAAAGACGTTTTGCAGGAGAAAGGGAGGAGGGGTTCAGAGTGAGGAGAGTTAGCTGAGATGCTGTAGGGATTTTTTTTCATTTGAGGACTTGTAGCCAACAGTCTGCCTCTTTCTTTCCAGCTTCTCTTTAGCTGTGAGCGATTTCATTGCAGAGCGAATTGACTGAGCTTGTAAATCATCCACCTTTTTACCAGTAATTCAAGACCTAGGCCTTTCAGGGTATGGTAAAGTTGTAGCTTTTCTGTGTAACAGACTTCTTCCTAAAATTCTCCTTTCTTGTTCCCATTAGCAAAATGTTACACCATTTCTGGACCTGCAAACACCAACAAGAAGTGTTTGGCTTTGTATTGCCTTGACTTACAAGTCCCCATACCATTGTTTTCAAAGCAGCAACAAGCACTGCAGATTAGTTGTGGCAGGAAAATGAAGATTATGTGATTTTGAGACAAGTCTATTTATTTTACTTTTAGAAATAATTAATAGTTGAGAATTTAAAATTCCTCTTCTAAAATCTAAATTGAAATAGTGTCTAACAAATAAATCCATTTGTTATGGAGAAATTTGGGGACTGAGGAAAATGGGAGCAGAAAAGGAAACTGCATCTTTGAAAATGTAAGTGGGAAAGGAGACTTTACCTTTAAAAACATGATAAAAAGTCATAGACATATGGTGATTCTTCATCATTTTTGGTTTTTTGAATCATGACAGGATGTTTTTCTATAAATGATGTAGCGTAGCARAATTGAAATTATGAGCCTGAGGTATCACTGGATACTCTTCAGTCAGTAGTACACAGGAGAAAAATTTAGATTATCATTTCATGATTATAATGGTCATTTCTGTCTTTAAAATATATAAATACCTGAAGGTAACTTCATTTTTAAAGATCTGTTTTGTCTTGGTTTTTTCATTAGGATGTCAGATCTTTTCTTCCCTCTTAACTACTCAGGCATCCAGTATAATATTGGCACTAATTGGTTTATGATATCAAAGAAAACATTCAAGTTGAAGTTTTTCTTAAACAGGAAACAATTTATAGGTGCAAGTTCCCAAGTATAGGCGCACACACTTTCAAACACGTTGTTTATTTGTATTGGTGGGAGAGTGGGCAACCCAGGGTAGTCAGGACAGACCTAAAATATAGAACCTGATGGTCCCCAAAGTTTGGATGAGAACAGGACTCCAAATTGCATAATTTTCAGAAAGGTGTACATGGCGTAACAGGGTGCAGAGCTGGGAGTAGTGCTTGACTTCAAACACGTCTTATCCCAGGCTCCTGTTCAAAAATCTCGGGTGCATGGGCGTGTCATTTGTCACCTAGATCAAAACTCAAAGTCCTTGGCACTTGCAGGGTTTAACCCTTTCACCCACGCTGTCGTTTTTGGCAGTCTGTATTTTATCAACGGTGTTTCAAATACTTTATTTCTCGGTTGGTTGGTTGGTTTTGTTTGTTGACAATTTAGAATAAACTTCCCTTTTAGCAAGAGGCAAGAGATTTCCAAACATCTGGCTGCGAAGCAAGAAAAAGTCTTGAGCCAGCAACAGGGGAGATAAAACTATTCCTTACACTTTTGCCTTAAAAATAGTACGTACACATCTTAATATGTTTTGCATGTATTTAAGCTCACTTACACATTTTCAAGAAGTCTGACCCCTCCCCAAAACCATGGAGTCTTTATTTTCTTTTCCAACTTTACTTTCTAAACCGTCTAGTAGCATGAAAGAGGAAGAAGTGACGTTGTATAGTTGTTTCCTAGATGATCTTTTTTGATAGGAACAACTAAAATATGTGTGYATGCTTAGTTAAAATTGTATGTGATCCTTTTGTTTCCCTTCTGGGCACTAATTGATTGAATGTGATGTCTGTAGGATAGAAAGTACTGCAAAATCCTGACATTTGCAACAACTGCAGAGCTGCAGACTTCTCTGCTCTTCCAGAGTACATGAATTGTAATAAGGAAATGTTAATTTCTTTGCAATAAGTGATAGGATGAGAGGAAATGGCCTCAAGTTGCGCCAGGGGAGGTTTAGATTGGATATTGGGAAAAATTTCTTCACTAAAAGGGTTGTCAAGCATTGGAACAGGCTGCCCAGCAAAGTGGTGGAGTCACCATCCCTGGAGGTATTTAAAAGACGTTTAGATGTGGTTCTTAGGGACATGGTTTAGTGGTGGACTTGGCAGTGCTAGGTTAATGGTTGGACTCGATGATCTTAAAGGTCTTTTCCAACCTAAATGATTCTATGATTCTATGATTGACCGTGCAAGGCCTTTCCATCAATTCACAGCATGACAGCGGTGGAAGGGCCTTTTCACCCAGCAAGAGGGTGATGCTGCATTGACCCAAGTCCCCCTGGAAGGGCAAGGAGGGTGCAGAGGCTGCCTTGCTTCACAAGGGTGAATGGGCATCTGCGTCCTTAAGGGTATCTGGTCAAGGACCCCTTTTGGTGCAAAAAGGGGTGTTGACTAAAGGGGGGAAGCAACAAACAAAACAAAAAAAAAACAAACAAAGACACAAACCTGGACAGACAAGCCTAACAGAGACAAACACAAGAAACAAACTTCGTTCGCCACACTAATGGATGGGCTACTTATAACCTCACTTAACAGTCACATTGCGTAGAAGATATCTCTGAGTTATGATTCCTTTTTAAGCTTAGCCTTGGATAACACACTTCCACTGTGTCCCCAGTATGGACCAGGCACTGCCAGAGCCTGACTTCATCAGCATCAGGACACTTCTAGAGGAAGTATCCATAGACACATGTGAGCTTGATTAAAAATATCCATGATGTCAAGCAGATCTTGTAATTTTCTTCATGCTAATTGCATTAGGGCATCATTTTAAATGTTTAAAGTTGGGCACCAAATAATAGAGAAAGTTCTTCAATTATATCACTTCTAGAATGCTAAAGTCTGTCTTATTTTATCTTTATTTATTCTCACAACCTCAGCCCAGAAGGTTTTTAATCATTTGCAATACTAAACTCAGAGAGGAAAAATGGGAGCTTAGTGGATTTAATAAATTATTGCCATTTTATCAAACCAGAAAGTAAAATGCATAAGAAATTGTTACTTATTGTTGAATTGCCATTCATATCATCTCGTGTTCTGTCCTGGAGAAAGATATGTAGAATTGGAGTCTTCAGTTATGATTGTGGTGCCTGTCTCAATATTAGACATGAAATTATCTTATGTTCATATGATTTATTGCTCAGCCTTCAACATATATAGTTGAAGATGTCAACTTCAGAAAAACCTAATAGGTTTCCTGAACATATAATAATTGCAGCACTTTTCTTGAAATGCCAGGATTTCAGGACTTAAAATGAGTTATAAATCATATTCTATATTAATAATCTGAAACATTTCATTATTTAACACTGGCAAATGCACTTCTTAATGCCATTTCCATTCAGCTTATCCTCTTCTCTGTCTGCCTGTCTAGTCTTTATAAATGGGGATGGACTCACTTTGCTTTGACTGGGTGTGTGTGCTGGAGTAACACTCAACATCTGAAGGAGACTGATAGATTCATCTATGCAACGGGCTGCAGTCATCCGCCTCCATTTAACGTGAGACAGTGGGACTTTTCTTCTTACAGTGAAACACAACATGCTGAATTTGCATGTTGCTAGTTCTTATCTTTCGGAATATATGACAGATGGTTTTGTGTAGCAACAGGTTGTCATCATTATTATTAGATAATGTGTATTTTTACCAATGAAGTCATTCTGGTAATTTCCTATGTTGTTTGTGGTTGGGCACTGCCATGGGGTTGTTTTAGTAGGATGTGCCCCACAGAGTGCTGAGTTCCCTTAGTTCTCACAGAATTACAAAAACTTTGAGAAGTTTCACCATCTCCTAGGAGTTTTCATCTCTTGCCCATCATCTGCTCACTTGTTATAGTACTAATACTCTTGCTTGGAAGAAAAGTCAGAAAAGATGCTACCTAAACCTCAGCAAGGTGTGGTAGTCCAAAGGAACACAAAAGAAGTAGGTGTGAAGCTATATTGTTACATCTATTTTGTTAGCTTGTTTTGGATGTGATTCTGCAGGACGTACCTACCTCTATTGTGTTTGGGATGCTTAGCAAAACAGGAAGGTGAAGAAAAAATCTTTGTTACCCATATCAGGTATGGTGAAGCTTCATGTAATGCAGCTGCCTATGTCTGGTTCAAGTACAGAAGTACTGAGTAAGGGACTAAGAGAGCAGTAGTCCTTGGCTTTCACTCCCCTGGTACTGGGCTGGGAACTTCTGTGAGGAGTCAAAAAAAAAAAAGCCGCAAAACTGTGCAGAGCTGGAGAGTTTGTGTTTCTTCCCCTCCAAGGCTTTGGGCCGTGGGCTGGCTCTTTTCCAGTGCATCTCTGTCAGGTAATACTGCAGATAGAGAAGCAAACCAACCTTTCCTTTTTTGCAACAGCAAGGTTGGCTCCTTACTTACTGGTGCCCTGTGTAAATACAGCCAAGCACAAAAAGGTATTGAAACTTTTCAGTCCCATCCTTGCAATAATTTCTTTAGAAATATCAAGAATTCAAGCCCTAGCAGCATTTCTGATTAATACCTGCTTCTAATTTTTGAAACATTTGTTTTGTGGCAGAAGATTAATCAGAGGAAATAATCTATTCTAAAGGTCTTTGGTTTATTTTTTATTGCTGGAAGATACATATATTTAAAAGCCATTGAGCATCTCCTCCTAGGAATGTACATATTGCCTTCATCTGTCTCCCTTTATGAGCCTGCTGCATGTTGACAAGTCCTATAGAATTATTTCCAGCCTGTTTGAATGTTTTTTTCCCCTTACTCAACTGTAGGCACAATGACAAATCAGAGTTGCAGTATAAAATGTATTTTTCTGGGAAATGACCATGGCGAATTCAATACCATGCTGGTTACTTGCTGTATTTCAAGGCAGAAGAGCTATATTTGATCTTGGAGGTGGAAGAGAAATCCACAGTGTGCAGGCTGGTGGCTGCCYCGTCGCTAATTTATTGGCAGATTTGGGGGAAAAAAACCTGCATTCTTTTTTTATTTTTTAGGTCAGATATTAGCATGAATTATGGTGCTAGCTATTTCAACAAGAGTCAAGTGGAAAATTTAACTCCTTGGAGAGTTGTGTGTAGTTCTGAGCCATAACTAAGGCTTTTAACTGTCACACTCCTGCAAATTATAATAAAGAGTAATAGGTAAAAAGCCACTGCTCCTTTAAATCAGTGTCACCAGTGACTCAGAATATCTATTGATTTTTTTTTTTTTTTTTTTTTTTATTCCTACTAACAGTTTCAATTAAGATTCAGCAGATCCACTCTGAGAAAACTCTGTATAAAACACCTCATAATATTTTGGTTTAATACTGCTTTTAAATTCTGTTTTAGAAATGAACATTGAAAAGTAATAATATCTGTAACACATTAAAACATTGGTCTAAAAGGCTAATATAATGCCCAATTCATAGCTTTTGTTATAAATTTTGGAGTGTATAATTACTAGAATGTATAAATACATATTTCATCAACTTTTTTTCAAACAACAGCTATACAAATTTAAAAAGTCAAATATATTCACCCAGATATACTACTTTCTGAATATGTGAGAATTATGGCATGGTTTTGAAAAAACACCCCCCCCAACCTATTTTCCCTGCAAATAGTGTCTGTACCAACAAATCATCTGGACAAAATGATTACAGGCTATTTGTCTTTACCCTTTGTAATGCACTAAGCAAATTTCAGTGCTTCATCCACACATGAACCATTTGCTAATTTGGGGTATATACCACATTTGTCAAGCCCTTTACCTGTATTTGTGCATTTTGGGGAGGCTAACTCCAGATGTGCAGCAGCTGTTGTTCCACATAGGATTGTGTGACCATATTCCGCATGGAAGCCCAGCGGAAGGAAGGCAACAGGAGGCTCTGTCATCCTCCAGGAGATCTTGAAAGCTGCAGAAAAAGAAATGAGAAGGGCAGCCATTAGGGAGAAGAGCAAGATGCATGTGTAGAATAAATGCATATTAATAAAAAGGTCTGCCTCCTGAGTCACTGTGCTTCCCATTTAGATTTCCATATTGGCATGTGGCAACTGCCATAATTGCTTGCATTAAAAAGTAATACCAGGGATGTAATACATTTTTAGTTCTCACTACAGCAATTTATCAACTAGGAACGGGGAAAAAAAGTTAGCACTGTACTGTTAGCCAGTTTTTTAAAGACCATCTGAGATCTGTGGGTCATAATTTGGAAACCTTTGGCAAGATACCTTGAAGTACAACAGGGATATCTCTGAAATTTCCTTCAGAGATGTGTAGATTTGTAGCTGATACATTTGTTAGTTGGTATGTGTAGATCTTTCTGAAATCTTCTGTCATTTCACACACCAACTTAGATTCTCCATTTCCATTTTCACTTGGTAGGCTTCCATCCTGTTTCCTAAGCACGCAAGAAGTTTTTCATTGCTTTCAAGATTGTGTGCTGGGGAACTTCACATGTTAAATGTAACTTCACTGCCATCAACCTTTGGAGGCCTCCGAGAAGTGCATTAGCTCTCCTACACATTTGGTTTTCTACTGGTTCGGAAATTAGCAGGTTAAAATAAAAAAACTGAAATGCATATCCTGCATGGCAAGAGAAAAATGTTAAGAAATAAATTGCTGGTGTTCTTTTATACAAAGAAGGATTAATTTATGGAAGCTGCACTGAAATGGGTGATGAAATTTCCTGTATTGTAGTTTTAAAATGCCAGAACAGGAAGAGATCTTCAACACTGAGTGGTGTCCAAAGTTCATGACAGGCTCTAGGCTAAAGAGCTATCAATTGTTTGCATGCTTAAATATCTAATTTATTAAGGAGCTGGAGGAGGGTTGACATCACCATTCTAAAGCTTTTCCTTCTGAGGACAGTCTGAGGTGTTCAATCCATATTTTCAGTGTTCTGGCATTTCATCATTGAAGGGCTAATGTTCTTTGGCTGTTTTCCTGAAGAAATGGAGGCTAATGTAAATTTACATTGTTAAGAGTAATGAATATAAAGCCTGATGCAAGGAGGATTTAATCATGGAGAAATGCCACCATTCTAAGCCTAGCACTCTCTGAGAACGGGAGACCATCTGATGTATTTCAATATTGTTATGAACCTTGTTTATCGCTTACCTGTGCTGCAGCTGTAATGAGAAGGACTCTGGAACAACATCACAAAACAAGTATCTAAATCTGGTCCATGTGAAGAAGAGGGTGGCGTAGTGGCCTGAAGGGGAAAGGAGAGACAAGAATTCCCAGTTCATCTCCAGGAGGCCCTGTCTCACGAGGAGGAGCAATACCAGTAAACAGGTTTAGAGCAGGAAATGTATCTCTGCATCCTTTACAGAAAGGAAAAGTGTGAGAGGGAGAAGTGAGGTGAAAAATAGCTGCAGTCGGGGAGAGGGAGGACTGGAAAACTCCCCAGGTCAAAACAATAGGAAAAATGGCAAAGAACTGCAAGAAAATATTAAAAAAAAAAATAAAGCCAAACTATGTAACTAGGCTTTTATTTTTAAAAATAAAAAAAAAGTCATTGAGACCAAAAAGAAAAAAATCAAGCAAAGAAGTGGAGAAAAAGACAGATTTGGAGAAAAGATATTGATTTAGCTTTAGCCCGTGCCTCTGTGAAACTTGAGTTTAGAAGACCTTTGGTAACCAGATCAATAAAATCTTTAAAATCATTTAATTAGATTGAAGGCCAAAAGATAAACTCTTGTGATAAAAACTTCTACCTTTATTTGCCAGAACAGGAGTAAAAAGCGTTCACTGCTCATTTACCTTCCGATTGATTTTCCTTCAAGCTAAGAAAAAACGTGCTACATTTTGACAGAAGAAGGCATTGATGTACCTTCTTCTGATTTAGAAATGTAGAATACAAGGCAATGGTCGCGTAAGGGTAATTAAAACTATAGAACAAATAACAAGCCTACAAAGATTCAAGAGGAAGCAAGTTTATATCTATGTTTGAGACAAAACTGCTGGCAATTACTGTCCAGCAGTACTAGCTATGAAGGGGTGTTGGTTGATGAGAAGCTCAACGTGAGCCGGCAATGTGCGCTTGCAGCCAGAAAGCCAACCGTATCCTGGGCTGCATCAAAAGAAGCGTGGCCAGCAGGTTGAGGGAGGTGATTTTCACCCTCTACTCCGCTCTGGTGAGACCCCACCTGGAGTACTGCGTCCAGCTCTGGGGCCCCCAACGTAAGAAGGACATGGACCTGTTGGAATGGGTCCAGAGGAGGGCCTTGAAGATGATCAGAGGGCTGGAGCACCTCTCCTATGAAGACAGGCTGAGAGAGTTGGGGATGTTCAGCCTGAAGAAGAGAAGGCTCCGGGGACACATTATAGCAGCCTTCCAGTACCTGAAGGAGGCCTACAAGAAAGCTGGAGAGGGACTTTTTACAAGGGCATGTAGTGATAGGTCGAGGGGTAATGGCTTTAAACTGGAAGAGGGTAGATTTAGATTAGATCTAAGGAAGAAATCCTTCTCTATGAGGGTGGTGAGGCACTGGCACAGGTTGCCCAGAGAAGTTGTGGATGCCCCACCCCTGGAAGTGTTCAAGGTCAGGTTAGATGGGGCTTTGAGCAACCTGGTCTAGTGGAAGGTGCCCCTGCCCATGGCAGGGGGGTTGGAACTAGATGATCTTTCAGGTCCCTTCCAACCCAAACCATTCTATGATTCTATGATTGTACATTGGTTTGAACCCAGGTGGATTTCTCTGTCTTCACGTTTTTAAAAGTGCTTGTAAAACAGTTATTTGTGCTCTGTTACTCTACTGTAATGCCAAAAGAAAGGTCACGGAAATTTATGTTTTTACATTAAAATATCTAAGAGAAGGTCATGGAGTCTGATCTTCGCTGTGCTCTGGGAGTCAGCAGAGGTGGATCGAAAGCTTTTTCAGCCCTCAGCTGAGTAAGCTGGGAGATTCTGGGTTCATTTGGGTTCAGTTTCATTTTTTTTAAGAGCACGGGCTTTTCTTCCACCTGAGTGTCTGGCTTTTGGAATACAATTTCTGTTCAGACATGGTTTTTAGTATCTTCCCTTCACAGTTGCTTGGTTTTTAGTATTTCAGTATCTTCTGTAGCATATAGTGTCATAATAATCCACAGTGTCCTCAAGCGAAAATAGAGTAGGAAAAACTTAATTCAGAAGAGTGCATCTGTTTTGCCTTATGATTTGTTTGCAGGTGACCTTTGATAAGGGCTGGTTCATACTTGCAGATTTTTAGAATTCATTTTGAGTGTGTGCTTGTCTGAACTTTTTATTAATTCTCCTCTTTTCTTTTGCAGATTACAGATAGAAGAATCTTCTAAACCTGTAAGGCTATCACAGCAGCTGGACAAAGCCGTAACCACAAACTATAAACCGGTGGCTAATCACCAATATAATGTAAGTAGCTTTCAGTATTTTCCCTTATTCTCCTAGCCAGGAATCTGGCTCAGGACTCCAGAGTTGCTCTGCTGCTGTCCTGCAGCCCTTTCGCTCGCAGTTGGCCACTGTCTTTGGAAATGTTCCATGTTATCTGGTTTCTCCCTGATTTTGTCTTCTGGGGATCTTCTTTCTGTCTCAAGACCAACATCACCCTTGGGGCTAAGGTCTGCCAATTCTAACTCTCTCATGTTACCTGATGGAGGGCAGACTGCTTTTACCCAAGCCTTTTCTAGTGTCTTTATTACATTCTTCCTCTAGTCTTTTTTTTCAAATGTAATTTTGAAATTTGGGGATAAAAGGCAGTTCTGGCTTTGTGCTATGAGATGTGGAAGCACTCCTTTGAGCCAAATAAAATATCATATGGAGGTGGGTAGAAGACTTGAAAAGAATCATTAGTTTCCAGTCCTTTGCAGGAACTGACAACAAGTAGAAAAGAATAACAGCTGATAATTTTTCACAGTTTCATACCTTCATAGTATGTGTTATTTGCATCATTAGCTTTGTCAATATTATACCCACGCTGCTGTTCCAGATCAGTTGATGTACATACAAACTATAATGTCCTTTTTCTTAAAGATCCCCTTTGAATAATTTGTATGTATGCCTATATAATCGCTGTTACTGTTGAATGTGAGAAATGTTAAGTCATACTGAAAATGAGTCACTGTGTTAGTCATTTAAACTTTTACACTTTTTATTAAGATTTTATTTACATAAAACAAATGACAAAATACTGGATGATATTTAAGCATTATTCTGAAAGGCAGTCTATTTCCACAAAACCAAAAATAATCGTTTCTCTGTCATGGGACTGTTTTGTAGTAGTTACTGTTCAAAGTCTGATCTATACATAGATGATCATACCAATATAACTATTTCAGCTAAGGGAATGACATTTAACCAAAATAGTCACATGGTATATCCTGCTATGCAAATGCAATTTTATATGAGTATGTTGGTTTGTGATGCTACTTTCATTCTCCTTTAATTCTGGAATAAGCTACGGTGATGTACAGCGTCTCTTTTTAGTGGCATTCTGTGCCATTTCCCTGACACTAGCATAATTACAACAGTATGACTTCAACCTGGAGACAGTCTTTGAATCTTTATTCCAGCTGCAAACTGCTGTTGTCATATCATTACAGAAATTTAAGTCTTGTGTGAGATTCAGGGGGTGTAACCAGGACGTAACCAGGCTTCTTAAAAGTTATGATGCTCTTGTGTCCTAATTGTAATGTTTTTAGTGGTTACATAGCTGTCCGTGCTAATGGAAATCCATTGGCAGTGTGTTTACTTCTCATGTCTGCCTTAAAGGTGTTCTGATGGGAAAAATCTAGTAGGACATACTTATACTTGAGTCATTCTTGGCCATGCCTTGACTCTAAAGGCCCAGGCACGACTACTTTCTACAACACCTTTCTTTTCATTAAGTCTTTTATTAAGGTTCAGGTTAGATGGCTGAAAGGATATACGACTGGGAGAACACGTCCATGAACTTTTTAAACCTCTTGGTTAAATTTTTCTGGTGTTTTGTATTGCTTGTAGTCATATGACAGCCCTGTTGGGGACTTTTCACAAGAAAGAAGAAAAAAAATGTACAAACTACCGTACATGCTGATGTATTCGGTCATCTTCAGGGGAGTTTCTGAGGAAAGAATGAGTATCTACTAAGAAAGAAAGGAGTAAAATTTCCTGAAGGAATATATGATAGAATATTAAATAGAGCTTGAGTGTGGCAGCTCCATGTACCCCTAAATGAGCATATAACAGGAAGGAGGATGGGAAGAAATTACATGTGGATGGGAAATAGCAATAGCTTGTTTGAATACAAGGACAGGGAAAGTGATTTTTTTTTTTTTCCCAAGAAATTATATTAAACCCACATTTTTATTAGAAGAAATTGCAATTCCATTATGATATATGCCAGGATTATAACTTAGCTTTTCTTCTCTGAGAAAGGGACGTTCATTTTCTGTATATCTGCAGATGATACACGTCTTTAAAAGGTTGCAATGTTAATGTTCTTGCAGCTGGAATCTTTCTGTGACTTCATTATTTTTCGTAACACAGCAGAAAAGTTCTCTAGTGGTCCTGGTTACCCCTTCAGAGGCTTCTTTGTGGTCTCACCTCTTCCCACTCTCCTATATAGAGGAGGTATACCAACTATAGAGGTTGGTACCCATGCTCTGGGGGATGGGAAAACCTTTAAGACTTCTTTCAAACACCTTCAGATGCAACCTGAGATTTAGTCTCGCTTCTCTATCACCTTTGTATTAGCTGTCTACCGAAGCAGTGTAATACATCAGCTTCAGTATTAATGACACCTTCAAGAAGGCAATTTTGGCAGCTTTTCAGCAAGCTTAGCAACATACTGGGAAGGTAAACAAAGAGAAATTCATTTCTGTATAAAGTCTTGCAGGGATAAACTCGCAAATTCTACACTCCACAGCTTGTTCTAAAATCGTCCTTCCTTGAAAGCAAATCGTATTTTAATGCTTTTTAAATTTAAAACCCACACAATTTTAAATAAATCTAATTAGTTTACAATGTACATGCATTCTGTAATATGACTCTCAAAAAGTGCTTTAAGCCTACTGCATAAAACATCCTGTTTGCAAAGAAAACAGGAAGGAAAAAAAGTGAAAGGCTGCATTGTAACTTGCTATGAGCAGCGTATTCACAAGACAAAAAGAAGAAAACAGCAACAGATACCATGCTTTTTTTTTTTTTAAATAGCACTTCACAATGCGCTCTGTGTTTTTAGACAACAGTGGGAGCTGTTGCTGAAGTTGGAGGGAAATGCTGGAGTGTTGCTAATTAAAATGTGGGCAATTGGGACGCCAGCTGCAAATAACTTTTTAACAAAGGGAGGGTTTGATACTCAGTTTTCTGTGTGAGTTGTTTTTATACATTAATGAATTAAGAAGATTAGAATATTCACATTGCATTTGTATAGGGAATACAAACACTCCTCCTTGATTTACTTTAGCTCATCCAGAGAATGTAAAATAGAAGCTCCTGCTGGGGGGAGTGTACCGAGGCACTAAAATAATAGAGAAAGAAGAATGCTGGGCATTACAATTTACTAGCAAAAAAAAGATTGTGCTTTGGTTAAAAAGACTACTTCATGTTATTTTCCAGGAGACCGTTATTTGTGTAATTAGGATTTTATACCCAGTCATGAAATAGTCCTGTCAGAGACCTAACATCAGTGAAGATAATGTTGAGAATTTCCTTATTGTTACTTTGTTCCTTTGTGTAGGAAGCATCAATTTTAAAGTGAGTAGTTTTTTTCTCCACATAGAGAGAGTTGTAGCTAGTTGCTAGCTAAGCACATTTTTGCTGTAAGTCATTTGAAGAGGTACAAACAGTACCATGGATTTTTTGTTGTTGTTCTCAGAGATTGTCTTGAGAGTCCCAGTAGCTTTTCCCATTACGCCCATGTTACTTACCCATTATTCCCGTAGCTCTGCCACTACAGAAGGAATAACCTCAGTGCTTCGCTCTTGTTCTTGCTCCTAAAAACCAGAAAAGGAGGAGCTGGGTTTCTTCCATCACATCAGCTTGACCTTTGTCGTGGTTTAACCTGGCCGGCAGCCAAACACCACACAGCCGCTCGCTCACTCCCCCCTCCCCTCAGTGGGATGGGGGAGAGAATCGAAAAAAAAAAGTACAATTCGTGGATTGAGATAAAGACAGTTTAATAAAACGGAAAAGGAAGGGAAAAAATAATGATGATAATAATAATAATGATAGAATATACAAAATGAGTGATGCACAATGCAATTGCTCACCACCCGCTGAGCGATACCCAAGCAGCGATCGCTACTTCCTGGACCACGCCTCCTCTTTATATATTGAGCATGACGTCACATGGTATGGAATACCCTGTTGGCCAGTTGGGCTAGCTGTCCCGGCTATGCTCCCTCCCAGCTTCTTGTGCACCTGGCAGAGCATGGGAAGCTGAAAAGTCCTTGACTAGCAGACTACTTAGCAACAACTAAAAACATCAGTGTCTTACCAACATTCTTTTCATACTAAATCCAAAACACAGCACTAGGAAGAAAATTAACTCTATCCCAGCCGAAACCAGGACACCTTCCACCTGAGGAGGTTGCAGTTTGTTTCTGTTTCTGTTTCTCTTCTTCTTGTTCATCTTGGTTTTGTTGTTTGGGGAGTGTGCTGGTTTTGGCTGGGGTGGAGTTAATTTTCGTCATGGTAGCTAGTATGGGGCTATGTTTTGCATTTGTGCTGGAAACAGTGTTGATAACACAGGGATGTTTTAGTTACTGCTGAGCAGTGCTTACACAGAGTCAAGGCCTTTTCTGCTTCTCACCTCACCCCATCAGCGAGTAGGCTGGGGGTGCAGAAGAAGTTGGGAGGGGACACAGCTGGGACAGCTGACCCCAGCTGACCAAAGGGATATCCCATACCATATGGCGTCATGCTCAGCATATAAAGCTGGGGGAAGAAGAAGGAAGAGGGGGACGTTCGGAGTGATGGCATTTGTCTTCCCATGTCACCGTTACGCGTGATGGAGCCCTGCTTTCCTGGAGATGGCTGAACACCTGCCTGCCCATGGGAAGTCGTGAATGAATTCCTTGTTTTGCTTTGCTTGTGCGCGCAGCTTTTGCTTTACCTATTTAACTGTCTTTATCTCTCCCCACGAGTTTTCTCACTTTTACCCTTCTGATTCTCTCCCCCATCCCACCGTGGGGGAGTGAGCGAGCGGCTGTGTGGGGCTTAGTTGCCAGCTGGGGTTAAACCATGACAGGGAGGTAGAAAATTGCAGAAGGGTTGGTAAGAACAGGCATAATAGCTACTGCTGGGGCAGAGTGATGCAGCCTGTAACTGTCTCTCTTTATCTTTCACACCGCATCTTTCAACTGGTGTTTTTGAGTCAGAGAAAAGTTGCTAACCTTAAAAACAAATATATAGGTCTTTACACTGAAAAGTGACCTCAAATGTGCGCAGAACCCAGAACTCAGTCAAGCTTTGCAAATAGAGATGCCTTCGTTCCTCCTACCGTCTTCTGGACTTGACCTCTAAGGTATCGGAGGCTTTTCTGGCAACAAATTAAGGCTGGATAATCCATCTCCTCCTCTTGTAAAATGTTAACATGTGCATATATTCAAAACATTATTAAGTCCCCAGTCCGAGTCTCCCATAAGCCAGTGTCTCAAATGCAGTAGGGCTCTATTGAAAATCCAGTTGAGTGTTGTTTACCAGTATCAGCCATGACCTGATAAGCAACTGCACAGAGAAGCTGGAAAATTCTGTGGAACCCTGAGTCAAAAAAGGCTGAGAACTCAGGCTCAAGAAAGCCCACTACAGTTGATTGTAGTGGCTAATTAGAAAACTCTGCCTTCAGGGGAATGTAGTGTCAGTGTCTTGATTTTTGAAGAGGATCCCATAAAGTTGTAGTTCCTGCTTTCCTTCTTATGTCAAGGAAACGTACAATACATCCTACGGGACAGTAATTCCCGTGTTTGACTATGAAAGAGAAAAAATCTGGAGCAGTTTTCAGACAGGACCAAAAAATATTTGTTGTACCCAGCTAGATTAGATTATTTTTAATCATGTTTGGGTTGCTGTTGTTGACTCATTTTCTTCTGACAACACAATGTAACATGGCACTGTCTGCAACTTTGTGCATGCCAGGTAATTTCTCTACCTTGGTTTCATTCCATGTAAAATGATGATACTGCCATACTTTGTGATGATCTTATTCATTTATTTGAAGCACTGTTGGTCTCATTACTTATGGGACAGTGGGTTTGCCCTTTGACTCTCTTCAGCTTAAAAAGCAAAGAAGCAGTTTTCAAATACAAATAATATTAGAAAATAGAAACCAAAATTGTTCTTGTAGATGGAAGTACGACTTCCAAAATATACAGTGTAATGGGATTCTGATCATAACACGTGCTTTTCGATGCTAGCATGAAGTATCAACTTTAGACTGTAGCCTGAGATCTGACATATTCATGTATTTTTTTAAGACCAAAGGGACAGCTATCATACTAAAATAAATCTAAAATGCATGTCTTAAACCCTGCATATTTCACTGTCCTCAGGATGCACCCACGTCCTTGCAGCAAGTCCCTACACCATTGCACTGAGTTAGAACATGACAGTGGTAGTAGATGATTGCTCTGGAGAGATGGTTTCTCTGTCAGGAAAAATATAAATGCTCATCATATATCTTAGTAAGTTCTGACTTAAGCCAGGTGTAAATTAAAAGCATTTTTAATGCCACAAACTGACTTGTGTCAGATCAGATGAAGATAAGATGCGAAGAACTTTTTGGCAATCAAACAGTCGATTTAGTGTATTGCTTATCTTGCAGGTAGCAGAAGAGACAAGCACTCTCACACATCTCCTATTTCATCTTGCATTTCATGCAGCAAAGGGCCAGTCTCCTCCTACTTCCCACTCTTTGCATCGTTTCTTTCAGTGCTTCATACAGAAACCCTTGCTTACCTACCAGGACATGGGTAGTGCGGTAGGTCGTAGTAGACTTTTAGGTGAATGAGATTTTCCCTACTTCTCCAATACCTGTGTGACTATGTGAATATACCCAGTAGAGAACTGGCCAACTGCTTTGTTGGTGGAGTTGCAAGGCAGAACACACCCTGGACATGCTGCTTGGTATTTTGGGTTTGTAGTTTTGAAGAGTGTCAGCTGAGTAGACTTGTTCATATATATTTCAATGCCATTGCAGTTCTACTTCATGCGTTTACAACTAGATGCAGTCTACTTGCATTATACTGCGTAGTGAGACTATACTGGTAGAGAAATAGAAATTGAATCCACAGCAGGGCTTCCAAAGCTTACAATTAAAACCTTTTCAAGGTCAACAGAGGTTCCTAATGAATTGTCTGTTGTACTTTCCGAAGAAGCAAATGTTTTGACACACTATTGTTAATAGCAAGGCCAATGTCCTAGATGTATGTTCCTACTCTAGTTTCTGTGGCATAGCAGTTCTGCTGTAGATCATGGCAACCAAGATGATGTACTGTGCAGCTGTTTTACTTGATGCTACAGTTTGCTATTGTTGCAAAGCTTTTACTGTTTTGATGATTTTTTTTTTAAAATGCAGAGGCTAAAGAGTTAAGTAATTACACCAAAGTGTATTAGTGGATAAAAATCAATTGTGTGGGTTTGTGCGGAGAGGTTGTATCTTTCATAACACTAACATACAGTTGGAAAAGCAGACCACTGTTTGGTTGCCCAAGCCCATCTTAGGTTTTAAGCAGAAGCAACAGACTTCAAGCTACAGGTTGGGAACAATTGCTCTGCATTCAATTTAATGAAGTACATCTGTTTCAGGATTTGAAAGAGAGAGTTGGCCAGCCAGAGACCTGTGAGCAACAGCAAAGGTGGTAATAGTCTTTAGCCACTTACTTTGGAACAGATACCAAGAGACAGGCTATTTTCACTCAGAGAGTAGGAGGGAGTTAGCTGGCGAGGAAACAGGAAAAAATAAATTGTGCCATAAAACTAATTTGTCTTCTTAAAAATAAGATTTTTAGTATCCAGTAGAACTGTGAGCTTTCATTTCTAGGCTTCTTCTCTGAAGGTCTTCCTTTTGAGGATCAGGTTTGAGACATCAGAGGCAGAACGACTCCCATACAAAATTATCCCACTGGCAGCCAGGTGTGTGTCCCTTATTGATCATGTGCATCTCTTCTGCTGTATGTTGTGCCGCTTCGGATTCACCCATGCAGTTTGCCTGAACGCACTGATGATTACATGAATTATATTACCTTCTGGGTCACGTTTCATGGTTCCAAGGAGCTTGATGGTTTTCTGTTATCAAGGGTGGTATTGGGGGTGGATGGGGTGATATGCTGGCAGATGTTGCGGTTGGTGCTCTGTGGTGATTGGGGTTTGTTTGGGGTGTGCTGGTTTGTGCAAATCTTGTTTCTGATGATGAATCTGAGGAAATGCAGGAAGTATTTTTGGAGGCAATAACAGTTTCTGCAAAAATGTATGGTCATCTTGTGCAGATTATAATAGTTAAGTACTTTTTAATATGCATTCTGAAATAGGATGATATGTGGCAACAAGGGGCCTCTACTCACTTGAAAGGGTTTTTTTGGACTACCGTAACTTTGTGTGTGCTATGCGGGTTTCTCCTGAAGAGATACCATCTGCGTCCTCAAAGCGTGTCTTCACTTGGTGAAGATTGGTTTCACATTGACGGAGCGGTTGCCTTGAGTGCTGTTCCTGGAGCAGATGACGCAGTGTCCAAGGGCCATTTGAGCATCCTTTGGGCAGGTGGTTGTTACAACTGTGGATGTAGCCATGTTGGTCTGTGGATTTTCCCGAGTATGGCAATTTGTAGGTTGTTTGATATTTGTCATTATACTTCAGAAGCTGATATCAGCAGAGGTGGAGTGAAAATACCATCTCAGTTTGGATTCCTGTACTAATATTAATTCTCTCTCCAGGTTTGGGCACATCATGCAGGCTCTGTTTCTGGGGTTTTTTACTGGTTAAAGCAGAGATACATACCTGAAAGGCTTATTGTGCTGAGGACAAAATGCTTAGTTTATGTTCATAAAAGAACACTTGAGTGCTCAAAAGAAAATTTTCCAGATGAAAAGCACTGAGTCATTGAACAGTGTTTTATTAAATAGAAGAGGTTTTTTATGTCTTAATGTTCAGCACTGAGAATTATACAGCATTACATATGAATGTCTTTAAAACATGTTTTGTATCTGATAGATTGAATATGAGAAGAAGAAGAAAGAAGATGGAAAACGGGCTCGAGCTGATAAACAACAAGTGTTGGACATGCTTTTTTCAGCCTTTGAGAAACATCAGTATTACAACATTAAAGACCTGGTGGACATAACCAAACAGCCAGTGGTATGTACTAGTAGTCTTGTAATATAACCATTTTCAGTAGTTACTGTTGTGTATATTTTCCATATCCAGAAAATAGTTTAATAGATACTATATGCCTTTGAAACAGCTCTCTAAATATGTTTTACAACAAACAGAAATCATCAAGTTTTAAGTTCATTGTAGGACTGTGTAGGATATCAAGCATTGCAGTGAGTATGCTTTTTCTTGACAGAGGTGGTTTAAGTAACCTAAATGGTATCTGTCTTATTTAGGTTTGCTTTAATACTAGAAACCAAATTCTGTAATGCTCTGATGTCTCGCATGCTACTCCTGTCCTCACCGAAGTAACAGCCTAGTTCTGTTGCTGTTGGCAGTAGAGAGCTTGTGTAAGTGAGTGGTCAGCCCTTCCTTCAGCTTCTGAACGTTATCTTGGCATAGCGAGAGGGGTTACTCTTTTTCTGTGGGTCTAGAAAATTGTGTTTCATGGAATTAGTATTAAATGCACACATTATCCATGTTAGGAGCTCAGGCATCATGTCAACACACCCAAAATCACTTGATTTCCTTTACAAATAGAATAATTCTTAGACTGAGAGTTTAGGGGTTTGATATTTGGGATTTATTTTGATTTTTTTTTTAAACACTGTTTTGATACACAAACAAGAAAAGCATGAAGACATGTGCTTACGTGATGGTTTTGTTATCCTGCAGTGTCTGCCAGCCTGTTCATCTACGAGCCCTAACTTTCCAGTTCTTTCCCTTCTTCCCCTGTTCAAGCTTTCCTTGAGCAGACCAGGCAGGAGCGGAGGGAGACAATGACACATGAAGTGTCTTTGGTGCTTTTGATGTTTTTCACTGCTGACTTCAATATCTATCCTCAACCCAGCTGCAGTTTTCAGAAAACTTAAAGGGACTTAGTTATGTTTGAGTCTAAATGGAGCAACAAGTTCAAAAGTTGTTAGAGCTAAGGCAGAAGAAGGAACAGTGACAGCTGGATTATGGAAAAAATTGCTCCTCTGTAAAAGAGGGGAAAAAATGGAGGTGCTTACTAGTTTTGCTCACTTCACGTTTAGAATTAAGTGGATCTGTATCAGAGGATTTGTATAAGGTGCACAAGCTGTTTGGTTAAGAAGCTGCACAAAGATGTTACCCAATTAAAATACATGTAGGTTCATGGTGTTCTAGTACCTTGGAAGAAACTAGTTGGATAATGTATTCGTGTCTTCCGTTCCATTCATTTACCTAATGAGTCAACTCCTTATCTGTGCGGCAGAGAAGGTGTGTGGATCATGGGAGCTGAGGAGGAGGAAGGAATAGGAGGAAGATATGGAGGGAGTGGCAAGAAAATTTTAAGATTTTTTTTTTTTGTGAGAGAGAGGTGTGACAGTCACTATCTTGATCACTTTGAATGTACGTAGGTGCAGATTTATCCCATCTAGTATGACTTCAGCTAGAAATACTCACCCACAACTCCCACTTAAGCCATGGGAGAACAAAGGTTTTCTTCCTTCTGTGATGTGATTTACCTCTTGAATGTACCTGTCTCTCTGCACCAGCTCAAAGGAGCCTGGAAAAGCTGTGCTTCTGACACAAGTTTCTTCATTAAGCACCAAAAGTTGGGCAAGATTAATCCAATTTTTGTCTTAGTCACTGCCCTAAGGATTAGATGTATTAGGGTAGTTATTAGATTAGATGTATAGAGCAAAATACCTCACATGAATACTTCTGTTACATTTATGATGAATTTCTATGCCTGTCTATATATCTCTGCTGTCATCATATGCTCCTGAATATATTCTGCCCGTAGCACAGTAGATCTGTGCTGTGTACTTTCATCTCAGCAAATCTAGCCTTTTTTTTTTCCAACTATTGTAGTAATACAGATATGTTAAAAGGAAATTGTAGACTAATTTGACCCAACAACACGTGTTATTTGGGCTGTATCTTTGCATCTGTGTTTCTTATTTGAGTCTCTCTACTGATGGCTAAAAGTCCCACAGGGCTCCTGAGATTAATCAAACCATTAAACCCTCTTCCCCTGAGTGGGCTGTGCGGTCTCAGTTTTGAGCTGTGTGCGAGAGAGTTAGGGGTTTTGTGTTCATTCCCAGCCGGCGTTTTGCCATAGGTGTTGGTGCCCATACAGCTTCCTCAGACCCGGATATCCTGAGAAAATAAATGACCAAAATCCTCTTTCTGATGCCTTTCTTCATTCACTGGGTAGCCAGTATGGTGATAAATTCAAAACTACCTTTCAGTATGTCATCTACGCCTCATCTAAAGCTATCCTAATTTCCCATCTGGGTTCCCATTAAAAACTTCTGTAGGGAGTTGCTGTCGGCATCCGTTTCCATTTAAAAATACTGTCCCTTGGTTCCTGCTGCTCAGCCGGTGTTTGCTCCATGTGTGAGCATCCCTGGTGCTGCAGACTTCTGCCTCTGGTGTGCAACTTTTGGTTTTTTTCTGAAAATAAAGTATCTTTTTCTAATGCCCACTGTGACTTTATTGTTTGCAGAGCAGCTATACGCGACAAAAAAAAGTAAAATGCCAACGGGTGAATAGGTATGCTTTCCCTGTGCTGTACAGAGGTTGACTGCTAATTAATCTCTGCTGAGTGTTCACTGCTTTATTTTCTGTCGTAGTGTCTAAGATTGTCTGGGTATGTAATTTCTCCTCTGAGTTTCTAAATGTTGAGGTTATTTTCAGGCACGAGGAAAAAAATGCTGCTGCTGCTGTCTCCTCAGCTCCCGTTAAAATGAAGTTCTAGGTGCTTACCTCACTGGCCAATGATGTTTAAAACACATTTGTCTAAGGGAATTAACATCTTCGTTAGTGAAGTAACAAATAAATAAGGGTATTTTTCTTACATAATGGTAAATGTAAATAGTAAATTAAACCCTTGCTACAGAATACGTTGCATGTTATACAGGAAATTGCTGCCATCTTTGTTTTGCGATCGTGAAATCACAAAGCAAGTCTATTCTGAATGCAAACTACTGTTATATTAGGGAAACCTGGGTTTATTTGTTTTTCTTTTTAATGAAAAATAACAATTTGCAGTAGTAGGCAAATCTGTTGCCACCTACCCAGATGTAAATACTGAGTGCTCCCTGGAAATACTGCAGTAATTCTAGATTTGGACTTCATGGCTGAGATGAAGGTGGCTCACATGCTTTTTATGTGAGCAATCAAATATTTGTGAAGAATGGAACCAGTATGGAACCAGTGGTCTAATATGAACTGTATTTTTTCAAAATGGGATAGATTGTTTGCAGTTTTTTCTTTTATTTCAGCTTTAAGTAATGGTTATCCTAAATATGGTGGGGGTGTTTTTCCCCTCAAAGTTTCAGAAGGGTTTTCAGAGCTTGGAAGTTAACTCCTCTCTCAGAAATTTTTATCCCATAATTCTATAATAACATTTCACTTTTTATGGAAAAAATCATGGGGGAAGGTGTAAGAGAGCAGAGGATGCCTTAAATGTACAGATTACCTACAGATTAGCTTCTGTGTTAGAATTATATGTATATAAACATATTGAATCCGTTTCTGAGAAGAAGTTGTGGGCCCCTGATTAGTGCTCACCAGGCTCTAAAATTCAGTATTTGGCATCACTGGAGGAAGAGGGGGGTTTCTCTTGATGATATAGTATCAGACTGAGTTAGTATGCTTCAAGATGTATAGGCCAACCTGGCACAGTGCAGACCCAGGTGGAGGGTCCTGGTTTCTGGAAGGAGAAGTGATCCTGCAGGAAAAACCGTAACATCCCCTGAACTCATCTCTTCAAGCCACTTGCTCTCAAGTACAGTACAGTACAGCAGGATTATCCCTGATCTGTAATTGTCTAAAAGCTCCAGCGGTTCAGCGTTGACTGTGCACGCAGAGTGATTTTTTTGGGTAACGCTCTCAGCTGCCCTCCCTAAAACCACTGCTGCTTGTTTTCCCCTGCAGCAGAGATGGCAAATAGGAATATGTTGCAAATCCTCAGTTGCTGCAGTTCAAGGTCCCAGCTTGAAGTGCCCTTACTTGTGGTACAGATGTTACCTTGCTATTCAGTTTGGGTTCCGTTTTGTTATGCTGTTGAATCAAAACTCTTGGAAGGCTTGCCCAGAGAGAAGTAGAACTGCAGGGAATTGGGTCTGAAAACTAGTTGAAATTAAAAGTAACCTTTGTTTAACTGGCTGGGTGGTTTGGAGGCGTGAGCAAGTAGTGAGAGGTGAGAACTGCCTCGTGCAAAATGTCACCCGAAGATTCTGCCACCAAACAGCAGCGAGCCGCCAGGAGCCGTGGAGCATGCAGCCGTAGCGGTTTCATTCTGCCTGAGCCCTGCGTCGTCGTCACGCCTTGTGACCTGGCTTCCCAGATGCAGACTAGGTCTCTCAGCCCAGAAACTGCATATGGATGTACTTCATGGGACTAAGTGCAATTATATTTTTTTTCCAATTCTCATTATTCTGCCCGTGTGGTCTAGAGCAGAATTTAACTGTGAATCTGAGTGTTTCTTCCACCCACTCTGCCATCTTTTAAGTGTCTGTCAGTGACAATACTGAAAGCTAACCTCGTGTGCGTGCACAAGGATTGCAAACAAAGCAGTGAGTATGCAGGTGTACACATCTGCGCATACCCATGTAGAAATCGCTTTTTCACCTGCTTTCATCACCTTTTAAAAAATGCATTGCGCAACAGCAGTGTCATTGTACAAAAACGTTTGCGCACTACTTGCTGTTATAGTGAGTACATTTGTCTTAGGTACCTGACTCAAATAATGACAGCATCTCTGCAGTAGATGAGATGTGGAAAGGTGTGCTAAGAGATGTATATTGATCTCCTGCTGCCACCTGCTGGGGTTTGCATCGTGCACCCTCAGAGACTGAAGAGCCATCCCCACAGTGCAAAATGAACTCCCCGCTCACGGCTCCTGCACGCAGCCGCTCTGCTTGAAGAAAAGACCCTAAGAAACTAGTTTGTATACGCAGTCTGTTACTTTCTTGTCATCTTTCTTACTTGTTGGACAAACACCCCTCATTGCTTTGGGATAGGTTTTTAAGAATAATTTTGCTACATGAGTCCAAATGAAGTATTGTCATTAGCGTGGGATCTGGATTTTTTTTGCTTTGTAAATTTTTGATGTGTACCTGGAGAGAGAGTAATGATTGGTTTCTCTAAAAGAGACTTTTTTTACTGGCTGAGAGCATACTTTTTATTTATTTCCCAACTTTTCCATTTAGCAAAAAATGGGAAAAGTGTAAGGAAGAGACTGGGCAATCAGCCTTTCTTTTTTTCCTATGTCATCAACAAATCCTTGGGTTTTTTCATGAGTTGGAGTATGTTGATATTTGCGCTTAGTGGAACTGTAGATACTGAAAATACAAGGGTTCCAGTAACTCCAGTTCAATATATGCAAAGAGGATTAAATTGCACAAACCAAAGCAATTACGAATTTAATGTGGGGATTCTTAAACTGTGGTCTGCGGTTGCCATGGCAATCCACTCAAGTCAGTCCCGATTAATATTTAAACAAACAAGCAGGCAAACAGCTCTTTAAAAAATGAAACAAATTACTGGTGTTTATTATAAAGAGTAAAGGAGGGTGATATTAGTGAGCTGTCTTGTGGCAAAGGTTATACTACTGGTATCATCGCTTTGCTTGGTTTTTTTTAAATTCTCTTCCTAGCCTTAATATTTGAATATATTAGAAAATTCTCTGGCACCTACTGAGCTCTCCTCTAAAAACGAGGCCATAATAAAATGCTTAAAGCTTTGCAAAATGGCATGAAAACCAACAGCTCGGGGCTTTGATGGGATCTGAATAAGGCAGGGAGTTTCAAGATAATCCCAGTCCAAGCAATGAGAAGAGCCAAGAGCTTTTAGAGAAATTCCAGCAGGAGGAAGATGTGTGAGATAACGGTGATGTACAGACCCACGCAGTGGCTGTGTCCCAACCGCCCCGGGGAGCCCCTCGTGCA
The DNA here is from genome assembly GCA_035582835.1 of Phoebastria nigripes. Taxonomy (NCBI): domain Eukaryota; kingdom Metazoa; phylum Chordata; class Aves; order Procellariiformes; family Diomedeidae; genus Phoebastria; species Phoebastria nigripes. The sequence goes on from JAYKAV010003450.1 coordinate 126,699, forward strand.
CAGCGGCCACCCGCACGGCTCGCTGTCTGTGGTGGCAGCGAGCTTCCAGGGCAGAAAGCCTGCCCGTGTCCCCACTCCTCTGCAGTCATGTGAGAAACATGCACAGATTTTTAGACCAGCTGTGCATCTGATGCGCAGGGTATGTCGGGCATATAGCAGCCTTTCGATTTTGCAAGTGCCCTGTCTTGAGACAGGAGCTGTGGAGCATCTCCGCTAGCTCATCCATGGGTGGGTGCTACTGCCGTAGGTCTGCAGTAGCCTCAGCATCGCCTTCCCAGAGGCGCTGAGAGCTTCATTTCGGCATCCYGTGGAGCACCCATCTAGCTAGTACCTGCCTCTCCGCACCCCTGGCAGGGCTGCGCAGGGACTGCCCGGGAGCTGTCAGCCCTGGGGCTCAGGTGCTCCCTGCTGCATCTCTGGGGCTTGCGCCGGGCATTACACCCGGGCTGCTCTAATCCGTGTTGGTGCCTGGGGGTTGAAGTCTATCACAGAGTCGTTACCTCACAAGTTAGTGCCGATCAGCCAACCCTGCTGTCCACCAGGTCGTTTTTATGAACCAAGTTGATGTGATTGAGCATATCATGAGATGTCGTGTAGGAACCGTGGTAATTGCCTGCCTGTATAATTTGAAATTTTGTTTCCTTTCAGATATACTTGAAAGAAATTTTAAGAGAAATAGGCATCTACAACGTGAAGGGGACCCACAAAAACACATGGGAGCTGAAGCCAGAATACAGACACTACCAAGGAGAAGACAAGAGTGATTAACAAAAGCATTTACGAAGCAAGAGGGAATTAGAGTGATTGCACTGAGGGAACCATGGTGGGTTTACAAACAGGACTGAGCACAGCATAATTCTGCAAGGTTCAAGTTAAATTAAAGCAGCTGATACTTTGTAATTTTCCATAGCTTCATTTTTTTTCCAAGGAATATTTCTTGTATGTTTCTATAAGTGTTTTGTCTTTTGACAGGAAAAAAATATTTATAGAATAAACTTGTATTAGATTTATCTTTATTAGAAATCTTTTGAGTTCTGATCTTACCTTTTCTTGGTAGCTTTGTGGCTTTTCCAAGCCTCAATGACTTTGAAGGAAAACGTGTCCTAGAGGAACCCGTAATTTTGTGGTTTTACATTCCAGTAGAACCAGGTTAATACCCTCACTTCTGCTGGGATCTGTCAGGGCTTCGTCTGGAAGGCTGCAAAGGTACACAACCCTTTGTGCAGTGTTTGGGTGGAACGGACACCATGCTCCTTTTGGGATCAGGCTTTAGGAAAAACAGCCACAACCGGGGTGCTCATCACAGTCCTTAGACTCCATGGGAACAAATCAACACAGTTAAAAACCCGTAAAGCGAAGGCTGTTTGATACGCAGGTCAGTGGGAAGATGACAATCCCCTCCAGGTGATTACTGAGAAAAAAAAATGAAATGTCTGTCTATTAGGTACATCAAGGAATAGATTTATCTTTTGTTTTTTATGATGTTACCTATGTTTTATGTTTGAGCATATCAATAAAAGTGTTATTTTAATTTGTACCACGCAATGTTCTACATTATTGACTGAACATGTGTTGTGATTTAGATAGTGTAGGTATGAAGGTTTTTTTCAAACCGTGTTTTTATTGCTGGCTTTGCCACTGGGTTTCTGTGTGTTTTGGGGAAGATTGCTTAATGTATCCATGTCTCTGTTCCCCCATTTTTGAAATGCACATTGCAAGGGTTGTCCATTCAGCATCCTTCTTGGGAGGGAGCAGGGAGGGAGATGGGATGGGACCATTTAATTATATTCTCAAAGCTTTTATGTTAAAAAAAGAGCAAAGAAAACAGTGGAAAAAAACTCATTAGTATACCTGTAAATGAAGTAGAAGGTGAGGTTTTATAGCACAACTTTCACATTCCCTCAGGTCCTTCAGATGTGTGCATCATTTCTGCACACACTAATAAAGTAATAGGTCTGCATGAAAAGCAAACATTCCGTTATCGGTGCACTTGGAAGCAATGAAAGGTTCAGAGGAGGGTCAAATGCCTTTGGAGGTTTGTAAAACAACTGACCCCTTATGCATAAGTCACACATTTTAATTTTGCTCAATTCATTTTTTCTAGAATTGTTTGTGTAGGTATCTCTCTACAGAGATGCTTCCTGCTGGTGCTCAGCTTCCTGTGGCATGAAGTGTCCAGTTCCTAGGAGGTGGACTATAGGAGGTGGACTACTGAGAGTTTTTGAAGAGCAGATCACGTTCCAGGGATGTGTGTGTGCCATTGACTCCTCTCTCCTCAGGCTCAGCAGAACGAGCAGAACCCAGCTTGATAACGGCTGCGGGGGATATCTGAGGATGCTGAGAGGAACGCAGGAAGTCAGCCTTCGTGTCTTGCTATGGTACATGATGTGCTCCCCAGCAATAGCCAGAGCCTGCACACATTGCTGTCCTCCTTGTGCTGTTCAAGTCCTCCGGAGACTTGCATTCCCAACCGTGTAGGATGAGAACTCTTGCTTTTCATGAGCTGGGCTCCTCTGGTTGGATTCGTGTCCTGTTTGAGCAGCTGAGGTACCTATAAAGTCTAGGTCAGCTTGTCCCTTGTGTTGCTCCTCACGTGATCTTCTAAAACCATGCAGGGGAATGCCATGCAATCCTGATTTAGTAGTGTTGTAATTCAGTGCCACAGGTAAAAATGATCATGCCGTTTCAGAGGGAAAAGGTTACCTTTAGTGGGATCCCCAGCAGGATTAGCTTAGCAGGAAAGTATTTTGGATCTGCTTGTATTTTTGGTTTTATGTGAGTTTACTGCTTCACAATTTGTCTTCAGTTGAGAGGGACATAATCAGTCAGCGTGAAACGCCAGAAGACCTAAGTAAAGTACGTATTTTATTGATCTGCAGAGTGCCTTTGGACAGGGTAAATAGGCTCTACTTGGAGTAATGGAAAGTGCACAGAGCATGCCATTTTTTATGGCTTTTATGTTTTTTACAAAAAAATTATTCTTACGGGCATCATTAAAAACGCGGAGTTCTCAAACAACGAGCAACCGAAAGGTTGAGGAAAGCCAAGGTCCCCTGTTTTGCTTGCAGCCTTCTCTGGAGCAGCACCAGTTTTCAAGGTAAAAGGGGAATGGGACAGTGAGGAAACTATTTCAAAAAACAACTGGGAAACATTACGCCAGGATAAACTAAGAAAAGACATCCAGTGGACAGTTTAGAAGCCAGGCAGCTCGTGAAGCATTTTTTTCCTGCTTCCTGCATGATTTTGAAGGCTTTCTAGCTTGTTAGTGTGCAACAGGAATTTTAGCCCCAAGAGCAGCCACAAAATCCATGTGGCATGAGAGAAGGGCGCAATGAGCCCGCAGGGGTGCAGACCAAGAGGATGAACGATGCTCTCCTGGGCTGATACTGGGACCTGTGCTGTGCATTCCAGGACTCTGCTGCCTCCTGCCTGGTGCAAACGCACAGTAAAGATGGAGGTGGAGTTGTTAGGTGCTGTTTGCAGGTCATCATCCAGCCTGCAGCCAAGCCACGGGGTCTTGCAGCACAAACCACCCTAGAGACAGAAGCAGCAGGGTAGATATGCTGCTACGGGCCCCACATTCTCCCTTCTGCAATAACTCAAGGTACTGCAGGACTGGTCTAACTTCATGCAAGGCTGCGATAATGATTTAGCATCTGGGGCAACCTCCTTGGGATCCAGCACGTAATAACCAGCAAAAACTCTCCAGCTCCGCTCCGCTTGTTCTGCAAGGGGACCTTACACAAGCGCTGTTAGCAGGATTGCCATCTGCTGAAAGAGAGGAAGAGGAGGCTCGTAGGCGTTCAAGTCTGATTCCCTGGCCCCACATTTGGATTAATTTAAACTCTGAACTCGCAGCAGTGATGAACACCCGATTCCCTGCTGGTCTTCCCCTGTGCTGCTGTCTCTGCTCACTGCTGAACTCTGCTCCTGCAGATGTTCTTGACTATCGGTGGTCGAAACATTGGTTCACGAGCGGGTCCCATAGGCACAAGCAGAAGTATCAATGTGCTAAATGCCATTAAATGAGATTAAAAGCACGTCTACTCTCTAGCATTACTTCTCCCAAATGACCAGTTCTTAGAGTCATCAGAAATTTTATACTCTGTAAGCCCAGCTGGTACAGGCATGGGCCTGAGCTGATGCAAGGCGGCAGTGATGCAGCTGCCCCAGCAGAGACATCCCCGTGCCAATGGGCTGGGAACGGGTGAGAAGGTGCGAGCCTGGAGGCTGCCACTGCTACGTGGGGAAGGGGGGGTGGATTTGAACCCAGCATGGGACAGGCTGGTCCCAGTGCTGCCTTGCTTCCCTCCCCACCAGCTCACAGCTCTAAACATCTACCTGCCTCCGCTGCTGCCTGCCTCCTCCACAGCCCTGCCTACAGCCAGCCCGGAGGAACGGGAACAGAAAGTACCAAGCACGACTGTTAGCTGCGGACCGGCAAAAAGTGACGTGGCTACAAGACCCCTGCTGCTGACACCACATCTTTGACACAGAGCTCGTAGTGGGATCAGTGCTCACTAGCTGCTTTGATCCTAGTGGATGCTCCCTAAAAGTCAGCCATGCTTTGAGTCAGCTACGTATTGTCTTCACCAGCTGCTTGGAGTCGGCTCCAGCTGAATGTACCTCCTGCATGTGTCAGCTGTGCCCACCCATGTTCACGTGTCCCTGTCACCAGGATGGCATTTTTCATTAGTCACTGTATTTATTGACTCCTAACAAATAGTTTTTCCCGCTAACGCAGTATCAGAGCTGAGCTGCTGGTCGAGGCCCACCTGGAAGATGGCTCTCCTTCTTGAGCTTTTCAAAGAGCTGTGGCTGGGTACAGCCTGCCCCATTTCTCATACCGGTGGCAGGACTGGAGGACTCTTTCTTGGCTCTCCTAACGAAGACTCTTGTGTGGCTACCAGGCTGTGGGGCTCAGCCTTTCTCTGGAAGTGTTTAATTATTTGCACAAGGATGACGAACTCCAACAGAAAAGACCGAAAAAGGCCCTTTCCAGAAGAGCTCAGCACCCGGTGCTACAGCAGGTGTCTTAAGGTTCAGATCTTGTCTGGCTCAAGCAGGTCAAACTCTTCCACCTTCAGCTCTCATCAAACGCAAAAATTTTGGAGTTCATTGCATTTTGTAATAGGGAATTGGTAAATATTTTTGGATGGGGCGCACGGGGCACCCATAAGCCAAGAGGGGCCAATGAACGCAGGTGCCATTGAGCATCGCTTCAGCTAACCACACCTAGGGCTTGTGTGATGAGCAAGATTCAAGCACCAGCAGCTGAACTTACAGCAACCCTGTTCTCCTTCCCAGCCCAGCAAATGTCAGCACAAGGAGCTGCTTGGTACTGGTCATACTGGTCTTAGGAGTACCTCAGCCAAAATGCATTCCTTGGACAAGTGGAGCCAGCTGAGAGGGGCATTCTGCTCCTGACGGTGTCACACAGGGGTTTGGGCTTTTGCAGCTGGTGTGTTTGCAATTATAGGCAAATAAATGGGAGAAGGGGAAGCTGCAGTATTTGGCTTTCAATCTTGAAAGGAAGGGAACGACTGTTTCTTTTCACCTCTACTCCATTAACTAGTTTTACCTCTGGAGCTCATTCTTTAGAGTAGGATTTCCATGGGGACCTGAGCACCTCCAGGAAGCAGGGAAGACTTTCAGCAGCTGCGAGACAGACAACCAAGTCCCAAGGACCAGAGGGAGAGGCAAGGGCAAAGCCTTGATTAAAAGTGACAAAGGAAACAATGGAGACTCCTTCCTCAGCCACCTGGGTCTATGCCTGCACCCGTTCAGCTGCCCCCACCAGTCTGTGGTGGGAGGGTTGATAGCACTGAGGGAGGGAAATGAGACCAACCCACCCTGGGCTTCACACATCTAATTGAAGGTCTTTTTTTTTTTTTCTTTCTCTTCCC
>JAYKAV010003450.1:132644-178720 GCA_035582835.1 Phoebastria nigripes
AGAGGCTCACATAAAACCCAGTGTGGATTCCTGAAAAGCCTCCCTCCACCACCCAGCCAGGCCCAGCCCTGGGAAGAGGCTATTTATACTCCAGCGATGGGAGAGGCTGCAAGCAGTAAGGGCTGCGTCTGTGCAGGGTCCACCAGCCCAGGCACCACCAGCCATGGGATTTTCCTCCTGYGTGTCTTTCCCAAAGCTGCCTGGCCCACAGTAAGCAACGTGGCCATAAACATGAAACCCTTCTACTTGTGGGCAGCTGCTATCTATCTTGCCCATTCGGCTTACAAATGAGGTGCGTTTATGGGGGTCAAAGCACTCTTAGCCCCACCACAACAGGTGAACTGGACAGCATGTGCTGCCAGGAGGCAGCCGCTGGGCTGGGGCAGCCAAAGCCAATGGGTGAAGGGCTACGCTAGTCCCCTTAAATGCCTTTTCATGGGCAGCCTGACCAAGCACCAGGGGCTGCAGGCAGTTTTATGGCTGCAGCTGGCAGCAACCACATAGCTGCAGGAGGCAGCTATATCTATCATCCCTCCCTGCCTCAACTGGAAGGGCCAAGGGTGCCCAGCTCAGGTGCAGACACAGCTGTAGGTAAAGGAGATGAACCTCAGCCCTTGAACCAGACTGTTCCAGTAGCAACAGTGGGGTTTTGCTGGCTGAGCATCTGGAGGGAGCAGCCAGCTTTACATGGCCTTTTCTCAACTACTCTGTTACAAAGAATTTGGGAAGCTAATTCTTAAATCCTCTCTGGACATTGAATTTTTTGGACATTCCCTATAAAAATCAAACAGCTGCATTGCTTTGGCAGGGCTGCCGGCATGCCTGCGCCTTGCTGAGAATGGGAGGAAAGGGGCTGCTCTCAAAAATGCCAGCAGTGCTTTCTCCCACCACTGCTGGTTGCAGAGGGGAGGTGAATCCAAGCTGTTGGCTCCCAGGATAACAAAAGGGCTGCAGAGAAATGATTGCTCATCATTTTTTCTCACCATACCCAGCCACCGCCTCATTGGCGAGGTTGGTATCACACACCAAAATAGTTTAAAAAGGCCTCCCAGCATCAGTTTAAGGGTGTTTTGGCTCCTGCCAGAAGTGGAAGGTGATGAATGCAGCTCTAATGGCTCAAAACACGCAGCAGCTACATGCATCCTCAACATCCTGCCATGCTCCTGCATAACACACTTCCAAGGTTACCAGCATTTGCTGGCACCAAAAAAAGCTCCCCCAGGCCCCCAGCCCTGGCCACAGCCACTTGGCTGTGATCTCTGCACAACAGCTTCCAGCTGCAGCTTTAACCAAAAGCCAGCCAAGGCACAAGGACCACAAACCAGCACGGTCACGCTCCTGGCAATGGATTTTGGGCTGTTTATGGCAAAGATTTTCAGGCTTGGCTAGGTTTTTTTTTCCTCCTACYGAGACATCTATCTCCGAGCTAAATGAACACGGTGTTTAACTGCTGCTCTCCCGCTGTGGGCTAGCAGCGATGTGGAGATTTACTTCCCAGCTGGTACAGGGCGAAACATCCCCGTTTACAACAGCAGCCACATCCCAGGGAAGCAGCTGCAGAGCTGAAGTGTAGCTGGAGGTCCATGGGAGCACTGGGAGGTGTCTTGCCTGCTCCAACCCAGCAGCAGCATGCAAGAAAGCAGAGGTATCTTGATGCAGATACTGTTGCCTTTTAATAAAAGCACCCTCCCTAGACGGCTGTTGCTGAAAACGCTGCCAGGACTGCAGCAGGCTGGCCTGAGCCAGCTCAACAGAGACTTGTCAAGGGAAGGAAGCAAGTTGCAGGTTTTTTTTTTTTTCTACATCTTTTTAATTTTACTTCTCTGACAACAACCATGTCCTAAACTTACCCTCCTGGCCTTGAGCTAAATCACATAAAAAAAAAAAACAAAAAAAAAAAACCACAAACCAAACCCAAACCCAACTCTGTTCCCTACATCCATTCATTTAAAATTTTCCCTTCACAGGTTCTCCCTTTTTGTGCCAAAGCAGAGGGCTGCACAAGACTCCAGCACCCACCCCCTGCCCATACTGAGTGGACAAAGCCAAGGGATGGAGCCAGGCTGGGTACCTAAGAGGGGGCAATGGGGGTATCCAGCTCCCCATGGCCCCACCACCACCTCTCCCAGCACACCAGATGTTCCCTCTACTGCATGAACATCCCCAAGCCTGCACCCTTTCTCCTCAAAGCAGGCAGCCAAGAAGCAACAAACTGCTGCAGCAGCGTTCGGATGTTAACAGCATAGTCACTGGCCCATGGGAAGCGGGATTTTTTGCCAGTGCTTCGGTGAACCCCTGCACACAGGCTGTGGGCTCGAGACACTGCAGGGATGCTTTGAGAGGGCAAAAAAGAGTGGATGTGTAGATGGGACAAGGCCCAGCTGGGGCAGCAGAACTGTGAGACAAAGAGCAGGCATTGAGGGGGAGCAGTGGGGTGGGAGGGCAAAAGGCCAAGGGGACCATGGCACATGTGCCCAGCAGAGTAGCTGCTTCCTCCAGCCCCAAGACATCACTTCCCTTAACCACAAAAGTACGAAACTAAAAAGGGAGGAGGTTTTTTCCCCCCTCTTTATAAGCAATCAGCCTTCCCTCCCCTGCCAGCAGCCWGCTTGTGGTAGGTGCAGGAGCAGCCTCCTGGCCCCACATAGGACCGAGACCCAAGCCAGCAGAGGAAAGGTTTCTACCCAGCCGCTTAACCTGCTCCGTGAGGCTCAGGGGAAAAGCTATTTGGATCCTTCCCAGCTCCACAGCCCTTCCAGCCACAGAAAATATCTTCCCAGGAATGCGAGATACAAGCCTGATAAGCACGTTTCAAAACAAGATGGGGATAGGTTTTAAAGCTGCCCTTCAGTTCGGGCTGTGTTTAAGCAGCACCAGGGTAATTTGTTATGATGGGGGATTTTTATCAATTTAGTAAGTCCAAAGCTGTAGCATTACAGCAGTATGAAGCCACACCTTCTCAAATCACTTTAGCTTTTCAGCCCCAGACAACAGCTTCTTGAAATAAAGAGGGGCCAAAAGAGGAGGAATTAGGTTACGAGGAAATACGCTGACTTCATTTCCAACTCGGAGTTGCATCACGGACTGTTGACAAGTGCATTTACCAGCCACGGGTAACAGCATGTAGCAACTCCTAACGCAAGAGGCTGGATCCTGACTTTCCCTCGCCCTGCCTCCACTGCAGGCAGCTACCACAGCAGCATGGCTGAGACCGCTCCTTGTCACCACCACGGTCCTTCCCTGGCCATCAAGTGTGGTTTAACCTCTCCTCCCTGGTGCCTGGCAGGCTTGACACCACAGAGCAGCAAGACTTGCCCTTTTCCCTGAGAAACTGAAGGCAGCAAGGCATTTTTGGGAAGCGCGGTACAGCCAGCAGCAAAACCACTTCTCTTGCAGCTCGCTGGAGAGATGAGCAGAACAAACCCCTGCATCTCAAGAACCTTTGAACTGACACTTTCCTACAACGGGCTGAAGGGAGACTTCCCATCAGAGGCTCCGCCATGCAGAAAAGCATATGAGACTGATAGGAGCATGTAACCCACTAGTTAGGCATGTTTGCACACACCAATTAAATATCCCAATTAGCCTGGAATACAGACAGGATGGCACGCAATTTGCCCTAAGCCATTCAACCCAACAGCAAGGCTGTGCAGCTCATCGTGCTTTTAAACACCTGCTTTTCAAAGCCRCACCTCATCATTTGTACCCCACTGCCACACAGCAATTTGCTCCAGGCTTGTGCTCGGGGTTCCTGGCCTCAGCATAACTAGCCAAGCAGCCAGGCAGGGGGAAGAGCTGTTTTCACTCCCACATCCCAGCTCCGCTCAGTTTTAAGCACTTTGACTCACTGGAAGTGGGAGCCAGGGGTATTAGGAGCCGCACAGCCAGACCAGGGGCTGCATGGCCATGCGAGCACTGCCCTGCCCACACTAAACTTACTCCACTGAGAAGCAAAAGCTTAAAACTAAGCAAAAGTCTCAAACTAAGCAAGTGCTTGCTCTCCCCTTCCTTTAAGGCTCCCAGTTTTTAACAAAGATGCAACAGGAAGGGCAAGACACCATCCTCACCTGGCCCCATTAAACAAATCCTCTGCAAGGAAAGCAAGAGCTGGCTCACAGTGATTTTGTTTAGGCTTTGAACCTGCCTCCCTGCCTTTCAGCCCCATGGCATGAAGGCAGAGCAGCATTAAGTTACATTGCTCAGATTACACCAAAATTGTACCTCAGCCAGAAGCGCAGCTGGCCCAAGACCCTTTCTTGGGAAAGCTAAAAAAACCCAGATACGTAAGTGAAGTTCCCACAGAACTAAAATAGGGTGTGTTTAAACCAGACAGGAACCTCTGAGATAACTAGGGCACACTCCACTCCCACCTTCACAGACAGTATCTCACTCCTCCCATCCCACTGCCGCATCTATCTCACCCCTGCAGAAACCTGCCTCCACCTCAGCCCTCTGGCAGCAGGGGCCAAAACCTGACACAAGACAGCCAAGATGCCAAAACTCTGCTGAAGTGGAGGCCTGAGGCCTCACAGATCAAGAGCTAGCAAGTGGGTCATGCCCTCCCCTTTCAGGCACCTTGACCTCCTATACCTGGAACAGTTAATACTTAACAGTCCAAGGCAACATCCCTGGTCAGGCACACACAATTGCGTTGCCAACAGCAACGTAAGCCCCCTTGCCCCCGCTGAGGCTCTGTGAAGGTGTCTGTATTCCTTTATTCAATCCAGACTGCCACGAGGTCAGGCAGGTAGAAAGCGCAAGGAACCCATTACTGTTGCATCTCAGCAAGAACCAGAGAAGCAATGGCCATTTGCTCCAGGTCTGTCAAACAGATGCATTTCCTAACAAGGAACACAGCAGGAACCAAAGTTATAAATACTCAGGTAACTCTCAAGCCCAGACATGCACCTGCTTTGTGATAAGCCTAGGACAGGGCTAGGCCATTCCAACATTTCTCTCCCCAAGGAGAAGGCAAGTACAGAAAAACCCGAAGTCCTGTAACTTGACTGAGTTCTAGTTAATCTGCTCCTGAATAGCTGTCAAATACAGAGGAGCTAGTACCACAGGCAGGTTGTGTTGGAAAACCTAGTAGTTTCACCCCCTCCCCACAATGTTCCCGCTACCTGGGCTCAGAGTGCTGGTGTTAGACTACTGCTCCATCCATCCTCCTCCCTTTATCTTGAAGTCATACTGCAACTGAGGGCACACTCAAGTATCCTTGTCTGACAAAGAAGCTCAGCCAGCACTCAGTTTGAGTAGCACATATTCCATTCTGCTGGATTTTTAAAATTAATTTTGGTATCTTCCAGAGATAGAAGTCTCTGTGTACTCGTGAAAGATGAAGAAGGTCTGCTCCACTACGATGACATTTCTTGAGCTTTGCCTTATTCCCCTCAGTCTGCTCTTGCACTCCAATGCCACAGGTAGAAACTATGTGAGGTCTGTCTAGACAGTCAAGTTGTAGCACGCTAGGACCAGGCTATACCACTGACAGTACCATATCCTCAGACAAACATCTTGCTGCAACCTCTCCTGCAAGTCACCCTAAGAAACACACTAGACCAGAAGGCATCACCTATGGGTTTAAATGAGTTTTATTTTAGACAACCTACATGACAGATGTTTGGTTTTTTCTTTTTTTAAAACAATGCCTCCACTCCAAATCAGGGTCAAAATAAGTGAATAAAGCTCAAGATGACATCAGTCCAGTTGTTAGACATTGCCAATTCCTGGTGTTGTGCCGATGAAGAAGAAACAGCAGCCAGCTATGAAGACAGGTGATCCGAAACCATACTGTTTGATTTGTTACTGAAACAAGGATAGCAAGTGTTAGTTCAAGGTCATGACAGTCAGGGTAAGTTTCTGTAACTTATTTGTGTATTCCCTAATTCAATCTGAGCTGCCACAGTCAGGCAGGCAGAAAGCGCAAGGAAGTTATTTTTGCATCTTAGTGCAAACCAGAGAGCAACAGGACAAGTGCTCATGGTCTATCAGAGGATGCTGAGCTCTTCTGTGAACACACAGAGCAACTGGCACCAGCTGCTGAGCAAGCCAGACAAGATACTCATTCACACCCTTTCTGCTTGACACACCAAGTTTCAGATTTCCTCTCAAATAAGAGGATGTCCTAAACAAGTACTAAAGCTTACAGTGTACATGCTGTCTCTTACAAGAGCTGTACTAAGAAGCTGGAAGAGTTTTTTTGCCCACTGGAACACTTTGCTGCTATTCTTTTACCCCATCTTGAAGTAGATGGAGTTATCCGAATTACACATCCCAAAGGGCTGCCCAAGTAGGGCAGATGCACACAAGCTTCTGCTCAGAGGAGATACCTTCCAGGTGACTGTTCTAGGGTCCAGGACAGACATCACCCTTCAGTCAAGCTGCAGGAGGTGGTGTGTCTGGGCCAATAGAAGTGCACCTCTAGTTGGGCTACTGCTCCACACTAGAAGTTGGTTCATCTTTACATTACTTGCATACCAGAAAGCCTGTAAGAGGCTTTACAGATAAATTTAGCTGGCTATAAACAGGCTTCGTAAGTCTGCAATGACTGGGCAAAGCAATTGGCGATCCCACACTGCTACTCTGCAGTGAATTCCACAGCTCTCAAAATAAGCCAAAAAATGCAAGTGTTGGGATCCAAACACTRTTTCGTTGCAACCACATTCCAACCCAGAGTAACTAAAGAGAAAGCAGACCACAGGAGCTGCCTGAGCTCAGGCAGTTGGAGATTCCAGATAGAATAAGGTTAAGTACTCAGTCAAGTATTACCATGTTCCCAAATTTAGGGCAACATTTAAACAGATAGTTCTTGCATAACAAAATAAGGGCATCAGATTAAGTGAAAGAAGATGAAATGTGATCATATAAGATACTTCAGAATTAACCCCCAGAAGAGGGATCCAAAGTAGAAGTGCTCCATTTCAGAGGACATTGTCTTTAATCTAAGTTTAAAACCATTACCAATTACACACATCTCACCAAGGCAATTCCTTCTGCATTTCTTAGCCATTAAGTCACAATGAATCATTGCAGTGAAACTATGTCCCCTTTGAGTATGATTCAATAGTATACAAAGGAAGTTTCAGCCACTTTGTATAATATGAAGCAGCAATTAGGCTGTACTTACATGAACTTTAAGTTTTTAAACTGGCAGTTACTGCTCAACTTTAACAGGGATACAACAGAACAAGTGATGCATTGAAAGAGCTAATCATGTAGTTAGGCACATTCGTCCAATTCGGGTCAGTACTTACACATTTCTCAATTTCTAAGCCGTCCTTAAAGAAAATCATATATGGGGTCACACCGTCCTCACGGAAATCCAGGAGAGCCACCATACCATCTGGATTCATGTTCTCTCCTACAAAGAACTTCAGAGAAATGTGTTACTGACACATTTAATGAGCTACTACCAGGGGAAAGTGCCTTTTATACAAGAAAGCTGTAACATCTACTAGTTCAGTTTAAAGGTGTCCCTGACCAGCTGCAGGGATTTTGCTTTCTGCAGCTTGTCCATTTTAGTACCACATAACTTTACCACACTGCTATGAACAGCAGAGTAAGACRCAGCAGGGGCCAAAGTGATCCATCTTTCAAGTCTTTAACCCCACGGTTCCTAAATGGTAGTAACTACAAATGTAGTTAACTACAAGTGTTGCAAGCTGACATGAGATCCCCAAACACCTACGAGTTTTTCACTGTTTCTCCTCCCTGACTCTCAGAGCCCCTAATACTCTCAGAGAAGGCTAAGTTAGATGTCCTCACAACAGGAACCCTCAAAACTCTCCACAAGCTAGTTCAGCAGATGAACAAATTGCAGCTTGTATCACTATAATACTGCTGTAAGGAGACATAAGTTTCATTACCTGGTAGTTTTTGAAGTTAGCAAGGATGTGTTTGATTTGTTCTGCAGCCCCTGTCATGAAAGGCTTTACTCTCTCTGGCTTGTGTTCCTCAAGTCTGGCTTTGATTCTGGAAGGGAAAAAAGCTCTGAAAACATGTTCTAGCCTAATAACTTCACTGTGCAGCATCACATCATAGCAGAGTTACTTGCAGTCAAACTTTGTTTTTGCTGCTTTTCCCCCTCTCCCCCTCAAACCCCCAGATTTTAACTTATTTTGCTAGTGAATTAGCAGAACAGTGCCTGCCACTCATATCAAGCTCATTTTACTTCTAGGCTAGTGGTAGACAAAAATTAGCAAGCCATTTCCACAGCATCAAGAGTACTATCCATCAGTATCACAGAAAGTGTTTTCACCTTTAGTGCTAACCCACTAAACACTGAGCAACATAAATTATACCTTGAATTAGCAAAGAGTTCCATTCACACACACTGTATTTGGACATTTAAATGGTCAAGTTAGAAAAGCTTCCTGAAGCTTTCTTCACCACCCCACCCCCTTCCCCATGAAGGTTTGGCATACAGGAATCAGAAAGAAAACAGCAAGGTTACAAATAATATCCAAAGCACATGACCAGGTCCTCTACCTCAGCCAAGATAAACTTAGATATTCCAGCATCAATTTGTTAGAGCTCCAGTTTTTCCAAGTATTAAGACATTATCGAAGTTCACAGCCAGTTTGGCACCTGTATCAGAACTAACACCTACTACAAATAAAGTTCAACACTGTTTTTAAAATCTCAGCAAGCTAACAATTTCGCCATCCCATTTAAAGAAAAAGCCGACCAACACTTACGCTTTCATGTAGTCCTTGATGTACTTCTTGTAGGATTCTTTTGTAAAGCTGGTTTCCTGAAGGTGGTGGTTTATTACTATATCAACACCAGTTATGACCGTGGCTTCTGTTCCATCTCCCTCAGGACCTTCAGCAGAGGCATTGCCACCAATTAGAGAGTCATCAATTTGACCCTCTGTCCTGGTGACCATCTAGATTTAGAGACATCAAAAAACTTAACGGCTCTGCAAAAATCTTAATGCTACCGCTCTTACACATCTATGACCTGACAGCAGGGCATGATTTCAGAGCCACAGTTAAGTGCAAGGAATCCGACTGCAGCCCAGGCACAGATTTCTTATGCCAGGCTCCTCTCCCGGTGCCTGACTAAAGCTTCGTTACACCGCCGGCGCTGCACTCCAGCTTGGCTGCCCCGGGCCCTCTCATGCACCACTTGCGGCAGCAGCTGGCCCTGTCCCGGCCACAGGCACCAGGCCGTGGTGGGTCTCCCCCTCTCGGGCCCCTCACAGGGAAGCCGGCCCCCTCTCCCCAAACCCTGCCTCCGTCACCGGCCCGGCAGGCCCGGCTCCACGCAGCGGCCGGGCCCTGAGTCACCGCAGCGAGGCCTGCCTCCCCCCACCCTCCCTCGGGGCGGGCGGGCCACTCACCTTCCCCTCCACTTCCAGGCACAGGCCGTTCGCCACCTCCCGGATCTTGTAGATGTCCGAGAACATCTCGTCCTCTGCGGGGGGACAGACACACACCGGCGGGCGCCGCGCGTCAGCCTCCGGCCTCCGCCTCTCCGCGCCCGGGCCGGGCCACAGCCACCTTCCTCTCACCGCCCTTCCGGGCCACGCTCCGCTCCAGCTTCCCGTCACCCCCACCCCGGGGCCCGGCGCTCCAGCCCGGGCACCGCGGCCTCGCCCGGGCGGTCCGTGCCCCCCCCCTCCAAGTCCCGTCGTCCCCCCCCCTTCCCCCCCGCGGCCGCCCGCACTGCACATGCGCGGCACCGCCAGGCCCAGCGGCCCGGCCCAGGCCGCGGCCAGCCGCTTCCCCCGAGCGAGCAACCGACCGACCGCCCCTCCCGGCTCCCTTCCTCCCCCGCGCCGCCCCGCCGCCCTTACGGCTGATGCAGTCCCGGTAGATGATCATGGCGGCGGCGGCGCGGGTCTCTGCGCAGCGACCCGAGAGCGGGCGGGAGCGAGGCGGAAAGGGCCGAGTCAGCGCCTGCCGGAGCTCATATAGCGGGCACGTCCCGGCGCGTCATCGCGCACGCGCGCCCTCCCCCCGCCCTCCTCCCCCCGCCCCCGCCCCGCGCGGCGCCCCCGCGCGGCCGTTGGGCGGGAGGCGGTTGGTGGCGCGGGGCGCCCGTTACGAGGCCGTTAGAGCGGCCCTTTGGGGGCGTGGGGGCTTCTGCAGTGCGCACCGCCTCCCCGCACACGCCAGTAGAGCCGTGCCGGCGGGGGGGCGGCTGTATGCCTGTGCTGACGAGGCAGGGGAAGCTGCGGTCAAAGTCCAGCCCTCTTTGCCCTCAGCCGAGGGCAGGGGGTGAGGGTGGTCTGTCGCTGTGGTGGGCTTCGCTGTGCTTTGACTGGCAGATTTGACCAGCGGCTGTAGCCTTCTTCATCTTGCTGATTTTTTCACTGACCTGGACACGAATCTTACTTTTCAGCTTTGGCACAAGCTCAGTTTTCAAGGAGAAACGCTCCGAGTCTTTCCCGGGCATCTCGAGGAAGCGCTGCTGCCTGTCTCCCACCGCGGTCGGGGGTGCCACGATGTCATTTGCTGTGCTCACTCCATTAACAGCCTGATAACGTGTGTATCTGCTGTCCTGACCGCCTCCGGCTGCTGCCTTCTCACCTACAGGGTGTCCCGCTGTGATCTCCGTCTGATCTGTAATGACTGCTGCAATGTGGGCTGTGCTCACTCGCCGCTGAGGAGCTCCTGACACCTTGTAAGGGCCGTGATATGTATCTACTCTACCGAGTGCTGTACCTTCTCCAAATAAATGATATTTTTTTAATGGACAAATAATTAAGAAGCTGTTAGACTCTTCCTGTTACTGCTCCCTCAGATAAATCGAGTTGGGTATGTTCAGAGATACCACTTCTGCGCTTGCGAAAGGACTGGTTGGGGCAGGTATATTTTTCTTACTTTTCCACAGATAAGTGAGATTAAGCCCAGCAGTCAGGGTCGAGATGAAAGGCAGAAGGACAGTAATACCTAGGCCTCTTTTTTTCCCCCTTGCACATACTTCTCTGCAGCAGCCTGTCACAGTTTAAATAAATGTAGACCTCCCTTGAACCCTGATTCTTAGGGGACATCGAGAAAATACCTTCAAAAGACATCGTGGGACCTAAATGCTTAATGCTGCTAACGATCCTGGACTTGACAGAGACACCAGGGCACAGGATACAATTCCCTGTCCCTCACCCTCCTCAGGCAGTAAATTACTCATTGCTTTCTTTGTGTGTGTGCCAGAGGAGCTCGCGTTTTATCTCCTCCTCCCCTGCTATCCCTTCCTTTGCTCCAGATATCAGTGCCCTTTTTTTTTTGAGATGGTCTAGCTGCTTGCATAATCTAATTAAATTTATAAGTTGTTCTCTGCTGTTTTTCACCTTCAAGACTACTGCTGTTATTTCAGACCTGAAGAAGGGGCTTCTGCCCAAAAGCTTACCTGTTTTTTCTCAGTGGCAGCTGGCCTGATAAAAGATAGCCCCTCTTTTTACAAACCCCGGTAGAAAAAGAGCAACTTGCATCCTTAGGGTTGAGTGACAGGGGAACATTTGGCTCCTTCTCCATAATGTAATATGCAGCTAAAAACATCCAGTTAGTAGGTGTGCTTCAGTTTGGTTTTATTTTGAAGAGATTGTTCTAGAAAAATGAGTATTTCTGTAGTAGTATTGAAACCTCTTACAAATTCAGCGGTTGACTCAATTTACTGGAGTCAGGGTAGAAACCCTTTGGCACAACTGCTAAGGTAGATGGACCTTCAGGTTGCTTTGCCTGTAGGTCTATATTCAGAGTTGCAGCTGTGAAATGGGAGATATTATTTAAAAACGCATCAGTTAAATAGGTCAAGGCTCCTGTGTGAACACCAATTTGGTGTGGAGTTAAGCTGAATCAGTATCAAGTTGAAAAAGCTTTAAATGAGACTAGGAGTGTTGACATGACAAGGTTTTGCATCCTTTTAACTTGAGTTGCTTTTGAAACTGATTTAAACTCAGACAACCCTGAATAAATCCCAGGACTAAGTTAGTGATATTTTAATTGGTGTAGGCTTTGCAAGAAGCACTTCACCGAGGTACCAGTGCTGAAAATTTCCTGTGATGCCATATAAACAGATAATTATGTCATGTAC
Source organism: Phoebastria nigripes (assembly GCA_035582835.1). Classification (NCBI taxonomy): domain Eukaryota; kingdom Metazoa; phylum Chordata; class Aves; order Procellariiformes; family Diomedeidae; genus Phoebastria; species Phoebastria nigripes. The sequence goes on from JAYKAV010003450.1 coordinate 144,684, forward strand.
TGATACTTTGTGATGAACTAGATTAGAAAATGCATTAATTTTTTTTTTTTTTTTCCCCGCAGAAACCAGCAACCTTTGAAGAAAACCTTAGTGTTCCTCACCTGCTTTCTGTGCAGGCAGCCCCTTCAAGCACCTCTTGCATCCAGCCAGGGTTGATACATTCCAGAGTGGTAGGTTAAAAAGGTGGTCCCTCCACAGCAGGGTCTTTTTAGGTGCTGACTGACATCTAAAATGATGTGACGGGTTTTCCTGACAGTGCACCTCATCTTTGGAGACGTGTAAATCCCCAAGGACTGATGGAAATCCTGTGTTTTTATAGAGGAGGCTTTTTATACCATTTGAGGAGGATTTTCTAGGCAGAGTCTCAGAGAAGAGTCTCTGAGTCTGCAGAGTCTCACAAGAAGCCTTTCTCATGGAAGACACATCTCAGCTAATCGTGAATTATTGCAGTGTTACTCACTTCCATCAAATATTCGCATCTGGATATGACTGTGCTCAACTAATTGTGTCTTGGATTAAAATGGCAGATGACAGCTGATACTTCACCATTCTTTCTCTAAGTAAACGGTACGTTTTCAGCCCATCGTGGCAAATCCCATTGAGCTGTATGAAAAGTGAGGAGATCCTGCCTGCAGCTAAGTATCCTGCCAGGTGCAGGCAGTGGAAATAAATGAGAGGTGATGCTGGAGGAAGGGAGGTGAGGCTGGGCTATGACGTGAGGGACGGCACCAATGCGTTCTTCTAACCTTTGTAAAAAGCTGTGAAAGTCACATAGTAGTGGTGATATTTTACATCATTTGCTGGATGCAGGGGAGAGAGTCCTAAAATAAATATATATACCCTGGTAGAGAGAAACTGGAAAATTGAAGACTAAATGACTGAGCGAGACCTGGCACTGCAGAGAGGCCTGGCAGGGCAGTCTGTGCCCAGTGTCCCCTTCCCCAGTGCGTCTCCTGGCATGAAGGCTCTTGCATTGGGAGAGAGGATGCATGACAAGCCCATGATCAGCTTGTGTCTTCACAAATCTGGCTGGAATTTAGGACTGAAACAGGAGCTCTGACTTTGTAGTCCCTCATTCCACCCACCCAGATGGAAACCGTAGCTCTAACTGGTTTTGTTCAAGTTCTTTCCCCAGGGAGTTTCATAGAATCATAGAGTCATAGAATACTTTGGGTTGGAAGGGACCTTTAAAGGTCATCTAGTCCAACCCCCCTGCTGTGGGCAGGGACAAGTTTTTTCATAGATAGATGAAGATATCCCAGACAAAGGCATCACTTTTTAGAATACAAGAAAGGTCTTCAGTTCAGCAACAACCCCTCCTGCACTCAGAAGAAATGTAGGTGTTGTTACCCTGATGTTTACAGTATTTACAATTCTTCCTGTTGCAGCTGGGTCCCTGAAAATCCTCTGCATCTTCCATGGCTGTACACCTGCAGCTCTGTTTTGCTTGATGGCTGGCTGCACTTCTTCAAACAGACAGAGAGGTCACTGCACAGCAACGAAAAGCCTTTTCATCTGTGACATTACATGCACCAGTTCAGTTTACCTAAAACCCTCCCAGTGGGGATGTGTGAGGATGTCAGGCTGCGCTGCAACTAGTGCGTTTTCAGGAAAAACAGGACTGCCAAGATAGGAACTTTGAAGCAAGGTGCTGCCCAAAGCTGCAGCCACATTTTAGACTTAGTAACCTTATAAACATCCGTGCGACTAAAAGAACTATGTCAGAAAGGCCTGCTCCTGTCTTGGGTCTGCTACCATTCAGTGTTTCACTAATGTGCTGAATGCTGGAATAGAGGGTGCATTCATTAAAGTTGCAGACAACATTAGGTTGGGAAGGACCACAAGTGTATTGGAGATTGAGATTAGAATTAAAAAATTATCTTGACACATTGGACAAATGGCCTGAGTCGTTAGAAGGCACTTGGACAAGGCCAGTAGGTCAATGAGCAGTCAAATTTACTAAAGGAAAATCCATCAAAGGCTTTTAAACACAAAGGTGCAACACGAAGTTCAGGCAAGCTCTGAACCACACGCTGCTAGAAGCTGAGAGGGTGTATGGGGGAAGTGCTGCCTTATGCTGGCCCTGGTCCTCTGCTCTTCCCTAGGCTTCTGCTGCTGGCAAATGCCAGGGGACGCTGAGCTGATGCTSCACTCCGTATGGCTGCTCTGATGTCATGCTCTTGAGTGCAGAGCACAAATGATCGGCTACAGACAGGACAGAGAACTGAGCAGCAGTTCTGCAGAAAAGATCTGGGTTACTGGCAGATCCAAAGCTGAACCAGAATCATAGAATCATAGAATTGTTTAGGTTGGAAAAGACCTTTAAGATCATCAAGTCCAACCGTTAACCTAGCACTGCCAAGTCCACCACTAAACCATGTCCCTAAGCACCACACCTACACGTCTTTTAAATACCTCCAGGGATGGTGACTCAACCACTTCGCTGGGCAGCCTGTTCCAATGCTTGACAACCCTTTCGGTGAAGAAATTTTTCCTAATACCATCTGTCTTACCTGTTTTAAGAAAAACCCATGCCATATTGGAATATATAAGTGGTGATGTTATGTGTAAGAAACTTCTGCTGTCTTAAAGATGTGAGGGGCTGAGCTCTGTTCAGTGCTGCTAATACCTCCCGGAGCACTGACTCCAGCTTTAGCAACGCACTTTGAAAAAGGTATGGACTAATTGGCAAGGGTTCAGAAGACCAGCGGGATGAGTAGAAGGAATATGAGTTGGTTTATTTTGCTGCAAGGGAGTTTTAGATTAGGCATTGGAAATGCTTTCCAGTGCTGACAATCGAGAAGCAACGAATAGGCTGTCTACCTAGTTCTTTGTCCCTGCAGGTTTTTAAGAATAGGCTAGAAACCTGTTCAGGTGAGATCAGAAAGCATGTTAGATCTACCATGAATGACACAGATAATAGCTGATCCTGCCCCACAACAGAGGGACAGACTGCTTCTAGGTCCTTTCTAGCCCTATTCTGCATCACCCAGTGATTCTTAGATGAACTATATACTGTCATTTACACCTGTTTAGACTGGTTACACAATTGGGATAAAAATAATATCCTCGTATCCCTATTCAGAATGGACAAGAGGGTTTGGAAAAAGGACGTTGTCAGAGAGGAATGTGTTTGTTGTCCTGCATGGCAAGATGGGTCTGTGTGGAAATCACACGTGCGCACAGGGAGAAGCATTCAGGTTCTGCAGTGCCCAGAGCTTTAATCCTGGTAGGAGTCCCTGCTTTAGTCCTATTTAAATACAATGTGGTACAGTCCTTTTACTCAGGTTAGAGATATGCTGCAGAAAGGGCTCCTTCCATGCCAAAACTAAGGGAAAGGTGAGCAGGGATTTAACTACTTGTGCTTGCTGGGACTCTGCTTAATCTGCAGGCAGTAAGCCTGGATCTCTCTGCAGAGAGATCTGCTCTTACAGCAGAGTGGAAGCTTTATAAATTCATCCACAAAAAAAAAAATCAGTGCACGCCTGGCTGGTTCAATTGCTTTGCAAAGAATGAGGGTGGAATTCATCATATTTAACCTCCACAGCTGAGATGGCTCACCTCTAGATCCCTTTGTTAGGTGAGCTGAATCCTGCTACATAAGGGAAGGGGAGCTGGCAGTGTGGGTGGTGACGAGGCAGGCAGCAGCAGTGTCCTCCCCAGCAAGGGCTCAGTCCCACAGTGCCCCAGCAAGGCCACCGGAGCGGGACCAAGGTCCGAAGTCAAGCCAGGGCTGGGATGAGCAAGATACAGGGCCAGGCCCAGCATGGCTGCAGCCTAACACAGGCGGGGAGCAAGGGAAGGGCCTGAGCGCAAACGCAGCTGCTGAGACGTGGGGGAAGAGGGTCCCAGCGAGGCTGCTCATGGCTCCGTCTCACACTGCAATTTGAGCCAAGGTTACAACTTCTATTTACAGACACCCCTCTAAAGTTGAACAGCTTTTTTCTAAGGCCAGCTAACCTCTCTGCCTAATTTTTCTCCCCGAAGACATTGAGCTGAACTGTATCCTCAGTTAACTTAGCGATCCCCATAGAGAAGACTGAAAGAAGACTTTCCTCCTGCTAGATCTCTGTGTTTGCCCTCCAGATGTAAGACACACTACTTATTTGGGTGCCTGTGACATACAGAGACACCCCACTAGATGGCAGGACAGGAGCTGGTGGATGGCAAGCAGGGCTCTGCTCACCTTGGTAGGAGGCCAGAGCTTTTTCCACTGGTCTTGGTGTCGTTCCCATATCACATGGAATGCCCCAGGACCAGCGCAAGAAAAATTTGATCTTGGGCCTGTAACTGATACAGCCTCTCTGGGCTCTTGGCCAGTTGGATGCTGCACACAAATACCATTCTCTCCAGATAATTAGTATCCCCATGTGATGAGCTTGGGTCTATTGAGTTTTTAACCATTAGGGGGGCTAATCCTGCTGTGCTAAACTCACTCAGTTGCCATTTTTCAAAATGGCATTTGCTTCACAAATGTTTTGAAGCCTGAAATTGAGTTCTGCCATTTTAATCCATCGCTGCATGCTTTTTAGTTCATTGTTATGCGGTGTGAGCTCTCAGTCTTGTCAATAGAGAAATAATCATCAGAGCATGCGGCATGTTAATGGTGTTATTCCTAAAATTCTGGCACTGGATTTGCCAGCAGGTAATAAATAAGGAACACACTCCGTTACTTTTATAAAGCAAACCTTGCTGCAGATGCTCCAGGAGACTGGCAGGAATAAAGGTGGCATTATAAGGAAATGGGTAGATCAACCTTCTGGTCTCCCAGWTGTGCAAAGCATCACTTTAAAATACTGTAGGGGAAAGCAGGCAACGGGACTAAAAGACTGCATTTTGGAAAACAGCTTCCTAAACGGCAATCCAGTAACTTGAGTTCATAACACTTGTCAGCTGCAAATACAAGCCTGCTATTATTTTCAAAGATCCCAAGACAGATTTGTTATTTATTACTTTCTGATAAGGATTTTGTGTCTACTGTATTCCCCCCTTCTGTGAAAATCAAAAAGGGACCTGATCGACAATGGATATGTTGGAGGGTTAGGAGGTATCATGCAGCTTCTGAGTGATTTTGAATTGCTCTGGTTTATATTGTTTTAGAAAGGTACAGCAGTACTGTAGGAGACACTATGAAATGGGGGATTTTAATGGAAGGATGGTAGAAGAAGCTCTTTGCAAATTGTCCCCCACAAATATGCTGTGAGAAAGTAAGGGCTGATCTGTTTATCTATCTGTGAGATGGCTGATAATCTTAAACATTTTAAGATTAGGGTAGGAAAGGACCTTGAGAGGTCAATCAGCCAGTCTTCTTGCATCAGGGGGATTAGTTTCTTCTTGCACCAGGGGGATTAGTTAGACATGCACCACTCTGGCGAGATGTTTGTCTACCTTGTTTTTCAGATCTCCTGATGATGGAGATTTCCATCCCCCTCTGCAGAACAAATATTTACTTAAAAAGGGGCTGGGGGCTGGGTCCTCCCATTCCCCTGTGAGTGTTGTAAATATAGGATGGATCATAACCTGTATTAAAGTGGATTTAGGGGTCTGCCTGATGCTCAGATCCTTATGGAGCTCAGTCTACCTCATTCTTCATGGACACTTGGCTTCACAGTTTCCATATTTATCCGAAAAATTGCTGTATTATTTGTCAGTACTTTCACACAGGGTGAACCAGGATGTTCCTCACTGTTCGGTTCCTTCACTGGGCCAGTGGGCACATGGAAGTCTATCTGCAGGGCCGTGATACTGTAGGTAGAGAGGAGAAATGGAGGAAGCAGCCCATCTCATGTATTTCTAGCAAGAAGCTTTACATATAAAAAGCAGTTTAGCTAATAAGTACAATTCAGGGCAGAGTTGCCTGAAGTGATAATAGGTACTTCTGTGAAAACGTAAGAGCAGTTCTCAGTGCTGATCAGAAGACTAAACTGTTAATGAAATTTTAAGAAAGAAATAGAGAATAAAACCAGAAACATCCCTGCCATACGTATGTCTGTATACACACACAGAGAGAGAGAGTAAATATATATGTCTATACAAATACACTTTTTGTATATAACTGCTGTATGCCCAAATGTCAAATGCTATGTGCAATTCTGGCCTCCCAGTGTCAAAAGGGTATGATAAAAGTAGTAACAGTACCAAGAAGAGAGGCAAGGAGCAAAATAATAAACTGGAGTCAGACGCACCAGCTTTAAAAAGAGATATCTGGGGTGGTGGGTGTGATGGCGGTCTTTGAAATTAACAGCGGCACCGAGAAAGTTAAAAAAGGTCAATTACTCACTGCCTCTCAGTATACAGGAACTACGGGAGAATCAAGAAAATTATGAAGTGACAGGTTCAGAAGAGACAAAAGAAGGCTCCTTTTAACACCCTGTGTATAGTTATATTGTGGAACTTACTGCTCAACGATGCTGTGGATGCCAAAAGTTTAGATTATTGCAAAAGCAATTAGAAAGAGTCATGGAAAAAATGCAGAAAGGGCTATTAAGCACTTCTGGCTCAGGAAGAAGCCCTTCAGCCAAGGGCTGCTGGAGGCCGGGAAATTTAGCACTAACTTCCTCTGTGTAGATTTGTAGGTTTTGTAGGATACAGGGTTTGGGAGAGATCTCCTGTATCCTTGAAGCCCCTTTATTAACTTATCAATCACGTGTGGCCTCAGGGAGGGACATTTCTAGGAAGGAAGAGGGAGCAAGAAGGTCATGAGAAGGCTAGGGAATCATCTCTGGCTGTTTCTCTGGCCTGAAATAACCCTTGGCGAGCTGTGGGGCCATGCTGAGGTGAGGGAGGACCGCTGCCCGCTCTGCCTCACCAGCTCCCAGCTATGCTAATTGCATTAGCTGCCACCCTGAGGATTTTTCCTGGTCTAATTTTGCTGTCTCATAGTTCTGACCTGGTTTTGACATTTGAAAGAGCAAGTAAAACCCTCACATGTGTCAGATGGTTTAGCTGCCATCAGCTTCCTTACTGTTTAATGACTGTGCCCAAATGCCCAGCCAAGGCGGTGTTGGATATCCCTGGGTAAGCGAAGGATTACGGAGGTGCTGCGAGGTCAGGCTGCTTTGTTTTAGCCGTGCCAAGAAATCACGTCCACCCTCCGCAGTCTTTTGGGCAGCCACAGGCCCCCTCCGCCTGTCTTATTTTTGAGTTGTTCTGCAATGTGGTCTAGTCCTGTATTCCTCTAGTCCTGTATTCCTCTACCTGTGGCTCACTGGGCATTAAATGACAGCAAATTTCCCATCTGGGACATCCTGACATACGCGCACACCTCAACCCACAAACATTTACATGTGTGCAAGCAAGCAAAGTGTGTCGGGAGATAGAAAAGACATATGTGCACATCCAAAGTTGAGCATACATATTTTTCTGTTGTAAATGAAAACCACTGTGGCCATGATGCGCACAGTGCTGTTAGGTTTGGTTTTGTTATTTTTTTCCTAAAAGGTTATGCTGTCCTTCAATTTTGAAAAGTTCAACGGCGTGGGCGGGAGCACAGTACGCACCTGGGAGGCAACAAAGAAATTCCTGTGTGCCAAAACTGGTGTTTACAGCCGCTCTTCTCTGCGACGGCAGTCAGTGCATAACCCTCCTGCCTCAGATTCTCCATGCATGAAATGAGGCTAGTAATGTTTATCCACCTACTGTGAGGGTTGATAGAACAAATCATTATTACTCTATGGGGATAGGAAACCAGGAAGAAATCCCATTGAAATAATTAATATATACAGGAGCAAGTGAACGCGGAGAAAAGAAGGCAGCTCGGGGGCGTATGCTCTTATAGAACAAGGCAAATGATTCTCCACTGAGAACAGCATGAATATGAAAACCATGCAACAGATGCACTATGCTGAACATCAAATATATGTAAATTATTCTGCTTGTCTTTTTGGTGCATTTCCTCACCATTCACGAATGCTTTTGTGCTGAACGTCTGAGAGAGAAGCTGAGGAGTTGGTTTTGGTTACAGTGGGTGTTGCAGACACATGGTGAGAGCGTGCAGGGTAGTGTGCTGGTGGTGCCCAGAGCCGTGGTTGGCCCCTAAATAGCAGGATAGAAATTGGCCTCTGCTTTCAAACTCCACTGTGGCAAGGCAAAGGGGGCGAGCCCCAGCTGGGTGCTTAAGAACAATGCCATGGAAATGGGGACAGTTTTTCTTTCTTTCTATTAATCTGAGTTTATTATCCACTCCTTTGGATTTCTGCTGGCGGCCAGTGCTATTTAAAGACTTGCCTTTTATCCAAACCCCGCACTCACATGCTTCATATAAGAAATGCAGGCAGAAAAAAAGCAAATTCTCCATTAGTTCATTGAACAGTTCTGCCACTGCTGAACACAAAAGGTGCCGTTTCAGTTTCTGCATGCAGTCCTGACTTATCAGCAAGCTACTTCCCTGAGGGTCAGCTTTGTCAGAGGAACAACCTGACTGCTTGTAGGTGCAACGTGTCTGTACTACTTGGAGTTTCACCTAGGCAGACAGAGGCTCAGGGCAGTGATTTTTACTTGCAATTCTTTTTTTTTGAGGATTTCACATGAAAAGTGCAAACACAAAGGCTGGTTCTTCTGATTGTTGTGGCCCACTGAAAATTAAGGGCCATGAAAATTCTTCTTTATGATTTCCTTGATTTCTGATGATATTCTCCATTCCTGAAAACAACCGTGATGGTTGGTAGATATATTGACCAAATGTGTTTATTCAGTCATGGCTTCTCTTTTGATTTAATGCAGTTGTGACAAATTATTACATATTTCCATAGGTAGGGAAACAAAACTATGGACATCATGGATATTCAAGAAGGATAGTAAGAACCCGAGATCTTGCCACAATAAAATATTTCAGTGGTGCTGATGCAGGAGTTTGGTCTTCAGAGTGCTACAGTGTTTGTTTTCACAGTGTGGCATTTGGCCTTGCATCCCCAAGTTACAAAATGTTAACCCTGAAAGAGAAGTATGAAAAAGGGCTGGGTTTTGGACTGACAGCTGGGAAGTCCCATGTCCCAGCCCTGCTGGGAGCAGTGCTGCTTCCTAGGGTGTGCAGGGCTAAGCTTGTAAATATGTATTTAGGAATCAAAGTAATTTTCTTCTGATTCTCAGAGGAGGTAGGAGCTTCCTGTGATGCTCAGGTGTTGCTCTTGGCACTCAATTTGGGCTTCCATCTTTTGGTTTCAGTCCCTTTATTCATAACATGTACCTGTGGGCAGTAACTGACCACACAGAAGTACCTCGAAGACTCGTTACTAACAGCTCAGAAGTGCCATACGTGGGATGAGATCCTTTCAAAGCCTCGAGGAAGAAGGCTGAGTATTACAAAGCATGTAAGAATTGCACTTGCTCAAGCCCAGTTGCAGAGACGTGAACTGAAGCAGGCACTGCTCCAGCCTCTTTTCACTATCAGTGCAATTTCAGTCGTATTCAGAATTTTGAAGTTCTTTATTTGCCCTTTTATACCACTAATATGAAAAAAAACCCTAAAAAACTGTTAAAAACTGTAACTAGGAATAGCTACGTATTTACCAGGAGGCACAAAGGGGAGAAAGACAGACTTGTGCTATCCCCCCAATATTTCAACAATACTGTTATCATCCATATATCTGTCTCAAAGAATTAAAAATTACATTAACATGCATACAATGTTAAATACTGTTAGCTAATAAATAATTTTTTATATGAAAATTTTGAAAGCTACAGACTGCATATACTGCACACATGGACTTGCATATATAACTCATGGAGAATGTACTGGTGATCAGATAACTTTAGTCTTTTAATGCAAATGACCAGTAGAAATCCAAGAAGTAAAGACTGTTGAATATATGTGTTCAGGTTTTGTCTGGTGCGTGATAGAGTAGTAATATTAAGATGACTGTAGTTGTTACATTTTTTAATCATGTAGTTTGCAAGGAAAGAGCTGTGATTTATAATACAATGTTTTATTTTCCATGCTCTGGCAAGTGACACCATGGCTTTATTTTGACTTAGTTCAAACATCAATTCTTATGTTAATAGTGTATAGTAGCAGGAAATGAAGCCAAACAATGAAGATTTGAAAAATTTTGGGTACAATTCTTTTATGATTTCCCACCTGTTTTTCAATGCTTGCGCTGCAAGGAAGCACATTTGAGCATTTTTAAACTAAGAAAAAGGATGGTCTGAATTATTACTGTGTATGACCACAGTTGGCATAATATTTTAGCTGATGCATCATCATTATTGCCACTGTTATTAACATGTTGAATGTCTTGAATGTATTAAGGCATAGTAAATTTGTATTCCGTAGACAAGGTTTATGTTAACAAATGTTTGTGATTAATTTACAGTTGATATAAAATACAGCACTATATTACCAAAAGTCATTTGCTACAGAGTCTTATGCATTCTCTACAAATATATAAACAGCTTTAATTTGCACTACTCTTCCTAGTTTTCTTGTGATCACACTTTCATTTTGTAGGTGCTGTATTTTCTCTTTGTAGTGCTTGAAGTAACTCAGACGTGAATCCATTAATGCAATTACAGAAGTGTAAAGCAGAAAGCAAAAAGCTTACTTTTTAACACACCACCGCAGAGTCACCCCACAGTAAGGTCACGCTGCTTGCACTGGCTCCTGTCTGTGGTCAGGAGAGGTCTCTGAGAGCCAGTTTTGGAACCTGGCACAAACTCCCTCTGTCATGCGCTACTCGGGGAAAAGTTCAGACATTCAAATCTGGGCTCAAAACACAGGCAGCGAGAGCTGAGATGCAGTTCTGAGAAAGGAGATTTATTGTATATTTTTACCTGTCCCACAGAGCTCCTGACTGCCCTTTGAAGAGTGTACCTTTTAAAGTTCATGTTTGGAAGCACCTCTTCAAGTATGAAGTAAGATTGGGAGTGGGGTGGAGAGTATCTATATCTGGGTATGTGGCGTTCAGTGACAGCAAACATTTCTGTGTGTGCTTGAGAAGATTTTAAAATTGAGACATGCTGCAGCCAAGATGGACTAATGCATTAGTACAAATAAAACCAGCCAGTCTCCGTCATCAGAAATTCAAAGTGACTACTATTACGCCTTGCCACCTTTGACTCCTCACCCCAATGGCCACAGTCAACTAGAATCAACAGAGCAAAGCCTATATGAGCTCAGAGCAATGTTTGAACATGCATCTCTGTGTTTACAGTGCAGTACTTAACGTCGGTGTCACAGCATATCTTTAGGCTTAATGTACACTGAAGAGGATCATCTGCTCTATAAATTCAGCTGCACCTTTTGCAGCAGCACCTTAAGCACTACTCCACGTGAAGTACTTTAACATTACCATGTCTAGCCTAATATTTGAAGATGTGAGGTTAGACCCTTGGTTTAGGATGAGCAGTTGTTAGCATCCTGACAAAAATCTGGGGGACATATTTTGCTCTTGATTTTCATTCAAGATTTTTTTTTCCCATTTTTGCCTCCAAAACTTATGCTCTGAGAACTTTACAAAATAATAATCGGCCTCCCACCACTGCCCTCCAATATAATCAAAGCTCTAGCTTTCCAAGCATTTTCACAGTACACACCTCACAAGGCTAAGAGGGATCAGCTAAAACTTGGAGGCAAACCTAGGTCCATTTAATGAGCCTATCATTCATTAACATTTACATTGCCAGTTGTTTCAGTGCATTTGAAGTAAATAAAATGGGTAAAGTAAAGGAGAAAGAAGTGAATGTCAATGAGAAGCTCTAGGGCCCGATCCCATCACCACTGGTCAGCAAACGGCAAATACCTCCAAACTTGCAAGTGCACTCCAGGCTTGCTGAAACTGTTGAGAGAGAGTGCGCTGGATGAGAGGAAAAATGTTGTGGCCTGTCTGAACAATTGTTTTCCAGAGAACTGATGTATTTTGCAGTGGATTTAGAAGAATTAAGAATAAAAAAAGCTGTTCAGCTGAGCTTTCTGGGTAAACTGATTTTGACCAAGAACGTTACTTATGAAAATGCAAAAATGCTCTCATTGTTTCTAATGCGAAACAGCAAAATAAAAATTCTGTGGCACAGAGAGAATGGCTTTGATTGTAAAAGTCCCAATTCTCATTTGTCCTGCTACAAGAAGTGCTGCATTTGTGACAGCATGCCAAGTATTCCGTTCCTAATGCGGTCTTCCTGCAACATGTAAAAGAAGTTTTGAAGGTCTCACTGCTGCTGCAGCTCTGTTTCATATTGCCGTTGGTAGGGGACCACAGCACAGAACAGAGCTGCTGCAGAGGCTACATGGGCTCAAGTAAACTCTTAGAACCATTTCTGGGCAGGTATCTGGAAGCCAGTGTCTGGTTAAGCTTAGAGGGCTTTTCAGACAGAATTAATTTGACACTTGACACCCTTGAATTTAGGGTGTTAACATTTAGATCGAAAAGACTGACACATAGCTATGCGTTAACATGGTCAGATGAGAGGGCAGCTCAGGTTGGGATCTGTATCCTTCTGCAGTGGTGATGCAGGCAGTGGTTAAACTAAGATCTTTTTTGCTGATTAGAGACTTGCTGAGCTAATTGAATGAGCTCTGTTCAGGTAAAGTAGATGGAGCTGCAGGAGTCTGCACACCACTGTGATTTTTCCCCACCTAGTCTTTAACCACGCCATTTAAATGCCTGTACGATGTGCCAGACAGTACAGAGAGAATAAGATCATCTACATTGTACACTTCATTGCTCACTCTTTGCACCTCTCCCACTCCTTTCAGATGCTGTACACTTACTGATCAAAAGCCATCTTCTGGGGTTCCCCTACTTCTGGAACTGCTTCTGCTCTCCAAGGTTTTAGAAATACAGAGCATCCTGTTTATAACCTCCAAAATTCAGTGTTACAATGGAGTTTGCTGTCATCTGCATGTTACTGAGAAGCATTTGAAAAAAAGTTGTGTAGCCTCTATAGTTACCGCATTTTTGTACACGTACAATTACATCCATTATAGAAGCCTTTCAGGTAGGGACTGTAGTTTAAGATATAAGAACATTAAAGTAGTGGATGTATGTCTTTTGGAACCATAAAAAATCCAGGATGTGTCAGAACTACAAGAGCTGGGCTAGTTTCCCATAAAATTTATAGATATTACAAACCCCCAAAGTTTAACTCCGTCCAGGGGTAAGTATTTAATCTATTGCTGTCCTGCTCCCCAAGGAGTGTGAAGGATGGCCATGCTGGGTCTCCTGAGGTGTGGCTGCATAGTGCTGTGGCCTTCCAAGGTCCCTCAAGACCTCCTCCAGGAAATTCAGCTCAACCTCCAGCCACTTTCCTTGGAACATTTTGGCTCTCAGACTGCTGCAGGCGTCAAGAGAAGTAGCTTTCACCAGTAGCACTTTCCTCTGGAACAAGCTACCTAAATGACTTAATCCTCATGTCAACTATTACAGAACTGGCAGCCCATCTGTTTTCAAAAGATCCCTCATTCTTTTCACTTACAAAACCCCTCTTGTTGTTTCACACAGTCTAGCACCAGTAAAAGCTTCTGCACAATTTATACATGCCTGTTCTCCTCATGTCTCTTGTCTCAGCCTTCATTTGCACTATCTTCTCTTGTTCATCTATGTCACTCTTAATTGCTTTTTTGTCTCTCTTCTCCCTGTCTTCTTGCTGGCTTTGCATTTGAAATGAAAAGCAATGAAATTTGTAGGCTGGTTCTTTGATTCTACAGGACTGGATTCCCCACAGCCTTAGATCTGAAACAAGGCCAATCCATCTCCTGCATGAATTAGCTAGATTCTGACTGCATTTTTAGCTGTAGTGTAGGAGCCCATGCAAAGTCCTTAGATGAGGTTTTACACATGGTCCAGCTGGCAGCCTGCAGGCTGCAAGATGGCTGTGCCTTGTTTCCAGTCTCTGCTCGCCAACCTTGAAGAAGGTTGGAAAAAGTTGTTAGTGCACTGTGTGAACCCCAGTGGTTAATGCCACCTCCTGCTCACACTGCAAGCCAGACAGGAGGCCAAAGGTATTAGGATGTGGCTTTAAAGGCAGGATGCATACTGCAAACCCTCAAACGTTTTTGCTGTGCCAGGTACTTGTGGCTAAGTCCTGTGAGATGTTGAGTCATTCTAATAGTTTGATGCTTCCAAAAACCCACTGCAAGTCATGCACTCCTGCTGCTTCTGTCACACTGGTACTGGTGCCAATGTAAAGCCAATTCAGTTCCATCAGCTGGCAAAAGACTAGGTTTTGATGGGTACTTTCTGTAAACTTAGTGAGTTGAACCTGCTCGCGAGTCAGACGAGAGCTATCACCGGTGTGAGCAAAGGGCCAGAACTCTGTCTGGGAATGGGAGGGGGATGTAGGAAGGTAAGGGAGCATCCTCCTTTGTTGGCAATGAGCTGCTACATCAGTGCTGCCATGTTGCATAATACCCTTGTTGCAGGTGCAAGGCACATCACTCCACTCACTGGTGCTGCCACCTAAGGCATGAGTGAATCCAAAAGCTGGCATCCACTGAACCCCATGTAGGGGAGGACAATGACGGAAAATGGAGGGAGGTGTTTGAACATGTCAGCTGTCATGTTTCCCCAGAAGCCCAGGGTGTCTATCACTGCAGTCTGTGCCCATTCAGCCCATGGAAGACCACCGCTTTCCCACTCTGTCAGGCTTTGTAACTGGAATCGAGGGGAGATGTGAATTCCTACCTGTGGCTGCTGCTTTGCAGGAGTTTGACATCAGCAGGGAATCCCAGTGCACACTAAAAGATCCTGAGTGACTTGTCCAAGACGTGTTTTTTGTGACAGATGACTACCATAAGGATAAAATCCTAGAGCTGTTTTCCTGTGCTGTGCAGAATAACCCGTCTTTTTCAAGGTTAACAGCAATCAGCTCATCTTGGCCAAACACAGTGTTAGTTCTGGGACCCTGGTGTTGTCATGCAGTGAATCAGCAGGCCTGTGAAGCAAGAAAGTACTTCTTCAGAAAGCATCCTGTCTTTTCAAAACCTTTTAATTAAAAAAAAAAAAAGTGATGTTACTTAAATGCTTCATTTTACAAAATTTTGTAAAGTACATTTTTAAATTTAAAAAGAAGGAAATGGTATTCAAACACTGATAGGAAAAGCTGGGTTACCGAATGACAGACTGTGGTAAACAGAAGAAAAGCTAGATTATTTGAGTAATGATTTAATGCAAAGTATTCTATAGACACTATGGGAAAATGATCAAAACYTGGGAATCAGGAGAGAGAATAGTGAGCCTCCTTTAAAAAGTAACAGCACTGAAAGTTAGGAATTTTCCTACATAGGCATTTCTGTGTTTTGATCAACCTAAATCCTGTACTGTGAAGGACATGGCTTGGGGTCACCTGCCAGCACATCTCACTGTCCGTTGTCTTGTATGAGTCACATTTCTGTTCCTGTAGAACTACTTCAACTGCAACTCCACTTTCACAGGATTGTCAAGTGCAAACATGTATTTCCCCCAGCAGATTCTTCCTACTATCCCTGGATATTCAGTACCGCCAAGTAAGGGCTGTACTTAAAGTGGTAGAAAACATACCGTAGGTACCATGTTCTTTGGTGTCACACTGACCTCTCTGTCCTTTGTTCAACATTGAATCATCTCCTCTTGTGGAAAAGGTTAGGCCATATCTTACACCACGTGCTGCCTGTTTTTTAGTACCGCGTAGAAACATGTTTGCTTTTCTTTGTGTTGCATCTACTAGCATTCAGATTGGCATAATTTCTTCCAGCTGCTACTTGTTTAGCTGCAGTGCCGTGTTGGACAAAAGCCTCTGTGAAGCAATTGTGACTGATCTTTATTTGGCAAGCGGTCAGAGGACAACAGCCTACTTCTCAGATTGCCTGTTGAGGTTGGAAGTATTGTATAGGAGTGAAAAGCTTTCTGTAGTGCCTTCCTATTTGAGAATCTTTAACAGCTTTTCATTTGCTCATCCAAATAACATCAAATCCAACACTATGACACACATAGGAATTATTACCTCTGTAGGGAGTCTCAGAAATGAAGAGAAATCAATTTCCCAGGACCCACTGGAAGATTGCAACACTTTCAGAAAATTTTGTGTGGATTACAGGTTTACCTTTACTAGAATTGCCTTGCTGGGAACTCATGCTGTATGACTCCCTCGTCCACTCAAAGCCCGGAACTATCCCCAGTTCTTTCACCCTCAAAGCCCGGAACTGTCCTCAGTTCCTTCACCCTCTATACATGAAAAGCAAATAACATGCTCCTTTTACATCCAAACTAGGATACGATAAAGACCTTTGTCTCTTGCCAATGCCAGAGCCCAAATCAGATTATCAAAAAATATTAACAAAAAGGCTACGAAATAGCATTTACTGTTATTCCTGCTTTCACTTTCCTTTCTCCTTGAACTCTGCACAGCAGAGTCTGTTACTAAGTTAGAAACTGTAAGTCATGTTGTCATTGTATGCCTGTATGACATATGCTAGAAGCTGGAGCAGGAAATGTCACTGAATTACAGAAAAAAGGGCTGAAAAGTTCCTTGAGAGCCCGTCCCTATGCTTGGGCTGGATCATCCAGATTGAAACTAGTCCTGAGAAACAGCTGCTTAACAGTTTTTAAAAAAAGTCAGTCTCATCTAGCACTGTCCATACACTAGAAAGTCTGTTCTAATGTCTAATACAAGTGGTGGAGAACAGATAATTCCTTTCCTCTGTATGGCCACGTTTCAGTCTTGAAGATTATGTTATCCTCAATCTTTTTTAAAATAAACATGTCTACTTCTTTCAATCTTTCCTTGCAGATCGTGTTTTGTATCCCTAGCCTTATTCTCCTAAGTCCTCTCTGCAGCCCTCCTGAAATGCATCACATGTAGCTGGACATGGTGCTCCAGCTGAGGCTTTGCCCCTGGCAAACACAATGGAAGGACTATTTAATATGTCTTATATTTTTACACATGCCAATAGCACCTTGAGTGTTTATTTTTTCTAAGAAAGTCATCYACTGTATGACTGAGGGTCAGATTAACTCCTTCTCAGGCAGAAAGTGCAAACACCGAAGATGAGAAGGCTGCGCCAGGGCAGGGAGCAGTTGACTCCCATGTGCCAGACTTGCTTTCGTCATGCAGCCAATGGGACATGAAGAAAGCAAATGAATTATGTGACTAATAATTATAAAAGTTTCCAAGGGACAAAGGAAACTCTCCAGTGGTTACAACTAGTGACAAAACGACAAGGCAGTTTGAAGAATGCCCATAACCGGCTGGGTCACTTCACTAACCATTCATTTAAGCGGTAGGACAGTAGGCAAAACTGTCTTCACCACTGCAGAGACCAGAAGAGAAACAATTTTCCATTGTAAGTAGCAGTGGAAACAGTGAAACAAGAATCAATGCACAAAAAGCAGAGCGCTCTGGTAGAATTGTTTGAGGGTGGCCCTCTTTTGTTTAAAAAAGAAACACAAAAAATGTGTGAGGAAACTCAGGAGCAGTAAGGTTAGGGGTCTGGGAACTAATTAATTAAACCTTAGCCCTGCACGGCCCAGCAGGAAAGAACTGGCTTTTGGACAAAACTGTTGTAAGACTGTGTAACCAGTAGCACACCAGTAGCACATGGATCGTTCAGAGACATGTGAAAAGATGCTGAGCACCAAAGTCAACTTTGATATGGCACTGATGTCAGGCACAAGGAAGCTTGCCAAAAATAGTCTATTGGCTGTTGATAAAAGCATTACGTATCTCATAGTATGAATCGGGTTGAAAATACAAGAAAAGAGGTTATTCAGAGGATCCATCCAAAAGTCACTAGAAGGAACAAAAGTTAGCCTGAATTCCTCTCTATTCAGAAGTACATGGTTGAGTACTAACAGGTACTTAAGAAATGTGATCAGGCTCAAGCTGTAATGCGTGAGCAGGAACCAGTTTGCATCAGAGAKAATAAAAACCGGCTGCCTGCGGAAGGAGCTGGCCAAACTCCAGGGACAACTTAAGGTCAAACTGGAACTAAAGTCCTTCTTAAAAGGAGACAGAAATTTGGGAAGTCGGAAAACGGAAGTGGCTGTCCTGCAAAATCACTCAGCGTTAGAATCAGTCCAAATGACCTSTGTGCAAAAAGAAAAAAAGGAGCCGTTCAAAGTTTACCTCAGATAGGATCCCCCCCACTGTAGATACAAAACCTGGAAAGTACTAGACAGCTACTAGGAGTTTCAGGAGGGGGTGTGAACGTAAGTACCAATTCTGAGGTGTGAGTTAGTACCTACCTTCCAAGAGGCCCATCTGCAAAGACAACTTTGCAACACTGTGACTGGAGCATGAGCTCTGTGGGCTGCCTGTGCTGTAACAACTGAAATGTAAAATTTCTGGGAGGTCTGCGATGGACTTGGATGGTTGTAGAGAACTATTTTCACTGTATGAAGCATTTACAGCACACTGGGACCCAAATTTTGAATTCCTTATGTTTTATTGACAGATTCATGTAAGGCCATAGCCAGCTTCTTAATGAGAGCTGAACGGGCATTATTCCCTTCCTCTACCAGCTGGTAAGCTTAAACAGAGTTTCTCAGCTGCCAGCCTTGCCCTGAGATTAGCAAGGGGAGCAATACCGCAGGATGTTTTGACCTTTCAGGGGTAAGGTATGCCATCCACTTGCGAGGCAGCAGAGTGACAGCGGCAGCAGGGCTGCACCACGGGGGTAGATCCTACAAGCACATGGGGGTAGGTCCTACAAGCATGTCTGGCAGCTCTTCAGTCAGAAAGCGAAAGTGCTGAGTTCCCATAACTGCCCTTTAGGGGCAGAGAAAGAGCTAATTTCAACTATTTCACAGGGAGTCCTGGGCTCTGAACCAAGGGAACGGACTAGCTCTGGTTCTCTTCCAGTCTTTGTGGACTGGTCACTGCCACCTGTGCAGTGGCTGAGACCTGCCATTTTGGATAGCCCCCCATGTTTCTCCCCTGGCCAGGCAGCGTTATGGTGGCCACAGCTGATGTCCTGTACAGCACACTGTGATCCTTCTGGAAGGGCATTGGATATACATTTACAAAGCAACATAAAGCTTACATACTGAGTGCATAATTTCAGCGTTGGTAATGCAAAGAAACATAGTTAGAATTGCACAAAGGTGCATAATAATAATAAAAAAAAATCACCTGTGGAACTATTTTGTAAAAAATATTCAACGGAGTATTTTTAAGAGCAAAGTAGATGTTTAAACCCACCTTGCCCCTTTCTGTTCCTCCACAGAGCAGATATTTACGGTTCCTGTACCAGTTTAATGAAGCTTAACCCAGATACTGCTGTCGTGTCGCTAGGCAGCACAGACAGCCATACAACTGTAAATCGAGGGACAAAATCAATGCTGTTATAGTTAATGAAGGGGAGAAAGCCTGAGGGGTGAGTGACCTGTTTATTAACTGAGGAGCACTGAAATACCTGACATTCCTGTTCCAGTCTCCTGGGGCCGGATTGCTAGTGGAAAATACCGCCCTGCCCCGCCAGCCAGAAGTCTGCCAAGGCCAGCGGCGAAGGGAGACTTCTGACTGGAAGGACAGGGCGGTTAATTTTTTCCCCGGTTTATTACAGGCCGGCTCGCCGTCCCCCTCAAACCAAACCTCCCATCACKGCAGCGGCTCTGCAGGCCCTTTAAATGCACCCCTTACACCCCCCCCCCACCGGTCCTCGCCGGCTCGTCCCCTCAGGCGAGCTCGTCCTCCCGCTCGCCCCCAACGGGGGAGCGAGGCGGGGCGGGGCCCCGCGTTCCCCAACAGCCGCCCCGGCTGAGGGGAGCGGAGCGGGGCAGGGCTTTATAACCGGCGAGGCAGAGGCGGGCTGGCGGCTTAGCGTGGCGGCTGTTGGTACGGGAGGACGCGGGGATCGAGGAGACCTCGGTGGTAAGTGGGGAGGTGGCAGGCGTTGGCTCCTCAGATCGCGGGGGATGTGTGTGTGTGTCATCCCTCACCCGGCCGGGGAGGCGGCGGAGGAGCCGGCGAGGCCCTTGGGCCTCGCCGGMTCCTCCGCCGCCTCCCCGGCCGGGTGCAAGTATTTGTAAGCTTCACCGAGTGCTATCTTTGAAGGAGGGCGGGGGTTTCCTGAGCTTTGCTCGGCACCATCCGGAGCCCTCCACCCCCGGGCAGGGACACGCCGCTTCCTTCTCTTTGTTGTTTTCCCCTCCTGATGCTCTTCATCTGAATGCGAAGCCGGAGGGGAGGTGTGCTTCGTTTTGTCGCTGAAAGGGAGTTGGTCGGTGCAGTCGTTGTTGCCTCCCTTTGCCCCTTAACAGGTATTGCTGTGTCCTCGCTCCAGCTGTTGAAATGGACTGGCAGTGCTGCTCAGGGAGGGACTGCTGCAGGCAATCCCTTTAGTTTCGAGGGGGGCTTTCACTGGCTTCCGTACTTGTTAAGATAGCTGGTATTTTGCAAGAACTTGCCACGATAGTTGCTAGCTTTAGCCCTGATTTTTTAATTTCTTTCTGATGATGCTTCACTGCTTGAATACAAAGTCCGAGCTGTGTGTCTGCGGTGTAATCCATGCAGTTAGAAAGTATTGCTTGGATAACTATCTTACACGTGCATGCTTATATTACAGGTAGTAACTTTTCAGGACTAATAACAACTCATTTAGCATAAGCCTTCTGTAACATTCAAGGGTCAAATCCATGTTAAATAGCTAAACTTACTGTAAGCTGGAGCATACTGTGTGCCTAGTATACTAGCAATATTGTTAACCAATAAAGAATTTGATGTGTGACTTTTAAAGTCTGTTCTCTAACAGGGAAATATCTAAATATTTGTTTTAAGTAATGCATTCTTTTATGGAACCTGGGCTTTTGATTTTATTTCAGTCGCACTGCCAGTTAAAAGCAATCAAACTTGTTTCTGACTTTTGCAAAGAGCGTGTGGATCAATTGCAGTATTAATCTAACCCAGTGTCCTTTAGGGGTAGTATCACCTCTGTCATCTTACTGACGTTCAGGGAACAACAATGTATATTTGACAAGGATGATTCCTTTCTAGTAAAATTGGAGACCTCAATTTATTCTATAATGAGGGCTGGACTCTGTTTTTAAGTAGTTTGCCAATTGAATTGCCAATGGAATTCTTCTAAGGAGATGCTTGTTGTTTTTATCAGTGTAGGGAAGAATTTCTAAGTAAGAGTAAGAAGCAAAACAAGAATTCAGAAAATGAGACAGCTGAAGTGAAAGGGCTTCTGGTTGAAAGTGAAAGTTGCTTGCTGGTGTGTTTTTTGGATTTTTTTTTTTTTTTTTTTTTGAGATAAGCTCTGCCACTCTGCTTTAATTTCTTCCTGTAAGTATGGAAAGCTAGAAGGAGGGATGCAAGGTAGAAATAAGTGGAAAGACTCAGCTGGTTTGGCCTAAATAGCAGGAAAGGAGACTGGAAAGCCTTTCAGATGTACAAACCTTGACAGTACTCTGTAAGGCCTTTACCTTGGGATATGTCAAAGGAACAGTGTGCTATAAAATTTCTACATTAGGGTTTCCTATACATATATCAAAACTTCAGCTAATATTAGTAAATCTGTGTACAAATTGAAAACTTTATTTGGCTGTGCTTGCATACTTATACATGGTGTCAGTGCCCCACCCAGAATTACACAGAAAAACTGAGTAGCCTTCATTGCCTAGACAGAGTGAAATACAAAGCAAACAAAAGTACAGATATATTTTAGTTTTGTATCAGTGTTATGGTATTTGTGATAGATGAAAATTTATTTTAATGTGTTGAGGGGGAAAAAAGTTAACTGGTCTTTTCCATTTTGACAAATCTCTCAAAAGCAAAGGTCAGGTGTGTGGCTGATAGTGGGAAAATTGAGCTTGGCTTTGTCTCCATTAATTAAATGATCTGCTATTAATCATGGCAGGACAGGAATATTAGAAATTTGGAGCTGGAAGTGACCTGTCTCTGGCAGTGTTACACCCATGTGGCTCTGCTGCTTTCATATTGAAAAGCTGGCATAGTCTATGCCTGTGGCTCCTGATCTCTGCACAGCACTCTTTTTGGCAATGTAGTGGGTGCCCTTACTTGCCTTTTCTTTGTTTTTTTACATCAGTGGTGTTCTTTGCAGCGGCCTAAAGAGTAAGATGGATTTCTTGCACTTGGTTGTTGAGTATTTGAAATTGTGTGCTTTGAGCTCCTATGGGTTTTTTATTGTATTGAGTGTCAGAAGACTGAAGACCCAGGTAATTCCCTGTGAACTGAAGATGATAAAAGGAAAACTAGGGCTGCAGTAACTATTCAGGCATGCTCAGTGTCTGCAACTTCTGTTAACTTTGGACACTGGATTATTGGCACTTCTAGAGGACGTGACCAAGGAAGGTTCATCTTTACAAAAGATGGTGCTAAGTAACTGGTGTATTTGCGGTATTTTCCAGCTGGGCAGTACAGGTGAATAAACAAAGTTACAGAGAGTGGAAGTGCCAAGGGATGTGTTTTCAAGTACAATTATTCCACAAAATTAATTGGCAAAAGATAACTGTAGAGTCCAATGTTTAGGACAATATTATAGAAAATGGGGAATGGAAAGTGTTCATATTATGAGGAAGGGAAAAAATAAGCTGCGGAGAGACCTTGCTTTGGAGAAGGTCAGTCTTGTATTGGCTGGACTAGTCTGGTTTTGCAGTTCTTATCTCCAAAATAATCCAAAATAATGGGCTTATTTTAGCATCTTGCAAAGCATATACCATAGTTAATTATGATTTGTGGTCACTTTGTCAAATTCACTTAATTGACTTCTAAGTTAGAGCAGCCTTTTTTACTGTAAAAGGCCTTATGCACCTGATTACACTACTTTTGTACAATGTTCACAAGAATGAATATTGTGAACACTGGTAGCAGAAATAGGTCTTAATGGAGGCAAAAGGTTGTATGCACCCCTATTTTCTGTCCAAGTATACCAGCTCATGTTAATGTTGATACCAGGAAAAAAGGGACAGAAGTTTAGTAATGGCTGTCTTAAAGTTCCATTTGATTGCAGGATGTAGTCAAACTAATTCAGCTTGGTAAGAATCATTGGAAGTTATTCACTGCAGTGCTCCTTAAGATAATGCCTGGGAGACAAACTACTTCAACCTTTCATGGTGAGGATAGTGGTGGCCCAAATACATAGTAGAGACATTGATTTGAACCCAGCTACCTTTGTGCAGTATTACTGGCTTTCATCTGGTTGTCAAAGGTATTAAATGTTTTTACCCTTAGTATGTTTGGAAGGTCCATCTTAAATGGACAAGGCACAAAGTTTTATTAAATGTTAGTATATATATTTATATAACAGATGTACTTGTAGAAGCATTAAATCATTGTCTTATTTCACAGAAAGAAGAATCAATAATGTCAGCACTAAACTGGAAGCCCTTTATCTATGGAGGTTTAGCATCAATCACTGCAGAATGTGGTAAGCTTTTCCTTTAACTGTTCACATGATTTCCTTTATTCACATAGTCCCTTTTAAAACAAGCTAGGTTCCATGCTGTCAGTGACACAGTAGTATATGTTGGTCTACAGCATAGGAGTTTTTTCTTTAATGCTGACTGAAGAGTTGCTCAGAACGTTGTTACAATGTCAGAACACTTCTGTCTGTAACCTCACATCCCCTGTAAGTCTTGTTTTTATACAAACTTTGCCTTGCATTCTATTATTTGGTGTTTGTTGCTCTGTTCCTAGACAGTGGTTGTAAGTATACACAGCTTTTGTTTTGCTAGAGCAGACAAGTTAAGTTCTTAACTTGTAAAATTTTTCTCTTAGCTTTTCTGAGTAGCTATGTTGCAGTTTAAATTCCCTTTTCTTGGATGTGAGTGGCTGATTAGATTTGAACACTTAAATTCAGTTAGTGTGCAACATAGAATAATTGCTATAGTGAGACAGTGTATCTGATGTTTTAGTGCCTACTCTAAAGACAAAGATAAAATACTAACATCCTTTTAAAGTCTTATCTGAAATGCATGTACATGAAAATAAAGGAAATCTGGATTTTCATAGTAGCAGAACATAGTCTGACATGTGGTGGGCTTGCATGTGAAGTCTGTCTAATAAAGTAGATGTAGTATAAAATTACACTTAAAACTACTCTGTTTTGTTTTCCTTCTCTTATGAATCTTGTTCAAACTTGAGTTTGAAACCTCTCTTATTTGACTTTACTGAACATGGCAAATAATGCCAAAAGCTTCACGAGGAAGACAAGCAATTCATAAAACCCTTGCTTGTCTAGCAAACATCGTTAGAACAGATGTAGTTAATCCTGACTCCTGTTAGTGTTTAGGTGAGTATTGAATGTTGAGGTGATCCCTTTCTTAAAGATAAGCTCTGGAGGAATATGCTTTCTAAACGCTTTCATAAAGGGAGCATGGAGAGTATGAACTTGACATAGCAGTAGGCTACAGGAAAGCAATAACAGAAATGGGTACTGCTGCTATTGCTTTTTTAGATTCTAGGCTAGAATCTGTATAGCTTGTCCTATGGAAGTTATTTCTTTGCCTTCAGTTAAATGCTCTTCAAAGATGTTGGTAGAATACACACGCAAACTCTGTACTTGATTGTGATTGCAGAGTCCTATTCAGTGTGACTCTTTACAACCAGGCAATACCATGTTGGCTGAAAATGCAAATTAGTGAATGCAAAATGTAAACATAGAAAGTAGGTAGGGCCTCTGACAAGCTTTCAGAAGAAACAAGGTGACATAAAATGAACCACTTGTTTAAAAGAAAGTCTTGGTGAGAGAGACTTTTTTCCCTGGGAGTATTTTTATCTATTTTGGTATATAATAAAGGCTGGTTTTTCTTAGATCATGTTCTTTGTTGTCTTTGGTTAGGTAAGTACTTGATTAATTTTCTCTCTGATTTTTCTTTAAGGTACTTTCCCCATTGATTTGACCAAAACACGTCTGCAGGTTCAAGGTCAAGTTAATGATGCCAAATATAAAGAGATCCGCTACCGTGGAATGGTGCATGCACTAGTCAGAATATGCAGAGAAGAAGGATTGAAAGCCTTATATTCTGGGTAAAATTAACTGACTTGCAGTAATGGTTTATGAACAGTATATTGATAAGTATAAGCTTATAGTGTGTGAATTCTTGGGTTTCAGATTTACAAGGTATTTGGTTAGCCTCAATTAATCTGGAAGTTGAAAGCCCAAGCTTAGATTGCTTCAGTCTTTGCACTCTGCAATAGCATTTCATGTTATAAAAAAAMCAAACAAACCTACTTGGAAAAAAAAAAGCTACGCATAAAGTTATTCTATACAATACTGCTATGGTTGTTCCATCTCTCAGTTAGAAGAAAAATTGAATTAACCTTTGTGTATAAATGGGCATGCTTTTCTTCAGAACATGTAAGGTGGTGGGGGAAAGATGTAACCTGCAGATTAAGTTTCAGACAAGCTTGCCAGCTATTTTATACATCACAAGTCAAGGCATGCTCTAATAGTAATCCTTCCACAGTTTATTCACCTTCTTGCAGGCTTTATTTAAAAAAACAAAGCCCAAAACAACAAAACCTTGTTTTGTCTATAGTGAGTTTAAATTGTTGATTTAAATGAACAAACCTTTCTCTGGTAGAAATCTTGTGTTCAGTCTCTCCTGCTGTAAAGAGTATTTGCTGATCAGTCTTTTGCAATTTTGAGCATAAATATTATCACTGCCTGTTTTTACAGGATTGCACCTGCAATGCTACGGCAAGCTTCATATGGAACTATAAAAATAGGCACTTACCAGAGCTTAAAAAGAATGTTTGTTGAGCATCCAGAAGGTGAGTGGGTTTTTTCAATTTAATTGAGGACTGATTTGCTTGAAGCTGGTTGTTTCCATTTGGTATCTTACTGTAGCAGTTTGAACAAGAAGACTTGAAGACATTCCTTGTACCAATTACAACAAAGTGAGTCAGCAAGGAAAACTTGTCAGAGGAGTTTTTAAGGCTTCTGTAATTGGCACTTTCTCTGGTTAAAGGAGTGGTGGCATCATCCTGCCCTGATGCATCTTAAGCTTTGTAAATCTGCAGCTAAACTCTTTTTCTTTGTTTATGGAATAGATGAAACCCTGATGATAAATGTTCTGTGTGGCATTCTTTCGGGAGTAATTTCATCATCTATTGCCAACCCTACAGATGTCTTAAAGGTAATTATGTGTTATGTAGAGTTTGTCCTTAGTTTTTGTCCTCTCCTTGAGGAAATGCAGAATCTCCTGATGAATACAGGATTTGTTATTTTGTAACCCTATTTATTCTGATCTCTTAACTTTAAAACAAACAAACAAACAAAAAACACCAAACCAAAACAAAAAAGGTAACATCCTGAATTCTTGGAACCTCCTTCTGGCCCATACTAATTATTTTTAAGTATGCACTGGGAAACTGATGGCTGGGGAGGCAGTTGGATCCATATAACTTTTTCTGGGGGTGGGGAGAGAGTAATTTAAGATGACTCTCTTTGTAACTTTCATGCTATAGTGTTTGTGTGGAAGCCACACTGCATATTTCATCTATACTTCTTGGTAATGCTGTTATACTAGGATGTTTCTAGAGCTCAAAATAGGTGAAGATCAACTGAGAGGCAAGAGTTTAATGAGTGCTACTTGTACTATATGATTCTTTAATCCTGTAGAGAGGCTTTGCAATCCAGTGTTCTATGGAAGTAGTGTTCCAGCATCAGTCTTTTAAAGTGAATTGGTGAAACCATCACCTCTTCAAGAATCTGTTAGCTTAATGATAGTCAATGACCTCTTTTCCAGTTACTTAAAAGGGTTGTTGGTATTTAACTTACAAAACTGTACCATGTGACTTACATGACTGCCTCTAATGAAAAATTCAAGAAAACTCTTTCTCTTCTTCTAAAACTACTAAAAACTTAATCCTTTGTAGGGCTAGTGTGGTTATGTAGAGGCATTTCAAACATAAGCTTCTATTTCAAGTGTGGCTTCAATTAGTTATTTCCCAAAATTATGTCCATTTACCAACTTGCTTGTCACCAAACTTGTATTTGGTAGTTACCATGGCAAGTTCCCAAGGACATTCTTAGAAATCCACAGGGTCAAAGACTGTGGTTCTCACTAGCCGAAACCTTTATCTTTTTAACCTTTCATTTTAACATGTTTCTGTGAGAACACTGTAAAGGACATCTTGCAGAACCCATCTGTCAGTCTAATCTAAATGGAGTAGTGTACAAGTGCAGAAATAGAAGTGACTTAATGCAGTTAAGAACTACACCATGTACTTGTTCAAAATTAGCAGCTGCATTTGGATAGTTAAGGCACTTCAAAAGATTGCATCATGGTTATGATAATGTCAGCTATTAATTTGTATTCAAAGAGAAATTGCCTTTACTACTTAAAAGATTGTAACTTAAAATGTTAATAAAACTGTATTAAACTATTATTGGTTGTATGTTTGAAAAGTATTTATTTCCTAATTTTATCTTCAAATGAATCTCAGATCAGAATGCAAGCCCAAGGTAGTGTGATTCAAGGAGGAATGATGGGCAACTTCATACAGATCTACCAAAAGGAAGGCACTAAAGGATTATGGAAGGCAAGTTTTTTGAGCTATATCCTACACTCAAAGTACACTTTCTTGCTCAGCTGAATTTCATGTACTTCTATAGAATTCTCAGCCGAAATATGGAGAAGTCAGTAGCAATATGTACGTAGTTTGTCATGACTACTTCACTGCTGGTGTCTCGGTGCATTTTGGCAAAGGGTTACTGCCAGTCTCGTGTTCAAGGATTAGCCACTTCTTAAGAAAGGGGAGACAAATGGAGGCTTAAATTAGGGTGACAGGCTCTAGGACTAGTTCAACAACCCTTTGCAAGACACCTCTCAGTCTGTATGCTCTGCTCTTTTTTTTAAAACATATACTAAAGAACATTTGGAAGTAAAGGATGTAAAAATGAACATCCCCTCTAGCTCAGGAATTCTTGTACTCAGTCTTGTAGGTTGTCTTTTATGCCAATTACAGTCAGTGACTGTATAACAACTGAAGACCAAGAATTGGACAGTTGCTCTGAAACAGCTGGAAAATACAACTGTTTTTCTATTAGTGTGCTTTTCTCTGCAAAGCTTCTTGATCTCCATTCTTCTGTTCATCTTCCTTCCTTTGTCAGTTTTTCAGTTAGCAGCAAGGGGAGCCAGTATCACCTGGTTGTTGAGGTCTTAGCTGACTGTTGATGTAAGAATTCGGATGTTAAGCAGAGACGGAGTAGCATAAAGGAACTGAAATTGCTGTTCAGTGTGGAGAAGTGATTTATCTGTTAACTTGAATCTGCATTTTTGAAGCACATACATCTAAGACTTGTACTAATTAGCCTTATTTGAATTCACAATGTTCTTAACACACTCATGGTGTGTTACTTTGTATTATAAAAGCTAGGCTTTTCTGATGGTGCACAAAGGTTAATTTTAAAGTTCAGCTATATCCTTTCTTTTGCCAGGGAGTATCACTGACAGCACAGAGAGCTGCTATTGTTGTTGGAGTGGAACTGCCAGTGTATGACCTTACCAAGAAGCACATAATTATGTCTGGATTTATGGGAGATACAGTATATACTCACTTCCTGTAAGTTTGTATAACTAACTGCTTGCATAGCTCATCACTGGTTAGTTCTCGTTATGGGGGATGAATCTTTTGATTTTTTTTTTTTTTTTTCTGTCACGAGTCTAGATGTAAATATACTTCTGATGTGTTTATACTTTTTAATGCAATAGCATCTCAAATGCTAGCACATAGCATGGAAGCTAATTTTATTTAGGATTTGGGTTTAATTTTCTTTTGAATATGGCATTTTGGTTTGTGGATGATCTGAATCATTCAGCTTTGCAAATTGAGATTAGAGGAAAGTTCCAATCAAATATTTGCTGTTCTCAGAGGCACAAACATCTGTTCAAGTATACAGAAACTGTATATAAGGGTTGTATATCAAATCTTGGAAAGGATGCTTTATAGTAAATGAAAAGTAATTTTTCACATCTATTAGCTGATGTAATTTTTAACTAAAAGCATTAAGCACTCATTATTACTGTATGTTTTCTGGGGAGGGGGAATTCTTGTGCATCTTGAAATGTGGTAGGTCAAATTTCATTAAACCTTTCTTTCATTAGCTCCAGTTTTACTTGTGGGTTAGCTGGAGCCCTTGCATCCAACCCCATTGATGTTGTGAGAACACGCATGATGAATCAGAGAAGCCAACAACATGGGGGACACTCAAACTACAAGGGTACTTTGGATTGCTTGTTACAGGTAAGTAGTTCACGTTTCAGCATAAGTAGAAACCGGTGCCATTGAGCAATGATTTTGGTGTAGAACTCGAAATTGTTCTAAGTTTCCCTAGAAATTAATCCAAGTAACTTAGATATGCTTTTTTCCCTAATACTCAAAAGGGCTATACTGCCAATGATGCACTTGGTGTGAAAAGTACCTACTGTCTTGACAGAAAGGCAGGAAGAAAGTTAGTATGTACTGCAGGCACTAACTTCCTTTTGGTGCTTCGACGAGGAGACTAAGTCCCTCAGCAGCACTGTCTCTTACTCAACTTTTTACGATGTTAGGATATTGATAGGAAATGATAATTTCATAGGTCAGTTCTTGAAGAACAACATCTTCTGGGGCAGATGGTTTTCTCTGTTGCTTACTGCATAATGGAAAGCCTAGTACAGCCAAAGGTGATGTCAGTCTCTGATTTTGATTATTTTGGCTTGGTTTCTTAAATCCCTAAATTGGGTATGAGGTGGGAGCATGATGGCCTTTTACATGGAGAAGAGTGGATAGGAAGCTATTGGTGTCCAAACTATTGACTGAACAGTCCAGTTTACATAACAGTCCAAGTTACATTGTCCAGTGCAATTTTGTGAAGTCTGTAAAGCTAACTGAAAAATTTCAAGGGGGTGCCTAAGTGAGCTGCAGGTTTACATGCAGCACTCTGCAAGGTTTTTTTTGGGGGGGGGAGGGAAGTCCAGGAATGCAATTTGGACGCATCTGGGTTGTGTAGTGAATGACATAGACTGCGTCTTTACCTGCCAGGTAATGCTGCAGGCATTACTAATCTTGGCTTTATCTAGTGAAATGTTTCCTTGTCCCATCATACAATATGTTTAAAATACAATATATTTAAATCAAGGTCACAGCACTAAGCCATCCCCTTGTCTGGTATAGAATCTTGTTAGCTGAGATGCTGTCTAGATTTCTCACTAATAAAGAATTAGTAAGTGTGTTCTTGCTGTGTTTTTTTCCAGACATGGAAGAATGAAGGCTTTTTTGCTCTATATAAAGGGTTTTGGCCAAATTGGTTAAGGCTTGGTCCTTGGAATATCATTGTATCCTTTTCAAAGGTGTGCAAAACTATTAAGCTAGCCATACAACAGCAAGTATTGACAGACAGTTTCACAGAATGCTCAGTGTGGAAAGTGTCATGTCAGCACAAATATTCCCTTTTTGTGAATTGACCATTTTCTTAGTCAACTGCTGCTGGTCAGATTGAAATTGTGATTTACACAGAGTGAATATTAGAATGTGATCTTGCAAAACACTTTTCTGTTCCTCCAATGTCATGCCTGTCCATTTCCTTAGTTTGGAGCCTAGTTTTGAATAAAATTGACCAGATGAGTTAGGAATGGGGGCTATTTCCAGAACTGGGGAAACTGTTGGCAGTTAGCTGTGAAATCTTTTTGTTTATCCTAGTCTCACACAATCTTGTTTTTTGTTTCAAGAGCCAGCTGATCAGAGCCCTGGGAGGTGGGTTGGTAGTAATGTTTTTTTACCATGAGCAAACCTACTTTAGCCCATCAAAGCTAAGTGAGTAAAGACTCTAAGGGCTTTTGCAGTATTCTCCTGCCTCCTCAGTCCTGTGTTTAAGATCCTGAGGCATAGGGATGGTAAAATAATTGGCATCRCCAATTGCCTTAAAGCAAGTTTCATTGTTCTGCCTAGTACTGCATAACAAAAATGGCCAACCAGCAGCATTGTGTAGGAGGGAACAAAGAGGGGAACAAAGTTTCACACAAATGCAGCTCTCCTTTTAGTAGTGAAGTGACCATCTTGCACTGTGTGATCAGGAAACAGTTTTCCTTAATCAGCTGTTCCAGTTCTTTCTGACATACGAACAGCTGAAGAAATTAGACTTCTGACATGCTGAACTGTATACTGAATTCTGTTAATGTACTGTTTGAGTTTAGAGCAACTTGTAAGTCGTCTTCAGTATTTGCTCTTTATTGTCTGAGATGCTGGCCAAAGGAAGAGGTCACTATGAGACTGTTGGGAATGAGAACAACCTGGAAGTGATTTCAAGGCAAACTGGCTCCTGTAACAACGGCTTGCTTGCGTGATTCAGTGGATGATGTGCACTATTTTCTAGACTGAACCAAACATGGTGGAATGCCTTCTGTCAACTGTGTAAGTCTTCTTGAATGTGAAGATCTGTAATGCAACTCTATGCTGTTGAGACTCAGATACACGCTGTTTTATAAGAGGCAAAGAACAATCTTTTTGTAAAGGAAGATAGGTGGTATCAAGGGGCTGGGCTTTTCCTGTTTTCAGAAGTGTATATGATTTGATTGTAATAGTTTATAGTTTCTAATTAACTGGAAGTGTCACAAGACATCTTTGCAGGCTTTCGGTTCAGCAAAATACCTGCTGCAATGCAAAATCTGCTTCTGGTTTTAGAGCTTTCCTGTGTTCTAAGTCCTTAGGCATCTGCATAATTTTCTGGGAATAATCCAGCTTCATTTGAAAGTGTGGTTGCTATAGTTGTCAGTTTTGCATAGCTTGAAGAAAGTTTTTTCCAATATATCATTCTTGATTTTTCAGCATAAGTGATTCTTCAAGATATTCGTATGTAAATTGCAAGTAGGAATGAAGTTCAAACGCTCATCTGCCTATCGTGCAGAGAAACTTCTCATGCTTCTTCCATTGTTGGGAAGAACCACTTGTAATGGTTACTGGCTGTTACGTATCATCTGAAAGATGCAAGTTTTACACTGAGCAGTTCAGGCTGTGTCATGTAGGTACCTATGTGAGAAGAACCACACACCCCCAAAGGTAAGTCTATTATGAAGACGGCTTTCCTTGTTTAAGATGACACCCAAACCCAGAACTACTGAGCACTTCCATACCGCACACAGGCCCAAGTTGCTGTTACATGCCAGTAAGCACTTTATGTAGAAATCAGCCACGACTTCCTTAAAGCATTACCTTCTGGCTTAAATGTATATCAAAACTTCAGGGCCATTAACTAAACAGTTATGTCAGGGTTCTTACAAATGTTGCTCTTGAATTCCAAGAAGGGAAACATGTGAGATGCAAGTCACACAGCGGTCCTTCTGTGTTCACAGAGGGTAGCAAAGCAGGATGCATAGCTTTGGATTTTTGTGGCATTGTGTTAATCTCTTAAACATTTTTGGTTAATCATACATTCCATGTAAAGAAATTTCATTGCGATTTCAAAATTACTATAACCACTTAAAATTACTAATTTTGAATTCACAAATGGATTTTTAAATGCACAAGGCACTTTCTTTCCTAAGGTACAAGGTTTTTCTACGTATGTGGGTATGCTTATGTGCAGTGTTTTTCATTACAGCAGCTGTTTCTATGCTTTAATAGAAATATTTGTGAATATTTTTGTACACTATGTCAACTAAGTGTATGGTTTACATTTTTAAGCTTATTAAAAGTTTTAAAATCATTATGTAATGATGCTGAACTGCTTTCAGTTTCTAGGTTTCAAATGGGGGGTGGGTGGGTGGGTTTTCACCTACTTAAGGTGATTAACAAAGGAAAGCTGTTGCTGGCATTGCACTGTATGATGTTATCGGTTATTCAGCCAAGGCAAACTCAAGTTGCTGTCATTAAAAGCTTATGTTCCTGTAACTTGCTGGCTGAATGACACGCGTTAACCATACGTTTTCGCTGTTCTTTGGCACATCTTAAACTGCAAGACCATTTCCCACTCTATTATGAAAACGGCGTGGTCTGGCAGAGATCTATCAGCTTAGTYTTGGGTAGCAGCGAAATATGTTTATTACACTTGTAACCGGAGCGGATTTCTGGCGTTCACGTGTGGTAGCACAGGTCTGACAGATGCCGCTCAGAGGGGATGAGGAATCTGCCCGTTCGGAGTAACAGGGTAGGAGTGCGCTCCATCAGTTACTCTGTGGGGAAGCTGGAGAGGGACAGATGGACAAGATGGACTGAAATTAACTGCTGAGCACCAGGCAGGTGGCATCAAAACAGTGAAGTGGGAGTTTGGGATCTCAGCTGAAGGTGACT
This sequence comes from Phoebastria nigripes, assembly GCA_035582835.1. Taxonomy (NCBI): domain Eukaryota; kingdom Metazoa; phylum Chordata; class Aves; order Procellariiformes; family Diomedeidae; genus Phoebastria; species Phoebastria nigripes. The sequence continues at coordinate 177,828 of JAYKAV010003450.1, forward strand.
GCTGCAGTGAATACCTCAAGCTATTTTCAAGCTCTTTAATTCAGACGTGCCTTAGTTAGGATTTAGTTTAATGTGTAATGACGAAAGATTTAAGTTTACAAAAGCTAACAGCAAACCAAAGATAATGAAGGATATTTCCAAAGTAAAGAATGAGTTCTGCAGCAGGTTCTGAGGCATGATGGAAAAAGCGGCTCTGGCTAAGGGGTGATGCTGCAGAAAAATGACCACCAGTTCAGTCATGAGGGAGTCGGGTGGCGGGACGAGGACGTGCACGTTGTCGAAATGGAGCCTGTCTCCCTTCCCCTGCCTCTCCGCTGCACCAGTGCTGTCCTGACCCTCGCCGGAGAGCCACCGGAGCTAACGCGTAGGCTCCCTGCCCCGGCCTGCTTCAGGGCTGGGCCGGAGGGCGGCGCAGAGCCGAGGGGGAGGCAGCGGGCCCGCTCCGTGGCCGTCAGGGGCTTGACAGCAGAGTCAAGGCAGGTCCGGCGGCATCAGGTGCTCCTGTACTTCCCTTACCCGTTCCAGGAGGACTTTGGCTGTCACGTTAGATCAAACTACATCAAAAACACCCCGCCCGGGGCAACCCGGGGACGCGGAGCGCGCGCCGGCGCCGCGCGGTGGCCAGGCCCGGTGGCGCCTCAGCCGCCTGCGCTCCTCCCCGCCGGCAGGGGGCGCCATCCCGACCAGCCGCCGCTCGCTCGCTGGCTCGCACTCCCCCTTCCGCCCCTCGCTGACGCACTTCTCCTCCCCACCAATGACGCTGCTGCCACGCGACGCGGAGCGGAGCGCGCTGTGCCTCCCCCGGAAGCGCCGCCGCGCTCCCAAGCGTTCTGCCCCGCTCCCATCCTCCGCCCGGCCCGGCCCGGCCCGGCCGCCGCTCGCCCGGCCGCCGC
>JAYKAV010003450.1:178782-260431 GCA_035582835.1 Phoebastria nigripes
GACCGCCGCCCGCAGCCTGCCGCGCCGCTCAGCGACCGCCAGACGGACTCGGTGCTGGAGCTGAAGGCGGCGGCCGAGAACCTGCCGGTGCCGCCCGAGGTGAGGCGGCAGCGCTGCCCGGCCGGAGGGARGGCGGGAGGCGCCGGGGTGCCACGTCGGCAGGCGGCCGGGGGTGGCGGCCCGGCCCGGCCCGGCCCGACCGGCAGGGGCCTGCGGGGCCGCCGCTCTCCCCCAGTTTTTACGCGGCTCAAGAGCGTTTTGCGTTCCGGCGGGGTTTCAGGCCGGCGGGGCCGTGAGCCCTCCCCGCGCTGCGCCCGCAGCCGGTTCCCCAGCCCGTCGCCCCGYTTCGCCTCCCTCGGGAGGGCTCGCTCTTCCTTCAGCCTTCCCGGGGCGCCTCATGCCGCCCGCCCCGGCTTGCCGGGGGTTTGTAGGCAGCGGTGGCAGGTTTCCTCTTAAAATTCGCGGGACTTTCTCTGCCTGTCCTTACCGCTTCCCTCAGTTCCTCCAAGTTTGTTCTCTTGCAATTGAGAGCTTTAGTCGCGCAGTTACGTGGTTTTGGCCCTCTTAATGTGATCCTGATCAATGCCTAGCTGCTGGCACCAATGTTATTTCCTGGTACAGCTTACAGGTGATTCGATGAGCCGTATAAAGCCAGGAATAGTGGTAATAAAAAGCTTAGTAATTTGTCGTTGCCATGGAAGATGTGGTTTCCCACTCAGTTATAAAATTTCAAACTCTGACAAGGTGATTATTTATTTTCCCTTCCCTTGTCTACAAAGGGAAGGGGAATGAAATGTTTGCATTCCTTAACTGCACTTTTCATGAGAAATTTTGTATTTGAACAGGATCGTAGCACAAGATATAGTGCCATAAAATCAACAAAGTTGGCTCTCAGCAAGTGTCTGAAAGGTCAAAATAACAAAGGGGAGGGGGTAAAGCAATTCCTTCCTGAAATGCACCTGTTTCATTTCATGCTTCCTGGTTTCTTTTTTGTGTAAGCTGTATGCAACTGTACTAAAGCAAATATTGGCAGGCATCCAAAATCATTGTAGAAGGATGTGCTGCTATCGGAGGATGTTCTTAAGGATCTAAACCAGCTTTGCAACAAGGCAGGTACCGTATTTGCTGGTCAGGACAACGGGGGTGCCAAGACATTGAATACTTCAGCTGGTCTTGGCTCCTGCTGAAGTGGATTGGGACAGTGGTGTCTCGGCTGTTCTGAAAAGCAGGCTCTGATGGATGCGTCTTTTCCTCAGTAGTAGTCACGAGAGAAACCCTGGCTCCCCAGCTAGGGTCCCGCCTGTTTTGGGTGGTGGGGGAGAAATATATGGAAGCTGAACAAGATAGGTCAATCTGTTTTTTCTCAAATAGTTGAAATCCTGATTGTTCTTTCTTTGCCGGACTAATATTACCAGGCAATGAATATTTTACTAAGCGAGTAATTTTCTAGAGAGATACCAATTTGTATTTAAGTAGTGTTTTCTGGGTTTATGTTACTGATGTTCGCAGCAATAGAAAACATACTTTACTCATCAAGTGAATTAAAAAGGGTATTACGTTAATTAAGAGTATATAATGATATTTGTTTTCTGAATTAATTTCTTCCATATAAGCTAATTAATAGTCTCCAATCATACTTAAATACAATTTCTTTCAAGTTACTTTTTTCCATATTTTTATTGCTTAAAAAAATCATTGTGGCTGATAATTCCCATTCAGCAGAGCTATTCCTTGTCTTCTAAAAAAACCTTTCTTTTTAGCTTGACTTCTTCATTAAAAAGCATTTGAAAGAATATGGAACACTATTTCCTGAATAAATTCTGGCAGTGTTAAGTGTTGAATTTTCTCTGAATATCCGGCAAAAAAATCTTGACAGTTCCTGTGTGGTGGTGTTGCCACGTCGTATAGACAATAGTGGCATTTATTTTTGCTTCTGTGTGTGTTCTGAATTCTTACGTTCTCAGATACTTTTCTAGTGCATTTCTCTGGGTATAGAATCAGTTAAATTGGAAATTAAAGTATAGCTGATCAGTATGTCAGGTACATGTACATTCAGTTTCTGTTCTTACACAAATGTGTACTTACATAAAATGCTGTATAATATTTTCTGACTTTAACTAAAAAAAAAAAATTTAAAAATTGTTAGGTGTTTCTGAATATATAGATATGGTAGTTGTTGGTGTATTATCATATGGATAGATAAAATGTCCATTACATTTGTTTCTTCAAAAGTAGATGCCTGTAATTTTCTCAAGTTGATGCTTCGGATTGTGTTATTGTAGTTGAGCTGAATATACTAATTCTTAGTAAGTTCTCTAACTAAAATTTGTGGGTTTTTGTGAACAGCTTCCAATTGAAGATTTGTGCAGCCTAACATCCCAGTCGCTAACTGTTACGCTGACGGCTGCGGTGCCAGAATCCACAGAGGATGTCCTCTTGAAAGGATTTGCCATATTGGGGATGGAGGATGAAAGAATTGAAACAGCACAGCAGGTAAGTGATGCTGAATAACCTCCAAGTTGCAGCAATCTTCTTCAGAGAATTCTGTGAGTTTCTGTGTCTCTTGCCTAGCTTTTGGTGGGTTTGTTAAATTTCTTGGGCCGTTTTCAAGGTGCATGAAGAAACTTGGGGGAAAAAATCGTTGAAGTCTTAGCTCTTAAGTGACAGATACTTTTCCCATTTCGAGTGGAGTCTTATGTGAGAGTAAGGCATTCCTTCAGTAAGGTGGTGTTGCTCGTAATATAGAAGAATGTTGTGCCCCCTCCACTTTCTAATGTGACAGCCTTGTTCTTGTGCAAATAAAACCAGATGAAATTCAGTCTTTCCCATTTTAATTTAGTGGAGGAATAGAATAGAATATTTCAGTTGGAAGGGACCTACAACRAGGAGTTATAGTTTGTTTCATTGATTAATAATTAAGTTCTGAAACAGCTCTGTTTTTAACAAAAGCTCATCTTCATTTCATAGATCTGATTTTTTTTTTTAATTGATTGCATGTGGTATCTATATTGTTCACACCATAAAATCTCTTCTAGTTCTTCTCCTGGTTTGCTCAGGTACAAACACAGATGGATCAAGATGAAGGTGCCAAGTATAGGTACGTGTTCTTCCTCAGTTCCTTTCACTGTAAGCAATTTAAACCTCGAAGGACTTCATCTTGTCCTTATAATGTTAGCATGCATACGGAGTCAGCTGGCAGGGAATGGGGGAGTGTGTTGGAACAGCTGAAGCTTTCCAAGGCAGTATGCCCTGCTCCCATCCTGCAGGCTATTGCCCTTGTGAGAGCAGTTAAAAGGGACGCAGATTTCCTTCTGAACTGCCCAGTATATTGAGACAGAGTGAAATTAGTTTTGGCTTATAGACAGGGCTGTAGACAAAGGCAATCTAAGAGCTTTCATACGCCTTTTCAACTGCTGCTGCTATTGAAATGGCATCCTCTGAGGGCGAGACTGTGTAAGCAGATGTGGCTGGTAGTCATTTCTGCTCGCCGTTTGGTTCATGAGTGACTATGGCTGTGATTCTGTATCTGCATTCCCTGCATTCCTTGACACTTTGCTCAACTCCCTTTTTGAGACTTGGCATTCTCATCTATTTTTGTCTAACTGACTTTTCYGTCAGGCCCAGAAGAACCCCTTTCCACTGACTTTCGCAGTTACTCCTCAAGGGTCTGAAGTACAGCTGAATGGCTTAGCCAAATCTGCTGATGGCTTTTATGGAAACTGGCTTGTGTTTTGAGACTTTACAAACTTGTCCTTGGCCACAAAGAGGTGCTGCTGTATTCCCCTCTTCTGTTTTTCTCTGCTTTTCTTTGGTCTGTCTCTTCCTCTCTTGCTCTGACATTTGAGGACATGGTGTTTCTTAAAAGCAGAGGTTTAGGCATATACTAAGCCCGTGATCAGATCCTTAACAACCTAAAAAGAGTAGCACCCTTGCACTTTGTCAGTTGACATGTTGGTAATAGCGTACACACATACTTAAGTGTGCCATGGATGCAGAATGGTTTGTAGGATGGCCAATATGTAATTGTTTGCAGGGTGCCAGAGGAGCAGGAGGAAAATAAGTTCTTTGCCTATTGTACACTAAAAGGTTGCACGTGACTACAAAGAATTGTGATTTTACTTGCTGCTTTGTATGTGGTAAAGTAGAGCTCAGAAGTTTTAGCTGGCATCCAAGAGTAATTAATTTTAAATGATGTTTTAGTCAAGCTGAATGCTTGACATATATTTAGTGATCATTTAGAGTTTTTATCTGCGTTAAGCCTTAGACAAACTTGGAGACATTAGATACTGTATGTATTTCATTGAAGCCTCTTTCAGTCCTCACAGTAAGTTTTGCATCCTCTGGATAATTTCAGCTACTTTAGGAGGGTAAAAGTGATTTCTAAATGGAAACTGAAAATTGTATAGAAGAAGAGACCTAAATTAACACCCCTATTGGAAGCAAGGCAGGTAGAATTTGGCTGCTGGCAGTAGCCTGCAGTAGTCACTGTGTTTGGGCTGTCCATTTAGACAGTATTCGCGTGCTCTAGACTAGCTGTGGTGCATGCTGCTGCTTTCTGGGTAGGCTTGCTATAAGGAATGTCGGGGAAATGGAGTTACTGCAGTGGCTATCCCAAACCCTATATCTCTGTTATTTCTGYGGGTCATGAAACATCTGCTTATTGTGCACTGTTACTTGATGCAAGTGGTCTTTTATTCCTAGAGAGGGAAAGGTAGTGGCAGTGTCCCTGCAGGCAGCTGGATTTGCAAATACAGAAAGTGAAATTTTACTTCTGTTATCTGTTGATTCTCTTTTTCTAGACAGATGAGGGATTACTTGTCTGGCTTTCAGGAGCAGTGTGATGCTATCTTGAACGACGTGAATAGTGCCCTTCAGCACCTGGAGTCACTGCAAAAACAGTATCTTTTTGTGTCCACGAAGACAGGAACGCTGCATGAGGCCTGTGAACAACTTTTGAAAGAACAGGTGATCTTTGATGGGAGGATTACTGGAAACTTCTAAGATACCATAAACAAAAGTTTCTTTTTCTCAGGCTGGGAAAACTTGTGAGCTGTGGTGACAATCCCTCTGTTTGCTTTGGACCTCGTTCTTGCTGTGTTTCACCTGCAGCTAGGGTGTCAGGCTCTGTGCAGTAAAATGTTCAGGATGTGTTGATACACACTTTAATCAAGAAGGATAGCTAGCGGAGGGGAGCTTTTGTAACTGATGCCTGACAAGTGCAAACTTTATTGAGATTAATAATTCATATCACTTACAGAAGTATTTTGAGCTGGTTATTGCAAGAAGAAAGTGTTTTTTTTTTTAAAGTTACGAGCTTATTTCCCAGATACTTTCTTTCTCCTTGTGAACGGCTCCAACAGTGATATAATGAACATGTCTTTCCCATTGGATAAGGGAAAACTTTTAAAGGCTCCAATCCTGAAATACAGGATTTCTACAGTTCTCTGTAATACTGATGACAGCATTGCTGTTTGTATGCAATAGTATCTGTGGAATGCTGACAAACCTGTAGAATATATGCTTTTAAATACACTGTTGAGAGTAATGTGTCTTTCTCTGGTAAGAGAGAGCAAAAGAGTACTGATGTATTCTGCATTTTTTGTTGTACTTATTTAGTTGCAGGTTATCTAAAGCTAGTTAACACTGCTGTGTGCTGAGAGCTGAAAGGGAGGCTGAATAATTTTGTATATATATATATATTTTTATATATATATAAAAAATACATATTTAAACTACTTGCTCAGTTGCCGATTTTCTTTTATTTATTGTTTTTTAATAGTCAGAACTCGTTGACCTGGCTGAAAACATCCAGCAGAAACTTTCTTATTTTAATGAGCTGGAAAACATCAACACAGTAAGTATTATTTCACTGTTAATAGTCTTAGAAAATGAAAGCGTACTGATCTTTTGAACTTTAGTTAGCCAATGCTAAATTACCTGGGTTCCTTATAATGATGCTTTCTCTTGTTTTCCAAAGAAATTGAATTCCCCTACGCTGTCCGTGAACAGTGAAGGATTCATTCCCATGCTGGCTAAGCTTGATGATTGTATTGCATATATTTCATCGCATGTAAGTAATTGTGTGTTGATTTTAGTTAAATCTTAATAGTTTCAAAACTATGTATTCATACTATTTTTGTGGTGGTGGTTTTTTTTTTCCTATAAAATGTTCTCTCTGCTAAATACAGTAAGAAAGCAAAGATGACGGTTTATAAACTTAAGAAGTTTTTACTGAATATACTTAATATTCTGCTTAATTTTTATAAAATAGTGCTTTTGGTTTGTACAAACTAGCATTTCTAGCTAGTAAAAAGAGTATTTTGTTTTGATAAATTTTCAACTCTCTTATTGTTCGTATTTAAAATGGATTTTTTATTTCTTTCAGCCAAATTTTAAAGACTATCCTGTATATTTGATTAAGTTTAAACAATGCCTTTCTAAAGCTATGCACCTTATCAAGACATACACTGTGAATACACTACAGAACCTCACAAGCCAGTTAATGAAAAGGGTAAGGTGAATCAGTAAGTGGTAACTCGAGCTGTACTGAAATGTCTGTTGTAACACTATACAGTTTTCTTTTCTTTTTCTATTTTTTTTGAGGATGGGAGGTGTCAGCAGTTTTGTGTGAAAATACGTCAGTCCTATACCACAATGTTTTTGTAGATTGGCCAAGTTTCAGCTGAATCTGACAGAGACCTAGTGATCCAAAAGATTTAAAAATAGTAATAATTAAAAAATTCTGGAAATTGAAGAAGGTGAAGTAGGTGAATTGAGGTAGGTAAACAGTAACCTCAGTGAAGGCCAGGGATGGATAAACGACTGTGTTAGAGAGGCAGCAACCAGGTGCCCAGACAGCATGCTTTCCTGAACCAGTTTGTGCACTGTAGCTCTGAATCAGTTGAAGTGCACGCTGCTGTCTGTGTTGCCAAATGGGGAGGGTGCACAAGAGAAATACGGGTACTGTGGGGGTCTGCTTTGGAGATGGATCGTTAAAGACAGAGAGAGAGATTGCAGGGAATACTTGAAGAAAGTATACAGGAGCTGGGTGTCGTAGGATGAAAACTGTTAAAGCACAACAACTCTGAGTTCATGACATGACTCTTTCAGTATTATATTCCAGTGAGTATTTTTGGGTGCTCTTGGTCATCTAAATATTTCTTTTTGATAAGTCTGCAGTGCTTTGTGTAGCTGCAGAGAGTAACTGTGGCAGGTTCCTACTAGTTTTAGCAGTATCTTTTGGTTAGTTTGGAAATGTTGACAGTGATGTTARAGAGTCACAGGGAAGAATTAGGTGCTTTACTCCCACTCACTCCAGTGGGATTTAGGCATAAAGGTGAGTAGGGAGGTTTTTTGGTCTCATTAAAATGTTAATAGTCTCATGCTGCAGTATTTTGGCGGAGGGGAATGTCCCTTTCTACCCACTTTCTTTCTCCAATTAATTGTTGTGTGCCTTGTGCTCAGTCCTAATACAGGCAAACTTGTAAGATGCTAGAACTGAGAACTGACAGACCTAAAAGAAGGGGATTTTAGACAGTGTTCATGGGAACTTGCTAAAGGATGCTCCTGGAGTGAAGATCTTGGTTAAGTGGCATTGAACATTTTTCATGTTTGGTACAAAACTAGTTTTCATTTTAAAAAAAGTATCATAGGTTGGTTTGATGCCARTGGATTACCATGAGCTGAATTCAAGCAGAATTGAACATCTCTGATAATAAGCATGTCTACAGAAAGAAGTGAAACCTTATTTCTGGATTTGAATTGCTGCTTAGCAGTTTTAAGTCAGGAAGGAGACCTCTTTTAGGAGTCAGATGACCTCCTCCTTCCCATCTACATAGGGGTTTTGTGGATGTTTTGCATATCTCTTTGAAACATCTAATGTCTGCTTCTGCTAGAAGTGCAGTACTGGAGCAGTGGTCTTTAGTTGTGATCAAGCGTTGAGATTTCCTATTGCAACACAACAAGAGGTCTTGTCAGAACTGGAAAGGGACTGATGAGATCTAGATGTTCTTTGTTACTGCTCATATGTGAGTGTTTGGGGATTTTGATGTGTGTTTGTACAAGGATGATCAGGTTACTCACAGGGATGAAAGTAGGAGGTGGGGAAGGTGGAAGAGTTTTCCTGTCCCCACCATGTTTCAAGGGAAGGCCATCTGGTTCTCTGTCTGTCATCAGTAGGGATAAGGGGAAGAAAGCCTGGTGGCTAAACTGGGTCTCTGCTCTGCTTCGTTAGTGCTAGAATTTGTCTAAGTTCAAGCTGTCTGCCCAGCTAAGCTGGGGAGCCTCAGGGGGAACTGCCTCAAAACTTGACATTCCAGTTGAAGCTTGAACGTGAGCTGAAACTCAGCTTCTCTGCCCTGGGACTGGCAGGTAAAAGGGAAATTTTGTTCCATTTTTGTACTACAGATTAAGGAGCAACAATCAGTACTACTCTGGCAGGTCCAGAGAAATTTTTTGTCTCTAATGGAGAATGCCATAATTACTGAAAATGTTACTTTTGCTGTAGAGACTGTTGGTTGAAACTTTTGTGTTGGGTTTTGTTCTTCCATCTGGCTTTATTCAAATTCTGAAACAAGCATGCTTTTCTAGGTGGAAAGTGGCAAAAAGCTGTTCCAGTGGCAGTATAAGCATAAAGAACCAATACCCCGTTTTAGAGCCTAATTATCTCAGCCATTAAATACTAGAAGCCAAATACAGTATTTTTCTTTTTAACCAATTACTCATCTCTTCTTTCAGGATCCTTCAGCTGTGCCAAATTCTGACAATGCCTTCACGCTGTTTTACGTAAAATTCAGAGCAGCTGCTCCCAAAGTCAGAGTAAGTAGACTGGTAACTAACTGTTGAAAAGGAAGCTATGAAAATGGGGTTTGAATTTATTAGTAGTGTGAATGCAAGGATTGCATATTGTGCAAGTGTGAATGTCCAAAGATTGCATATTGTGTCCGTGGAAAAATACTGCAAACTATTTTCCAATTATTAGAAAAAAAAACAATGACTGATAATACTTTTTTCTTTTTATTGAGTAGGCTCTTATTGAACAAGTAGAGCAAAGATCTGAAAAAATGCCAGAGTGAGTATGTCTACGTAATTTATTTTCAACAATTTTAAGTTTTGAAAATCTTTACTTTTATTTAAGTACTGTTTAAAACATTATTCGTTTAAAAGAAAGTTTTAAAAACTGAAATTATGTAGACCTAAAAGACGGTATTAGAATGAATTTTATGTTTACCAGAAAATTGAGTTTCAGGATGCAGTTACTGTTTTAATTTCTTGGCTAGGTATCAACAAGTTCTCAATGAAATCCATCAATGTTACCTTGACCAAAGGGAGCTTTTGCTTGGTCCAAGTATCGCTAGCACTGTTACAGAATTAACCAGTCAGAACAACAGAGATCATTGTGCTCTGGTAGGTAAAATAGTCACGTGTTGTGGGGTTTTTGTTATGTTTTAATCCCCCTCCCACAAGTAAAATGTACTTATTTAATTCAGTCACTTACATGCAGAATTGTCACTTTTGTTTGTAGTTTTGAATCATTAAAAGTTTACTAATATTTTCAAATAATGCACGTTTTGTGGAAGATTGTTCTGTAAAAACTCTGCTCTGCTACAAACCTCACAAAGGGGTATTTGCAAAAGCATAAAATGTGGTTACTTAAATTTCATCAGAAACAAAAAGGGACAGAAGTTGCATAGTGAGCTTTTATTTGGCTAATAACATCTTTTCAGTCCTTATTTTTATAGTTGATCTCAATAATTTTGAATTTCACAAAGCTTCAATTTAATCACAGCTGTAGTAATAATAATAATAATACAATATATAATATAATGATAAAATATATAATAATAATAACTGTAATACCTCCTGTGGTACTGATGCAAGGAAAAAAATTTAATAATCAGGTATTTGTATTTCTGTGAATACAGGTACGAAGTGGTTGTGCCTTTATGGTCCATGTATGCCAGGATGAACACCAGCTTTACAATGAGTTCTTCACAAAACCAACACCAAAACTGGAGTAGGTGGTACATGCTGGTTTTGTTTTACTGCATGTTGTATTTACTATGCTGTGATATAACAGACAATGTTATATGGCARGTAGGGTTGTATTGAAGTGGTTTGGTAAGAACCAGGAAGAAAAAAACCTTAATCACTTTATGTGTCAGAATTTGATGTTCTTTTGTTTTCTTTTTTCTTCAAGCGAAGCTGATAGTTTACATTCTCCATAAATAATCTGAGTAATGTAAATGCTCTGTAGATGATCTGAAAGAGATAAAGACACACAGTTGCTTTGGAAATAGCTGTAGAAGTTTACAGTGCCACAGCTCTCAGCTGTTTTTGTACTGCCTCTGTGCCAGTGGTTTGCACAGTCAGTTGCAGAAGTGCTTTCCATTTACTTCAGTGTAAAATTAAGGTGATGAACTCCAGCCATTTTTCATCAAGGATTTACAGTTAGTGAGCTGCCCTTACTGTCAAGGAATATTTGCATGTGCCTGTATGTGGGCTGAACGGAAGGCAGGGTATTGGACAGCTGACAAGAACAGTATCTGTATCTGTTCTGCCTAGATCTAGAAGAGGGACAGGTTGTTGCCTTCACATGGTAATTGCATTATAAAAATATTGTAAGTTTTTACAACAGACCTGTAATATTAGAGCAATTGAGTAAGTCATGCCCCTTCTCCAATTTGCTGGTATGTTTTAATAATGATATTTAATTTTGAAATTTGGGCAGGTCACGTTCCCTTGCTATGAAGTTCATAAATAAAGTATATTCCTATTAATATAACCGAGACACTGGTTTTGAGTGTTGTAATATCCTAAAATCAAGTGCAGCTTGAGTTGAATAAGCGTAACCTGGAAAAAATACTGCCCACTACCCTCCTCGTCCTCTAAAGCTAAAGGAAAACCATGAACGCAAGCTAAAGGAAAACCATAAACGCATAAAGCCTCACTAGAAATAAGCCATAGTGCCAGAGTAGTAGCAGTCTTTGTCTTTTCTGAGAAATTGAGGTCTCGTGTGGGACACGCTCAGGATTTGAGGTGACCTAACTAAATTGGCTTAAGAACCAATTTAGCTATCTCAGTCCAAATCCTGAAGTAAACATCCCTAATGGAAATCAGTGTAAAATGTTGTTCAGACAGAAATTTCGTTACTATAGCTCTTCACACCAAGAATGAGAATAGACTTCTGATTATTTTTGAATCTTGATGGAAAGTAGTTACCTCCTTTCGTAAGAACTTGCTTCCCTTTTTTGCCTTCATCTAAATAAAATATTTTGAGGAAAATGTTTCAAATAGTAGCTACTTTGTTAGGTTTTTCATAGATGCATCATAAGCAACCTCATTTTTTCTGAAGCGCTGAGGTGCTCTGAAGACATAATAGCCAGGTGTCTATGTACAGATAAAAGAGTTTACCAAAAATCCAGCAAGAGTAGAGATCTTGAGGTTGAGTGTTGTAGTTAATACTAAGGCTGTTGAAACTTTCTCCTTTGTTTCTGCTTTTAATGTGGAGAGTTACTGTTTTATCAAGTTGCTTGTAAACCTATAGAATACAACAGAAGAGAGACATTCAAAATGTTTCTTAGGTGAGCATTCTTTTGTGAGCATTTTTTGTCCACACTCTGAAAGGAACTGAAGTGTCCTTGTTCTATTGTCAGCCATTCTTCGTGAATTAGGAAAAAAAAAATATAGTTCAATAAACTCAGCAACTGTACCACACTGTAAATACTTAAATATTCTTAGTGTTTATATTTCCAAGTCTAACTGAGGAATTACTTGAATTTTCAGCTACTGGCAACAGCATTATTAGCTAATCTGTGATTAGTCAAGGGAGCATTGAGAATGGCAAAAATGTCTAGAATGAATGCTACTGGTGTCTTAACCAAGATATGCATCACTTTGAACAGGAAAGAAAAAAATAAATCGAAGTGGGATTTCTGGTGTTTTATATTGCATTGATATCGTAACTTCAATTAGATTGGAAAGTGTGCCCTGCAATGTTGGAAGTTGTTACAGAAACGGTTACCAAGCTTCTCCTCCTGTGTCCCTCTTCGTGTGCTCTTGGTTCTAATAAACTATCAAGTACTTGGAATCAGATGAGCCTTTTCTCAAGGGGAAATTGGGGGTATGATTCTGAGCTCAGCAGGAGCATTTCTTTGCACAGAAGCGAGGTAAACCAGTTTGCAGTATCTTCCCTTTGTGACAGGCTGAGTTATTGGTTGGGTTTTTTTTGTTTTAGAATGAATTCAAAACTGTACCACCATTTTAAGCAGTTGGTATCCTACATCTCTTAAAAGACTTTGCAGGAAATCGGGGGTTCATGTTTTAAACAGTCCTTTCTTAAGTCTTTTATGATACCGTGTTGCATTGTTTTCTCACCCTCCTTTTAAAAATCTTTGCCATAAAATAATCCGTGTTTGTGACACAATTTTAGTTTGGTATTGCGGGATCCTGAAAGTGTTTTGCTTTGTTTTATTTTTTTTCTTCATAGTGAACTCTTGGAGAAGTTGTGTCTTTCGTTGTATGATGTTCTGAGGCCAATGATCATCCATGTAATTCACTTAGAGACACTTTCTGAACTCTGCGGGATTCTCAAAAATGACATGCTTGAAGATCATGTACAGAACAATGGTAACTCGTAGATGGAACCCGATTGTTTTTAACTGTTGTCTTAACTGATAAAATTATTAAATTGCATAGGCAAAAAAATCCCTAGATTTTTTTTCTTTCTAATGGGTCTTAAACATGTCAAAGATGAGGTAAGGTTATTTTAAATAAATTATGTTTTTTCATTTATAATAGAAAGGTCTGTATTTATGGGTCTGTATATATCTTCATTTAAATTAATATACTGATGTTATAGAGTCCTATTTTCTCTAGGTTGTACAAATGGAAGCAAGCATCCACCCAGTGTGTCTGTGTGCACCAGGATTGATTTAAATGAACTTTTCAAATGAATGAATTGCTTCGCTTGGCCCTGCTAATGCATCATCTGTGTAGAGCTTTCTGCATACACGGTGATAAAACAAAGGAATGCAAACCTGATTTTTTCATTATCCTTGACGTAGTGCTTCCCAGACTAGAAATTGTAACTTCAGCAGAGGAGTTACATAGCTGGTAGAGATTTTGGAGTTTTCGAAGTGTTCAGAGCTCATAGTCTCATAGAAGTGAGCTGACCATCAGAAAAAAAATCTGGTATCTCATTTCCTTAGTATGACCAATGCATAATGGAATCATTTTACAGTGTTAACCTTGCATCAAGCGATAAACAGAAATCATACTTGGTAGCTGGTATATAACACAGTGTAGCTCTTTGTCTCTGAAGCTGTGCCGATATCATGAAGAACTGCTCGTTTTCCTGGAAGTAGAATTGTAACACTGTTGGGAATGAGGAAAAAATTGGTGACATAATCTTTCGGCTAATCTTAAGAAGTGACTTTCTACTACTTAAACTCAGGCTGATACAATAGTTCTTAAGTTGGGCRTGAGCTGCTTTGGATCATCTGTTCTGGTAGGTGGGTAGATGAGGTAGATAGGTGATAGAAACAAAGCACGTTGGTTTGGTGTCCAGGCAGAAATGCTACTTGACGTACCCAAGTCTCAAATAATTAGAATGCTTAATTCTAACGTGGTATCTGATGTTATCAGTGTGAGATCGCATTTTCATAATCTAATGAAAATTTGGGGGAGCTGAAGTAACTGCAATATGGAGTTCAGTAATTCCTTGTTTGTCACAAATTTGTCTGCATGCTGCTGTTCCAAAAATAGTCTGACTTCATCTACAGCAAGCCAGTTTTGTGAYGGTTCTATATGTGATACTTCAAACTTTTGTGTCTATAAGCTTGTTTTGTAAATAAATTAACAAATTTGTGCCTTTTTTTTACCTTTGTCAGCTGAACAACTGGGTGCATTTGCAGCTGGTGTCAAGCAGATGTTAGAAGATGTACAAGAGCGTCTTGTCTATAGGACGCATATTTACATTCAGACTGATATCACAGGCTACAAGCCTGCTCCGGGCGATCTTGCATATCCTGACAAGTTGGAAATGATGGAGGTATAGCATCAACTTTTTTATTGTCCTTGATTGGTTTTCTTTTTATATGCAGTATATACAATTGTGCAGTATAGTGCTTTGCAGATGGGGTTTTCCAGTTCTTACGTGTATTTAGTATTACTGGCATTATCAAACTGGCACCTGCTGATTAAATTATGACCCCAAACTGGATGTCAGAGAACGCTTTATGTCAAATTCAGTAAAACTGGCGATAGTTCTCACACTTACCAGTTTTATCTAAACTTGAAGCTTCTAAATTTTGTCTCATAACAGTAAATTTTTATTTACTTTCGTAAGTAGTAGATATTACCCAGTGTATTTTCTAGTTGAGCTGGAGTTGAAGAGAAGCTTTAGACAGGCACAGTTAGCTGCAAGTTTGTTTTCAGAATTACTGGTCAACTACTGTTTGGTACACATGTGTGTACGCTATGCTCAGACAGTGTGAGGGGAGACTTGCTTCTGCCTTTAGATAATTTAACATGTCAGCAATGGTTTCCAGTCGCCTTTTTCAAGTTCTTATCTGTATTAGCCATTTTTGTAGTCATTCCAAGCCCTTTGAGTCAATGTCCCTGTTGAAAGGAATCAAACTAATTCTACTTACTTTAAAAGGTTAATACTATATTGATGAAAGATTTCAGAATGAAACTACTCACAGAAATAAAAAAGTGGCTGATGAAAGACTTTAAATTAGTTTTTTGACTAGAGCAAACTGCATTTGATACACAACTGAAAAGTAGCGTTGCATGGAAGGGATTAAGCATAATAAAGATCCCCCCCCAGATAACTGTTGCCATTCACTTTATAATGCGAGGCCCAAGCTGTCAAAGGATTGAGTTGACTAAGAACAGCAATTCTGACATGGACTGGCAAGATCTGGATTTTATTGCTCTATTCTGCTTTCCATCTATCTACCAGAATAGCTGGTGGTGCTTAGAAAATTGTAGGACTTATTTGCAACTAACCAGTTGGTAGAGAAGCTGTTATTTGACTTCAGAATCAGAGCATTACTTATATAAAATGCAGAAGCTTTATAGCTATATATATTTTGCTGTGGGCTGGAAGAAGTTGACATTGTAGAACTGTACCTTATTGTGTTCAATTCTTGCCTGTAAACAGACAAACACTGTGAGAAACTTCTTAGTACTGAACTAACATTGCTATAATCTTGTCTTTATACATGTCTAAAGCTTTTATATGCTTTGGTGATTATAAGGGACATTCGTAGGTTTTTAGGAAAGCATTTACAAATCCTGAAGCTAGTGAGTTTGTAGAATACTTGCCTTTATACTGAAAGTTTAAGGACTAACAAGCTTTTGAAGACAAAGGAAAAATAGTAATTGAGAAGCCCACCACACAAAATGTAGCTAAATGGGATCCCTCCGTTCAGAATAACTAGTGATCAGAAGTTTTACCAGTATAACTGTTAGGAGTGCAGGTTGGTTTGTTTGGTTTGGGTTTTTTTTTTCTAAAATTGTGTGAATAGAACTGGATAAAAAAAATGATTGTGAGAACTTTTTAATGTTAGCTATAACTTCTAYAGGCAAGCAATGCAGATACTTAGTCTACACAAGGCCTTATTTTCTAACTAGGGTCCTATGGCCGTTCAGTTAGGAAGAAGAAGARAGTGAGTTTTACAGTTCACTCTAAATTGAGAAATTATGCTGCTCTTCATGTCCTCGTAAGACTCCTGGTTTTGCCTGGTTTGAGATTTATTTTGCTACTTGGTTGCTTTTAAACCTCAAAACCTTGCTATTTAGAGAGACCTTCTGTCTGAGTAAATTAATTATTAAAATGTTAAAAGCACAGGGCAGAAATATTTCTTGTGCTGTTCTGCTCAAATATTAATGCAGTTCTTTGCAGTTCTTGCTGCCTCTCATTGCTTTGAAGCAGACCAAGTAGTGAAAAAGGTTGAAGTGTGGAAGTGTTGAGTAATGTTAGGGGAAAGCTTTTTGTTGAGCTCCTGCAGGGAATAAACTAGAGAGTACTTTGGGGCCATCTGCACATATCATTTATTAGGAATAAAGCCATCACAGAAATTATCTGTATGAAATCCAAGTGAGTGTTGAATTGGGTTCCCCTATTTTGAGCTTTTCTTTCTAGGTGGTTTCACTGGTTATTATTTAGAGATCAGTAAAAACAGGCAAAATGGAAAGAACAGTGCTTTACACAGATCTGTGTAATATTTGTGAATCTTAAATTGATATTGAAATGTTTCTGCTACTGTTTTGGAAACATCTGTCTTTATTTCTTTTAATGTCTTTGAAACACTGGGGAGCTGAGTGTAGCTGACTCCTTTTGCAATTTAGTATGCTTTTCCTTATTGTAATCAAAGCAGTGTAATGCTGCTTAAATTAAGGAGAAAAAAAAAAATAAATTTTGTGGTATATCTTCCTCTGCAGCAAATTGCACAGAGTTTAAAAGAGGAACAGAAGAAGCTGCCATCTGAAGCTTCATTTTCAGATGTCCGGCTAGAAGATCCCGAGTCCTGCAGCTTAGTTAAATCTGGTACGAAATATATCTCATGTTGTCAAACTAATGCATAAAGCTCACAGAGAGCGAGCATTAACTTGAACCATCAGTGAGAAACTTGCGTGTATCTTAAAGGGTTATTTTCCTAGAGAAACTTAAGAGATTTTGAGAGGTGAACTTTGTCTCAGGGTTCTTAATAACTTTTTTTTTTTTTGGAATGAGAAACAACTTAATCTTGTTCTTTTGGTGGCATTTCTTTGTGCTTCCAGTGCAATCCATTCCACGAAGCAATTACTTTTGTAGCTGGCAGCATCTATTGTACTTTGTATAAAACTGAGCTTCTGTATTCTCTACTGCAAAGTAGCCCTACCATCAAGATGTATACTTAAGGATGCTTCTGTTTGTTAGCTGTGCTAAGATAAGAAGGGTGGTTTGGTGTGTCGGGCATGTCTCTTAAATGAATGCTTTGAGCATCTAGAAGTGCCTTTGGGTGTGCCTTTACCTGGGAAAGCTACTTCTTCCTTTGAATGCGTTTCCACTTACTGAAGTGGAATTACTTAGTAATTTTAGCTGTTTACAATAATTCAGAATGTAGTCCTTGACTTTTTAAATATGTGACCCATGYGCCTGTAAATTACAGTGAACTGGAAGCAAATTCCATGAAATGTGGCTCTTTTGATGCCAGTCATTTGAGCATTACAACCCTGTAAATTTTTGTCTAAGATCCATGAAGAATTTCTCCCTTTATTTGATTACTGTTCAGAATGGTACAGTGTATTTTTCCCAGCTGCACCTTTTTCAGCTCTTTGTCAGTTGTTTCTCATATTCCTTTTGATTACCCAGTAGTTTCTTGCTTTTGGCTTGCAACGCCTGCCAAGGTCTTTATGGCTGTTTCTAGCTGGACTCCACAAATCCCACTGAGAGTGGAGTTCATCTTGCTTCAAGCCAGGTGTGTGGCATTCACAAGTCTTCTAAATCCCACCTGCATTCAGGAGACGGAAGGAACCTATATGGTGTAATTTGAAGATAAGTGGCTGAGATAATTGGGATTATTTGTCCTTCAAAGGTGCCTCTCTCCCATTTCAGTGCCTGCAGGAGTAGCTGAAGTGACTAATAAATAGCCTAGGAACCTCACACTGACAACTAAGGTCTTACAGGCCTTCTAATTACTGTGACAATGTATTTATTGTTGCAAAAGGTAGAAAGATATTGCTGAATTATTTTAGACAATTCCCGCACTGATCACATAAACACTTCACAAGTGCTTATTCCATCATTAGGCAAAACTTTAAAAATTTTACTTTTTTTAAATGGTTGCTAATTGGAATCAGAGTTCTGATGCTATTGGCTCAGCTGTTTCCCAGGATTTAAGGACAAAATGAAAATAATACAAGACTTTTGTCTGTCAGGTGTTGTGAAAATCCATTTTCAGCATACAGAATTATTACAAAGGTTACCCAGGAAGAGCACTTTCTTATGATTACAACCCCCTCATGACAAAATTGTTTTTGCCATTATTTTTGCGGTTATTAATATGATTTTTAAACCCTATACTTCCTGCAGCTGTTTAATCCATGTAGGATTATCCCCAGGAGAAAGGAAAGCAGGAAGAAGTAAAATTGATGGAATGTTTTTTTTTTCTTTTTTTTTTTTCCTTTTTTTTTCCTGAGCATCTCCTGTAGTTCTATGATCACTAACCATTTTTTTTCTTTTTTCTCCTATGCCTTTTTTTTCAGTAGTTGTTTGATTATTTCAGCTGTTGAGCTAAGTAGGGGAGGGTATCATTGGAGACATGCCTGTAAAACTAACTCATTAAAAAAGGTTGAGCTGGGCCATCCCTGAAAGCAAATTCATGTCTTTCACAGCCATGTGCTCTATACACGTCAGAAAGCTAGTACTGACTTGCTCAGAAGGAAAAAAAAAGCCTAACCTGTTTGGATGCAATAAAATATGTCTTATTACTGTGGAGTGAGCATAAAGTGCAGTCGATACTGCGGTCTCGTTCAGTTGAAAGGACAGATGGGCAAGTTTTTCATGTGTGTATTTTACTTTTAAACAGGTTCAGCAGAATCCCTTAATCCCAGGCACCAGACCATGATTTCACCAGCAGATCTGCATGGAATGTGGTATCCTACTGTCAGAAGGACTCTAGTGTGTCTCTCCAAACTGTACAGATGTATAGATGTATGCAAAAATTTCTTTTATGTAATTTTTTTAAGTGAAGTTATGAAGTGTGTAGCATCATGTCTAAATATTTTAATGTAAATTAGGAATGGACAATTACTGGCCTCTGTTATCTCTTAGTCTTTTTGCTACTATCTTTATGTAAAACAAGTGAACTGACAAATGTAGGTCATAATTTCCAAGACAATTTTGTATTTGTAGAATTAGAAAAAAGGCACTGGTTTGTACATCTGTTGCTTTTGCTATTACGGAAGTACTTCAGTGTCTGATGCTCAAGATACTTATCGCACCGAAGTTGAGGAGTGAATAGGACAAGAAAGAATAGAAAGTTCTGGGTCAATTATAGAGAATGTTCTTATTGCTGAAATTACCGGGTGAATATGTTTCTTGCTATGTGCTTTGCAGGACATCAGACAAGGTGATGTTTCTGGTCTTAAAAATGGTGACTCTACTACTTCTACGTTTTGGAAATGTTCTCAAAATTTTTTTGTGGCACAAAGTTTAAGACAGTAGGAATCTTCATGTCTAACGGAAACAAAAGCAGTGTTTACTTCACAAGTATTATGAGACTTGCCCTTTAGAATCTGATTTATGTCTGTCACCTAACAGCATAAAAGGCTAACAAGTCTCTGAGAAACATAATGTGAGTGGTTTTGCTTTTCTGTACGTGTTGTATCTTCATTAGATACATTTAATGCATTTCAAAATATCTTTGGTGTTATGTGAAACTGCTACCAAGATGCTATTTGCTTTAAAAAGAAGCTGGAAAATATTAATACTTTATTGCTTAATATATCAATCTCGTTAAAGATAAATGAGTATTTGCCCTTGTTTTCAGCTAGACCTTTGGAGATGAGGTCATTTTTGCGTTGTTTACAAGGCTCATTTATAGTGTGTCTGCACAGTGATTTATTTATTTTTTCACTGAGATATTCTAGCAGAACTGGTATGCCTTGCCTGCACCCTGTAGATAGGAGAAGACTGAATGAAGTGGCACTGGCAAGCCTTGGGGCAGTCAGGGCTGTCATGTACTACGTTGGAGTGCTGGTGGAGGCGAGCTGTGTTCCTACGGCTAGCTCAGCCATATGATCTAGTTGCTGCAGCTTACTGAGTTACTCCATGTCACCTGAGCCATGGCAGCTGTCATGTTTGTTTACTAACCTGGTGCAGATGTGAGGTAATTTGAGTTTGCTTGAGGTTAAGCTCACTCGAATGATTTCACGTCTATTGCAAGTATAAATTGCAYACACAGATAGTTACCCTGACGCATGAAGTGTCTAGTCAGGTTACCCAGTAAGCATCGTTCATGCCATTAGCTGTGAATGCGTTAGGTGTCACTGACCATGTCACTACCCGGGTGCAAATTCAGAGCTGGAGGGTGAGCCGGGCATGCTTGAGTGTATACCTGTATCCAGTCTAACTAAGTGCTGTAGCAAGCTTTTATATATGAACGCTCCATCCTGTCTTACTGCATTTAGACGACATGTTTGTAGCTAGCTAATCTGGAGTTTTATGCGCTGGTAAGCACATCCTTCACAAGCTACAGCCCTTAAATTCTGCTTAAGCTTTGCTAACACCTTTTTTTTTTGGTCTGATTTCCTCTTCCCTGCAGAGGGCGGTGTTTCAGGGATTATCGCAAGAGGCCTTATCTGCCTGCATCCACTCACTGCTGGGAGCTGCTGATTCTATCAGCAAAAACAAGGTCAGAATCTGGGTTTTGGGTATGATTCCCGCCCCCCCCCCCCCCCCGTGTATATCTAAAGCCATGAAGCAGTTGTTCAGAATTCTCTTGAAATCTCAGTGAAAGCATGTTGCTCTGCCCCCAGAGACCTGATGTATTTGCCAGCTTTTAGTTACGGTTAATGTATTGTAAAGCAAAGATAATGATTCACATGCTAGCCTATCTGAAAAGGTGGAATACAAATTGTAGTGATCGTGTTTACAGGCTGCTCTAACTCATGTGAATTCAATCAAGTGATACCTAAAGAAAAATTTCTGCCAGAAGTCTCCACTCCCTGTATTTGTTTTCACTGCCTGTTAGTCTTTTCTCTTTTTCTCTGCCTCCATTGTTTGAATTTTCAAAAATCTTTCTAAGTATTAGATTCACTGGGAAGATTTGTTAAGTATTCTCCCCTCAGAACTGTCTACTAAGTTTGATCTGATGTGTTGCTCAGGATTCAATGCAGTTTCATCAAGTCATTTTAACTTTAAGTGTTACTGTAGTTGGAGTAAATCTTTTTTTTCCTGTCACAGTTCCTTTACTACAAATACTGTAGTAATTTGCTAATTCCTAACAGCCAGGAAGTGAATTTAAAAAAAAAAAAAAAAAAAAAAAAAAAAAAAAAAAGGAAAATCTTAGTAGGCTAAAATTGTTGGATTTGTATAAGCAGTAAATATTCAGTAATGAAAAAAGTTTTAGTTGCTATTAGAAATGAAGAGCTGTTTTGCAGTATTTCTTTTGAGTGTCCTTTGAAAAATCTCTGTTAAACGTAGTATCTTTAAAAAGAAATCAAACTGCATTTACTTCTGGCTTGAGCAGATAACTATTTCATATGTAATTGATTCAGAGTTCTACAGTTAGTTATCCATTCCAGCACTGTGTATCGGGTCAGCATTGACTTAAAAGTATTGCAGAGAATGAAACTCATCCTGCAGTGAACCTAGATAGGTTGGCCCAGGACTACGATCTGTACCACTTTGTTCTTGATGCATGTTAATTTAACATTATCTGGTGAAATCGTGAATGTAAGAATAAAAAAAAAAAACAACAAACACTCAAGAAACCCTTCCACCACTTATTTTTAGTAAACTTTTCTATTTGTTGAAACTGCAGATTTAAATCTAATTTCTTGTTTACTGTTTTATTTACTGTTATATCAAGGAAAGTTCTCTTCCAGCTTGCAAAAGCTAATTTGAATTCTGGAGTCCTCCTCCATTTACCTCAATGAGCCATGAACTTCAAAGATTAAAAGCGGCATGCAGTATAAAGCACATAGCTAAATAACAAGCAGTGCAAAACTGATCGTCTTGGTGGTGTGAACTTGGCCTTGTTTTATTCTTTGTATCTTTGCTGTACTGTTTAGAAATTAACTAAGCTTTGTGTTTAATGACATGAGAGAAATGCTTTGTAAGACCTTTGCACAATAGCACAGTTAATCAAGGCTATTACAGAAACATTAACTGTTTGACTTCTTTTTTTAATCATTATGATGATTAAAAAAAAAGCCAGAACCTCATGTTTTTCAACTATAAATTATATGAATTACATGAAATAATTCCTGGCTCTTACGAAGAAGAAGTTTGTATCTTTCAAACAATGGATACCTGTACTTAATGTGGACACTTAGTAATATGGCTGTGTAATCTAATTCTAAGAAATGTGAATAAAATCTGCTTCTGTAGAGCAATGTGTTAGGAACAGTACAGAAGTGGGATTTGTTGATCCCAGAGTGTAGTTAATGGCACTGCAGACTAATGGAAAAAGCTTGTTAGTAAGATTATTAGTATTAATTTTGTTATAGGAAGTAACGAATAAAAGTGGAGGTGTTGAAACTTTGCTCTTCATTTAATTGTTTTGGTTTTTTTTTTTTACATGTAATGCATGTTCTTTCTCTTGTTGTGCTGTAGACCCAGGTTGATGGACAGCTTTTCTTAATAAAACACCTTTTGATTCTTCGTGAACAAATTGCTCCTTTCCACACTGATTTCACCATTAAGGAAATTTCCCTGGACCTTAAGAAAACTAGAGGTACTAAACAGTTGCTGGCTACAGAATGGGATGGGATTGTCCTCCCTTAATGTGCCAGCAAAAGTTCTGGGTTTATTTTATGTTCACTTGCAATGACTGGTACGCTTGTTCTAATCTCTTGCTTTGTTCTTATCTTCTCTGAAAAAAACAAAACCATTCTCTTATTCAGGGCAATTCAAGGTGTATCTAACAAATTCTTTATTTTTGTATGAAATGCATTTGACTGCTTTTTGCTGCTGACCTAACTTATTTATCCAGTCCTTTCTAAGAACAGCTAAGTAATCTACATTTCTATTGCACAGAGATGTCTTTCCCCTTTTCTGACCCTTTAAAGGAATATCTTTTCTTACTGCTGTTTAGCAGGTGAATTTAACAATACATAGTTGGCTTGTCTAGAACAAATTAAGATTTCCTAGACCTTTCTGTGAGGTTTTGTTTTGGAAAGGATTTCTTATGTTTGAAGTTCAATAAGCAGTATTGTTGAATAGTTTTATGTAGCAACCATGTCTGTTGTAAGAAGGGAAAATAGAGAGTAGTGGCCATGGTCATGATTTTTAAAATTGTACTACGGTTCCTTTGTAAGATGCAGAAAAAAACCTCTCAATACAAAAGTGAACTGTCATGCACTTGTCACGTTTATAAAGATAATGGGAAAAATAATTGGAAGCATGTCAAGTTTCTCTTCTTCCGTTCCAGAAGAGAAAGCTGAAGAAATAACTTTTCTTTCCTGCCGTCTAATATGCTGCTGTTTTAACTCTGAAGCAAGCAATTCTTACACTAACCATTTCACCTGTTGCATTTGAACATCAATGAAACCTCCTACCTGTTGAGTAGTTTCTAGTTGACTGGAGGTTAAAGGGCAAATACATCCTTTTGGTGCCTTGTCCTGGCTGACACACAAGTTTGTTCTCCRTCTTCATTTAATTGAATAAATTTTTGTGCCAGCCAGTGCTTTGCAGATGGTAGTGGTAAGTAATGGAAAACACTTTCTTTATATTGGGTGGTAGCGGTGGTGTTGAAAAGATGTACGTTGTGCTTAATTCTTAATGTAGTGTAGGATAGGCCAGTAGGGCTTTTATATTTGGGCTGAGTTGTAGAAGAAAAATAACATGGCTAATAGGAGTTTTACTGTGTTCTAGYCAAGCTTTCTGCACGTAGATTTAAGATTTAATTTAGGATTTATAGACAAAGGGACACTGCTTAATGTAAAAGTCATGCTTCCGTCCAATTTTTTTTTAAAGTAGTATAATGCTAAGGCTCACGTACCTGAAGTGTACAGTGGGAGAAGTGACTTTCACACTGACTAGCTCAACTAGCATGACTTTCACACTGACTAATCAAGAACTTAGGCTTTTTTTGGGATCAGTGAAGTTTCTGGGAAATAATTCAGAGAACAAAATGAATCTTTCTTTGCGGTCTCCTTTAACTGCATAGGAGTGCAGATCCTTAGTTCAGCGCAAAACCTACATGCCTACGTATCTGGTATTCCCTCTTGTTTAATGCATTWGACAGCACTTCTTTAACTCTTATGTCTTGTTTCCCTCCCATTGTTTTATATAGCAAGAGGGGCGCAGAATTGCTTTTGAAATGAAAAAAAAGCAGATGGATGTGTAGGGTGATAAATGAATGACATTAGGGCAATAAGCCATACTGAAACTGTATTGATAATTTTCTTTTTCCCAATTTGACTAGATTTCAGGTTGACAACATCCTGTTAACACTATAGGAATAATTTCAGTATCTTCTGTTCATTACAGACATTGTTGCTTTTCTTTCTTGGGACTTCTGTAGAGACCATAAACATGAGTGTATATCAACTTTGATGTTTTGTTGTTTAGTCCTAACTAAAATAAGCACAGAGGAAAAGAGTGCCAATTCTAAGTTATTTCATGCAGCTGTACTTGGTTTTCCCAGGCAACATGGGCCAAATTCTGCATATTGTTCGTAAATGCTTAACTACCTAGCTTACGTAAAAGTCTTTCACTTGTAGATATAGTTACAAAAGGAAAAGARCTCACACAATTTGCATGCTGATAGCACTACAGCTAGTATCAGTCATTTGTTAGGTTCATGTAATATATTTATCTGTTTAGGCTGTGCAACTGTTAGATTCAGGTTTACCATAGTTGCAATCAAAAAATAGTGCATCAAGCTTTGCGTGCTTCTGTGCATGTGCACCCACACCTAGCGGTAGTGGAATCATTAATGTTATAGTCCTAATCATGGTAGGCCATTTTTTATGTGTAAATGAGTGATTAAAGTTTTTAATTCCTGGAGCTGAATCCCATTGACTTACAGCGTGAGTGACTTTCTGATTCACAGATGCAGCATTTAAAATCCTGAACCCTAAGACAGTTTCAAGATTTTTTAGACTAAACAGCAACAACGCCTTGATACAGTTCTTACTGGAGGTAATATGGAGTCTTACTGCATTAAGAAAAATTGGGTCATGTAARCGGGTGGTGATCTCTGGCAAATAAAAAAGAGAGAATTATTGTCTTCTGTTCAAGGGTACTCCAGAAATCAGAGAACATTATATCGACTCTAAGAAAGATGTAGATCGTCATCTGAAATCRGCTTGTGAGCAGTTTATTCAGCAGCAGACCAAACAGTTTATAGAACAGCTGGAGGAGTTCATGACAAAGGTACAAACACGTTGTGTGTTCGTTAACCTAACTGAAATACTGGTAGGACAAGGGAATTAGTGTTTAAATTGGGTATAGGAGAAGCTGCTAGTTCTGTCTGATTAGCTGAAGATGATGGCATTTCCCATTATAAGGTTGTGCTTCCCTTTAAGTTCCAACAACAATTTTCCAGGCATTTTTGAGATTAGTGGAGATTAAAGGAACATGACATAGTTTGTTTTTAAAAACGACCCTTATGCTTGTCAATCAAGAAGCTGTAATGTTTTGTTGAGTTGAAACAGGTCTGAAAGTTGGCAGGAGCTTTTCTGTTTGCAGGAAGACTCCTACCTTGACTGAATTTGTAAGCCTTCAAAAACAATCTTGGGTCATGTTTGTTCTTGAGGGAGGTCTTAGAGTATGGCTGTGAAGTGTGTTAAAAGTTTCTGTTCTCAGCATATTTTACACCAGTGAGGTGCTTGCTGAGCAGGGCTTTCCTCCCAAGTCCTGTTTGTGACAGAAATTCCTGATAAAAGTTGGTCAGAAAGATTAGGCATCCCAGGGGATAGGAACAAAAAAGATGTCTTGTTATAATACACTTCTTTCTAGAACCTGCTCTAGAGCTCAGGATTTCTAGGCATCTTGAGAAAACCATGCAGCAGGATCTGTGACTTCTGGAAAATGAAAAGTGTGATGTGGATCCTTATGTACTGAGAATAAGTGACATGACATCTCAGAAACTGGGGCTACAGCATTGCATGGACATCACAAATATCGCAGCTGCTGTTTCTTGAGAATTTAGAAGATTACAGTATTAAATTTACTGATGCCTGTCATGCTGGGGTGAGGGGCCAGTGGCGTGCCTAAAATACAGATGGGTAACTGGTGAGATTGATAGGTTGTCCAGGTGATCCCAATGATTCATTGGGAATCTGGGGAGTTTGACTAACCTGCTTAATCTCTTTTGAGGTTTTGTATCCTTAGGTGCCTAAGCATCTTTGTAAATTTAATCCCATTTTGAATTTTACTTTCAAGAAGTGATCATGGTTGTAATTTTGAATTGCATTTCTGTCAAGCTGCTTCCCCTGTGTGTTGTTAAGTCAGGGCATAGAAGAGAGAGAGCAGGGGAGATCCTGTACACTGCAGTATCCAAGAGACTTAGTCACTTTGTTGTGATTTCAACTGAAAGGAACATCATTTTGTTGATTGTACTTGTTTTAGGTAGCTGCTTTAAAAACAATGGCCACTCAAGGAGGTCCCAAGTACAGCCTTTCGCAGCAACCTTGGGCGCAACCAGGTATTTGCTTTGTTTTATATTCATGTTACYTCTGAGGTGCTTGTAGGCTAATAAAGCCATGATCATTTACTACTTTGAGACTTCTTCTAAAAACTTCCCATCAAATGGAGAAAAAAACCCTTTCCATTCACCATTTTTGGTAGAGCAATATAAGCTGCATTATATGGGGCTCGAGTATTTCAGAATGTCATTTGTCTCTGTGCCTAACTTCTGAAACATAGGAATCTGAAAAGCTGGCCAGATTAATTTGGACTGTSAGACTGTGATTGATTTGGAAAAATTCTAAGAACTGTCTACCTTTTTCTTGAAAATCCTGGCTTCCATTTTTACCTGTGCGCTAGTTTAAATGTCTTAAGATACCTCTAAATCAAAACCTGACAAACTTCAGAATATGTATTTAATTGGTGCAGTAGATGAATGACTTGAGTATTTCTCAAGCTATGACTGTTCTTGCATGAAAACAGCATTTCTGCAACTGCATACAGAATGTGCTTAAGGAATTGTTTGATTACATTAAGATAAAGCTTTTGCTTTTGTAGGAAAAAATGAATCTGCATTGAAGCTTTTATTGTCTGTACATTTGGTACCTACTTCCTTTTCAGTTTTCCTGTCGCTGTGCAAAAATGGAATCCRGCTTTGTTTCCCTCTTAAGAATTCAAATGTGAATGCTTCATAGGAACRTTTGGAGTAGTTTAGATGTTCCTGGGTTGTTCTGCTCTTCATGTTACAAAGTTGTGCTTCTGGGTGACACTGAGAAATCTGATTATTCCAATTCATACTTTGGAACCTTCTGTTGCATCATGTTCTTAAAATGCAAAGCCAGAGCCATGTTCATTCATAATTCAGTGCTGCTCCATGGGTCAGACACTCTCAAGGGCTAACTCGAGCTTCTACTTAACATCTCCTGCTTCTTCAGGAGTATTTTTAATGTTTGTTCGGAGATAATTATGTGTGTAGAGGCAGATCTAAGCAGAGTTTCTGCTGTTTCTTGGAGTAATTTGTCTGGGAAGCAGGAGTAGGCAGAAAATTTAGATACAGTAGAAATTGAGGGGGAAAAAAAAAAATCAACGTAGTATATTAACTTTGGTACTTTAAAGCTACGAAATTTATTTTTCCCCTGCCCTTTGAGCAAAGATCTTGTAAAATCATTAAAACACCTAGCAATAAAGAAAGAAGGTCTTGTCTGAGAGAGGATTCCTGTCTGGTTGACTCAAAATCCAGATGGCTGTGCAGCCTTTCTTCTTACAGACGTGGCCTGTGGTCAGCAAGGAGAATTTGTGATATGCTGTTCTCTTTATACTAGCACTGTTTATTTCGCAGCAGTTTCTTTTCCAGGCAAGTTTTCTAGGGGGGAGCCTATGTAGAACTTTGTTCCTGTTGGAAGTCTGTGACTTCAGGAACCTCAGGAGGATGTGGTAGCTTGCAGAAATGGGTTGGATGCATTTTCTGCAGGGAARGAGGGGCTGGTGTCTTKAGTAGGTCCCAAAAGAAAAGCCTTGTCTGCCATGTTGTGGTCGTATGATGGGTTGATGCTGCACAGCCCAGTCGCCCCCTCTTTCCTTTTCACTCAACCCTGTGGTTATGATCAGCCCCAGTAAAGTGGAGGTGATATTCTGGAATGTAAATTTCAACCGGCAGAATGCCAT
Organism: Phoebastria nigripes; assembly: GCA_035582835.1. Lineage (NCBI taxonomy): Eukaryota > Metazoa > Chordata > Aves > Procellariiformes > Diomedeidae > Phoebastria > Phoebastria nigripes. The sequence goes on from JAYKAV010003450.1 coordinate 206,798, forward strand.
TTTAGCCTATTAAGCATGTTTTCTTTTACTTTCAGCAAAGATCAACGATCTGGTCTCTTCCACTTATAAGACAATAAAAACAAAGCTGCCATCAACATTACGAAGCATGTCGTTATACTTGTCCAATAAAGATACAGAATTAATTTTGTTTAAGCCAGTTAGGGTGAGTATTGCTAGATGTAYTTCAGCATGTTTTGGTGTTGGGCCTTCATTTAGTTAGACTTTAAATACGTTTTGTGGGATTGTTCACCTTATATTCACCTTATATTTCTGTGTGTGTATGGTTATACGTATAATATATCATATAAATGTCTGTAGGCATATATTTGTAAGTGTATATATGCAGACACAGATACATACACGTATCTGTATATCTGTAGAGTTACTCTAGGCTACCAGTCCAGCCAGTAAACATGTGACAAATACCATGCACATGTAATAGTGAACAGACTATTACAGTCAATGTGGTGTCCCTGATCTGAGAAGCCTCTTGAAAAGACACATGAAATGGGGGGGGGGGGGTTTGAGGGGAAGAAAATCTAATAATATGTTTTATAATGATATGTTTAAGCTTAAAAAAAAAAAAAAAGCTCTCCTGCTCTCCGTTGTACTCAGCCTACGTAAAACACACACGTTACAGGGAAGCAACTGGTTCTGTTCATTCTGCACATCTTCCAGTAGGCATCATACAGGCTACTGTAAAGAAAATTAACTCTGTCCCAGCCAAAACCAGTACAACTTGGTTAGTTATGCATGGGCAGAAGCACTGGAGGCAGAGAGGATGATACAGATTCAGTGGGAGACCCACTGTAAACCCACCAGATAGAACCAAACTTGAGTTTTAAGCCTCCAGGTTAAGTCTGTAGGACTCAGTGTTTCAGCTTAGCACATGTTAGCTGAAGTTTTTATCTCACAGCCAACATAGGTTCCTTGTGGCTGTTTTGGGGCTTGTTTTGAAAGAAAAGCTCTTAAAGCTCCACTGCTGCTCCCTACATGGTCCACTTCAGTAGCTATTCTATGTACATTGTGCTTATTCTGGTTCATGTTTGAGATGGGTGTTGTGTTTTTTAATATTGAGTTTTTTCTTCTTCCCTTTAAAAGAATAACATTCAGCAAATGTTCCAGAAACTCCATGCTTTGTTAAAGGAAGAATTTAGTAACGAAGATCTCCAGATCATAGCTTGTCCTTCAATGGAACAGGTATATATTGAGGCTCCCTGTTTTATCAGTTGCTTTTTCATGTGACTGGCTTTTTTTAAACATTAATTTTTCGTTTTTAGTATTTTCAGTGTTTTATTTATTTATTTATTTATTATCCATCTTAGTCCTGGATGGTTAAAATCAGGGCTTCATCTGAACTCTAGGCTCTCAGCTAAAAGGGGGTTTTGTTTGGTTTTTCTATGAATATCCAATAGGGTTGTTAAACTGAAGGTGGTGATTGATGTTGCTGGGGATTGAGTTGTACAACATCATGGCAGAGTCTTGCCGTTTCTGGGCATTGTCTTTTTGGAGAGGTATCAAAGCTAGTGAATACGCTTTTAAAAAGCCTCTGCGTGTGAAGGCAGTCTCACTTTTGACAAATAAAAGAAACAGCAACTTTTACATTTAGGAAGCATGAGAAAGAATTACAAGAGTTCCTTTGAAGTAAATTGCATTGGGAAAATGTACAGATGTTTATGGAAATGTAACCCTACATGGTAAGGTCTTTAGTCTCAGAGATGATTGGGGTTAAGAATTCTCTGTATTAGGATGCTCTGACAGAAATCAAGTAGGTTTTTAAAAATCTCGTGTTGACCTTAGTGGTCCAGGGAATGTGGATAGAATTGTGATTATCCCAGGATGCCAATATTTAAACAGATAATCTAGTTTATGGATTAGAGGACATTACCTGCAGTGAATGTGGCCACGGGGATGTGTGATAACTATCCTGGAGCACAGAGTGGGAGTGATGCACTGGAAGGAGGTGGGGTTATCCTAGAGGAGATGGCTTCCTCTAATTGTTGGACAATCCCTAGGATCTGTTAATCCTTAGTATCGCTTCTCCTACAAAGAGAAGTGTATGGGAAACCATATTGTAATCTGTGGGAAACAAGTATTGCGAAGGATCCCAGATGTGTTTCAGATATCTAAGATGCATGTTAACATTTTTTGCCAGTGTGCATATTTTTTGGAATTCCTTGACAACGCATGAAGTCATCTTAGAAACTTGGACACAGTAGGCTGTGACTGCTGAAATGACTAGTCAATGTGGTCAACAATYGCATTTTAAAAAGCCTGTGGGTAGGCATTTGACTGGAAATTTTGGCCAGTTGTTTTGTAGCTGTCTTCTGATTCGTCTAAGACTATGTGCTTCCTAGGAATCTTGTTTAAAGGTTAAAATATAAGACATCAGTTCTGAAACTTAGCTGCTCTGTCTAATGTAGGCTTTCCTTTCATCTTTCAGGTGAACTTACTTTTATCGATGTCCAAGTAGCCCAACAGTGAGGCTGCTTGAAATAAGCTTCAGCTGAATGCCAGGCAGTGAAAGGAATGCGAAGACATTTGCTTGAAGTAAACAAAGGATCCCACTGTGCAGTCCAGTCTGCATCAAAACTATCCAGGCTGCTTAACCCTGTTTTAGGAAAAAAAGAAAAAAAACAGTTTTATTGATTTGTTAAAGGTCTTCCTGTTCATTGGCTTGAGAAGTGGGGGGGGGAAGAAAACAAAACAAAAAACCCTTTGCTGATATGGAAGCTCCGTTACTGCCTTATACAGATGTTTTGAAAGTTGAAATCCTGTTTTTTTTATGTAAAAACCTTTCTTGCTTTCCTTTAGTAAGCTGATGTATGCAGTGAAAAGCCGCACTTTCAAAGACATGCTGGAAATAAAGCGCAGGGAATCAAATGGGAGTGGTAATAGGTATTTGCAAGGCTTGGAGATAAGCACATTGGTATGACAATTTGACTTAAACAGGCATGCTCCCATTTTTCTTTAACTCCCTGGAAAATCCTGGTAATCCACCACGTGCTTGAATATAATTCAGAGGTTCTTAGCTGGGAAGACTTTATTTCCCGCATGTGAAGCATTTCTTCAAACACTGGATGTGCTGTTTTTCTTACACTGTTGTGATTGGGGGCTGTGAAGTTTGGCCTGAAGTTTCATGCTCTAACCTTACTCCATGTAAAGAATCTCAGTTCCTTGGGATTTGCCATGGAAAGCTGTGCAATATAATTTCTGTTCTTTCTGAGGGAACTGCATGTTTTCAGATGCTTTACTGCAAAGCTTAGCATTGAGATTTTCAGGTACTTAGGTTTAGGTCAGAGTTGGTTTAGGTTAGAGTTGCTTTTTGGCCTTACCCAAGATCAAATGGTGGTGTGCATTGTTTGAAGCGGGGGACAGGGACTGCCGCTTTTACAGCCTTTGTGCGCTGGAGTAAGTGCTAATATAAGGGTGTGTGGGGATGCCAGAAATTGCAAGCCTGTCAAATCAGCATTGTAAACGGGATTGTAAGGGATTGTAAACTCGGTAACTGGTAAACAATGCACGGTGTTCAGTATGCATGAATTGGTTGTTATTTCGGAAAGCTGAACGCTAAACACTTGGCCATTAATGGAATGAAACACTACAAGCAGCTTTAGAGTGTCTCAGTGTGTAAGTCTTTATTGTGCAGCACTGGAAAACAAAAATGTGGTGACTTACGTGGCAGATTTTTAACTTATTTATAAAACCTGTTCTGTAGTTTTAAATATGTAGAAATTTCCATGCACATCGGTGGTGTTTTGATTTAATAATTTTTCCTGTTATAAATCACATGTCTGGAGACTAAGATGGTAGGATTTAAAGCTACCACGAGAAGCGTTGCAGCAGTGGTACATAAATGGTACTCATAGGACATTACATGACTCCTTAAAAATTAACTAAAGGAACTAACAAGGAAGAAAACTTGCCCTTTCTTTTTACTAATGTAGAAATACAGGCTGTAAAATAATGTCCAGCGCATTGTAATATATGTATATTTGTTTTTTATAAAGTTTTACAGAAGGACTGCATGGTCGCTGTACAGAGTTATGACTGACTTAATAGAGACATTGTACAGAAAAGACGTGAAGGGTAAACTGCTGCAGTAGTCACTCTTGTGCTTGGGATCTTTTTCCCTCAGAGTACCCAGAGACCCAGCTCTAGGACAGCTGGCTGAAAGATTAGAAGAGCAATTGGTTTATACAGCTTGTTTGCTAAACGAACATTTGTTTAAACATGTACAGTTTCAGATATTTACGTTTACAAATAGTGTAAATACTTTCAAAAGATTAATTTAAGATGCTTTATATTATCTGACTAGAAACTCGCTGGTTTTAATTTTTTTAAATAAAAATGTTGCCTCCTATTTTGGTCCAAGAGTAAAGCTTTATTCTGTAATCTGAGGCTTGTCTGTCAAGATAACTGTAATACAGAGACAATAAAACATCCTGTAAGCACAGGCAGTGCATTGCTGAGAAGAAGTGTTCTTTTTTAGCAGTAAGAGAATTGACTTTATTTGGCACAGATGTATACCTGAGTGCTGAATGTACAGCTAATTGTTGAAGTAATGCCTCTTTATGGTTATAATAAAAGTAAATTTGTATTTTCTTTACTGACAAACGATCTTGTGTGACTAAATGGTCTCTTTGCTTGCAGTTTTGTTAGGGGGAAGAAACCACAACTGTAATACAAGAACATATTTTAACTAGTTGACTTTTACTAAGAGAAAACTTGGGAGCTGGTGGCAGAAGTCACAAGTATTATTGTATTTGATAGCTGTTCTTGTTGCCTGGTTACTCACAGACTCATCTACCTATAGTTTCTCACTACCACATACTGTTCTTCTGGCCCTTGGTATTGTAGAAACACATCAGCCAGAGGCTTGTGGTTTGTCCCCTGTAATGTCAGCGTAAAGCTCTCCTTCACCCTCGGGTTTTGACAATGTCGTGTGAATGAACTAACCTCAGGAAAAACGCTCCTTTCTTGTGGAATTCAGCTTCTATCTGACTGGTATGGGGCAGTGATGTGTGACCATTGCTTCCTAGGCGCTTGGAACCTCCTAAAGAGGTTTGGCCCTTTGGATTGCATCTCTCATAAACGAAGTGAATGCCAAAGCAGCTGGCCAGGCATTCATGCTTCTTTTTGTACAATGATGATGCCCGCAGCATAGCTTATGCTGTGCCAGGTGTTTTCAAGCAAAACCAATAGTCCCTTCCTCAAACTGGGCATGTTTGGTGTTGACAAAGTGATGTGGGTAGGAAAAGGGGAAAAAGCCTGTGCTGCTGAAGCAACTCCTGTGGTGACTGCAGGTAGATCCAGCCCTGTGTTCGCAAATGCTGCTTTCTCCTACCCTCRTGCATTTTTATCCTCATTGAACACTAAACCCAAGCCACCACTGTGGAGCAAATAAGATCTTTGATATAAAGACCTCTGAATAGAACAAAAAGAAAAAAGAAACAGTTGGCCCCGTTCAGTAGTGGCCAACCATGCCACTAAGCCATGGGACTTGCTGTCTACCACCAGCTGCAGCCCTGACACCCAAGAGGCCCCTCATCTTCCCTCTCTTGGATTATCCTGGTCCCTGTACCCCAGCTGCTGTTCGTCATCCCCTCTCCACCAGCATGGGTGTCTCTGGCTAAGAGCCAAAGCAGGCTCATCAGTCACACTTGGTACAAGTTCCCAAAGTCCAGTTCATCAGCTGTAGGAAGGAAGCCATCTCCTTCGAGGTACTGCAGGTTCGGTGTATAACCCCACTGATCCATCAAGTGCTTTCAAATGAGACGAGCTTGGTGTTACAAGGACTTAATGTACAGGAAGACAGGCGTTGTGAGCTTGAAAAAAGGAGCTTTATTTTCATTGCAAAGTGACTGTTACCACCTTGATGAAGGAAGAGTTGATCTGAAATGCTGATGTAACTGCTTGCTGCGAGTCTTAGTATCTTCATTTCGGTATTTTATGCAGATAGAAGATGATAAAACACAAGGAGTGATATCACTGAGAGAGGGGTTGCCAAAAGTATTGCAACATTGTCTGTATTTTGGACAGCAGGTGCCTGAGCTGAATCTTTTTAGACTGAAGGAAGAGCTCCTCTTCGCTTTCTGGCCGCTTAAGTAGGTGACTTGTCTCTGGGTCTTTCAGCTGCAAAGAGAGCCCGTGCAAAGCATTAATGCTGAACCCCCTGAAGGGACGCTGAGTGGGAGACCGTCCCTTGTAACCCAACCTTTCACACTTACCCATGTAGTGTGTCCAGGGTGCTCTTTCCCTCCATGCCCATGGAGCACACTAACCCTACAGCTCCTCTTTGCAGGTGACCCTCTTCCAGTGCACGTACAAGGGCGATGAGGAGCTACGCTCACGGCTCTAGCCTCCTTTGGTGTGCGTGAGCTGCCCAGAAGTAGTGCGGCAAGGAAGGTGACTTCCTTACCTAACGTAGCAATGGGTCCTGAGAAGAAGTCTGAATTTTGGGGATGGAAGAGCAGGTGCCAGTGCTTTATGGTTCCGCATACTGACCTTGGGTTGTTGCCACCTTCCTGAATAGCTACCCCAGATGTCTATTTCCATTAGCAATACACCTGTGGCCACGTATAGACTATTGCTATGAGGGCTGTCAACATTTGGTTTGTGCCTGCACCAGGGAAGACGAGTTGAACCCTTCGCCCTGAAGACACAGCCCCCAACCAAGCATGAGCTCCTGGTGACATGTGACCTGTGTTGCAGAGCTGACCAGTTGTGTTTGCATCCAGCAGAGGACAGGGATGCACACCAGTAGGCTTGGACAGTCACACTGGCACTGAGCAGGGCTGAGCCCCAGCCAAAACAGCATTTCCACCTCCAGGGAAGGGTCAGAGGTGGGAAACCTGAGTGGCAACAAATACCGAAGGATTTTGGCGCTCCCCTCCCCAGATGCTTGTTTCATGTTAGGTGAAATGCTGTTTAGATAAAATCAGGAGCTTTGTGTTTGTATTGACATTTAATATAAATGTTTTGAAAAGAAACAGTGTTTCAGAATGAATTTGTGAGACGTGCTGTTCTTGACCTTTAGGGACAGCATTTCAATCTTATCTAAATGCTTTCCTGAAAGGGAATTTCATTAAGATTCACAAAGGCAGGAAATTTGCTTTTGAATGAAACAGTGGTTTTCCCACCTGAAAATTTGTGACCAGTTCCATGCAGCAGCCCCAAGCTGATCTCCACCAGGTGGTTTCCCTGCTGCTGCTTTCTAAGCAGCTGGTAGGCAGGAGCCGGCCGGCCAGGGCTACCACAGCAAGCGCTCACCTTGAGCCGGGACCCCACGTTGAAACGGATGCGATCGCTGCGGCTGGYGAACGATAAGTCAATTTGATCCTGAGCCAGGATTTTAATGGTGATGTGGCTGTTCAGTTTCATGGTGATGGACTGGAAAGGAGGGCTGTGAGTGTGGTGGCTGAAGTCATGCCACTTCCAGCGCTTCTGGCTGGCCCCTGCCTGGTCCAAGCAGATCCCAGTGCAGGGGTCCAGGGCGGCCCTGGGGACACACGCAAAGTTGGATGAATCCAGAGCAAACAACTCCCTGGTCCCAAATGCCATCTTTTGTCTGCAGTTTGATCAAACTTCCTATTTTTGCTGTCTAAGAGTCACCGCTGGGACCTGATGCATCAGGTCAGGGATTGGTTTTTGGTGATAGTTTTTGTCCTATGGTAAAAGCACGCTACAGAAATTGGCTGGCCCCTGGGAGAGCAATGAGCCCCCGAAGGGCAAAGAAAATCCTCAGGCAGAGTGTGGGCTCTGTGTGTGTGTGCGTCCCCCTCTTCCTATTGCACGTCTGTATCTTCTGAAAGTCCCTGGACATGGTAATTTCTTTTGCTCTGGCAACCTTTATGCTAAAAACAGGTCCTCCGTGCCTGCGTGTGTTGTCATGTGTGTGGCTGGGTGTGGGAAATGGCCTCGCCAAACTACAAAAGAGAGAGAAATGCAGTGTGTGTGGGTAAACAGCCCATATTTACGGCGTATAGATAAGAATCATAGAATCATAGAATTGTTTAGGTTGGAAAAGACCTTTAAGATCATCGAGTCCAACCATTAACCTAGCACTGCCAAGTCCACCACTAAACCATGTCCCTAAGCACCACATCTACACGTCTTTTAAATACCTCCAGGGATGGTGACTCAACCGCTTCCCTGGGCAGCCTCTTCCAATGCTTGACAACCCTTTCGGTGAAGAAATTTTTCCTAATATCCAATCTAAACCTCCCCTGGCACAGCTTGAGGCCGTTTCCTCTCGTCCTATCCCTTGTTACTTGGCAGAAGAGACCAACACCCACCTCGCTGCAACCTCCTTTCAGGTAGTTGTAGAGAGCAATAAGGTCTCCCCTCAGCCTCCTCCTCTCCAGGCTAAACAGTCCCAGTTCCCTCAGCTGCTCCTCATAAGACTTGTGCTCTAGACCCTTCACCAGAATCGATACTCCCCATGCCATGGCAGAGCCTGGGTAGGCGGCTCTGGGTGCTGGAGGATCCCCCAAGCTGTGGCACGCGGGGAGTTTTTATTATTCACAGCATGTGTTATGTTGAGTTTTTCCTGCCTAAGCGTGAAGAAGTTAATTTTCACCGGGCTGTGAGAGCAGCTCGGCCTCCCCCAGCGTTACCTTGTGCTGCAGCTCAGAAAAAGCAGCAAAAAAAAAATAACTTTGCAGCTGTGGTGTGCTACAGTGCCAGCAGCAGACAAGCCTGAACCAGTCCATATGTGGGACAGACGATCTACCCACAGACTGTCGGTTTTCTGTTTTCCTCTCATCAAAGCTATCATAATCTTTTTATAAATATTAGAGTCGTCACTTAGCATTGCCCTTAATTTACGACTGCTGGGAGAGGCTGGGAGGGTCATAGCAGCCTGCCCCAGCTCGGCAGCAAGCCGGCGTGTGGCTAACGCCAATGGGGAGCGTGTGGTCCAGCGGGGCCAGGAGAGCCCCATGGCGGGGTCGACGATGGTTTAGTGCTGCTAGGGATCCCCTCGGTGCTGGGCTGTAAAAACCTGGCTGCTGCGTGATGGATGAAAGACCGGCACGTCTGCAGGCAAACGGTAGGACTGCAGGAGTCTGACGGAAGTGTTATTGCAAAAGCTATTTAAAATTATTTGTAATAGCCAATTAGACATTTAAGATGTCCATTAATTAGTCTCGACACAGGGAGGATTTGTAAAATTGAGACGGGATTTACTGATTCCCCCAGTTTCTAGCTTTCTGAAGGGAAACTTTGGAGACTAGGGGTGGGGTGTCAAAAATTAGTATTTGATGGCTTGAACGCCAGCATTTTTTACTAAAGCCATCGGTCACATCATATTACGACTTTGACTGCAAGAAATTGATCACCTAAGTCATTCTTAGTGAGGAACGCTCACTGGGTATGGGAAACAAACCAGAAGCAACGCTGACCTCAAGCTAACTGACTCCAGCTATTGCGGCTTCCCCTCGCGTGCAGATAATAAGCCCATGCTTTTCCATCGTGGCCACCTGGGGCTCCACAAGAAGCTGGTAAAGAAGATGTGCCCTCATCCTTGCGCTGTAATGAGGCCAAGCCACCTCCATGGCCGTGTGGCCAACCTTGGCCAAGATCAATCCTCACGCTAGGGTCTCCAGACAGATGTCACTGGCAATTGAGACAGGGCGATCCCAAGCGCCCACATGCCGTGCATGCTGCCTGCACCTTGCACCTTGGTGCACAACAGGAGAAGCCACCTCTCTGGTGGGCTGCAGCACAGCCCTCCCTCCTTTTCATGCACTTTCATGTAGAAAAAAATAAAACTGGAACAAAAAATGAAGATGCTTTCAGCAGGCCTTAAAGCCCTGGGTGCCACCAGGGCAGGTTGGTGCCGAGCTGGGATCCGGCATCACCTCTGGCTTGCACTTACCAGAGGTGGCCATCAGCGTGGAAGCAGACCCCATGGCCGCAGCTCCCGAAGGCAGCCCTGATCCCCGGGTACCTGCCGTCCTCCAGGATGCAATAGGTGAACAGGGCTTCCTTGGTGAACATGATGAGAATGGCCACATTGCCTGACGGGTAGCTGAGAAACAGTTAAGGAAAGACGAGCCCATAGAAAGCCCAGAGAAAGCATGCTTTGAAAGAAAACCATCATGGGACAGCGTCTAGGGGGAAATGACCCAAGCCTCCACCACCCTTCAGACAGCCAACCCCAAGGCTGTAGACTGCATTTCCTTCAAGAGTGGCACGAGTTGCGTAGGCGGCCCAAGAGGCTGAGGAGGGTTACCCCAAGGGAGGAGGGTCATGATGACCCACCTTGAGGCAGGGTGTTCCCGCGGCTGCCCCCCCACCCAAGCGCCATTGCTGCTGGATACTAAACCTGACCGCTTCCATCTGGGAACAGGAGAAAAAACGTTTGTCCATCAGGATAACGTCGTCTTATGGGTTCAGGAGAATGGCAGTGCTGCAGGACCAAAAGCGAGGAGGTGAGAGGCAGGTGGGAGCCTGGGGGGAGCATCGTGGGGATGCCTGCCCGGACACGGGGGACAGTGATGCTCTGCCCCAGGCCTCCCTCTCCCCGCACCGGTACCAACCCCAGAGCACCAGCAAGCCAGACCATCACAGTCTGCGCTTTCCACCTAGCCTTGGTTTTTTTGTTTGTTTGCTTACTTTTTAATTAAATACTTCTAAATAACTGAGGAAAACTCATCCTTCACTCCTTCATTTCAGGTACAAAGCTCAGCTCTTCTTATTTTATGTTATTGGCTGCTCTCTGATGATACAATTGCCAAAAGCCCTCTTGCCGTCAGACACACAAGTAATTTATCCTGCAACATACTGACAAGCKAAATAGAAACATTTCTTTGCTAAGGGCTTAGCTCCCGGCATTACAAGGGATCTGGGTTTAATGCTTTCTAATAGGAATAAGCAGCATTACTGCCTGCTTCTCCGGGAAGAACGGAGAGCAGCTTGGAGAGGAGGGAAGYGGGGATACCTTGCTCTTCCCTTTTAATATCATCGTTAAAAGCAGCAGCTAATTCTCAGCTGCAGAAAGGGGCTGTGCTCAGGTTTTGTCTKTCGTGGGGACCTGAGGGACTCGTCCGCAGCAGCTCCCAGGTGGAGGCATTTCATCCACGTGAAGCGGCTGACTCCAGCCATAACTGTGGCACTAATTTATAACCTGAAGATGCGCATTTTGGCTCTGCAGAATAGCTAAGAATTACTTCCTGGTTATAAGGGATGGAGGGGAACAAAAAAGCAACAAACTGACAATTTTGTTCCTGCTTTCATTTTTCAGGCTTTTTATGAGGCTAAAAAGACAGACAGTCCCAGGCAGGAGGATTTTCTACCCCTATATTTCAGGAGGGGAGAGCAGTATAATGTGCTTCTATGTCGAAAATAAAAAAGCCAACAAAATCACTGATTGTGTGATAAATCACAGGTAATTTTCCTGCACGCCTGCAGAAGCTGCAATGCTTTCTGGTTTGGGAAGGGAGAGGAGAGGCAGGGGAGGGGAGGGAAGAGAAGAGCCGTGCTGYGGGGGGCTGAGCTGGCGGGGGGTCCCATCCAGCCCCCGGCTGATGGGGCAGKCCCCCAATCTCTGCTTGCCCTCCCGGGGTCACTGGGGCTGGGATGATGGGCTCCAAGGAGCTGCTTCTCATGGCAACTGGGCTGGAGGGGACACCCCGGTGGCCTTTTCTGGTGGGGGCCACAGTAACTGCTTGCACCCGGCYGAGGTACCAGGACCCTCGGGCAGCTCCCATCCGACTGCCGAGGCACTGCTGAGCCACTGCCAGGTTTTGTGCAGCCCTCCATGACCTTTTTTTGGTCAGGCCTCTGTGATTTATGAGCCACGTGAGCTTGTGCTGGAACATCTCAGGGATCCCTTTCCTTAGGTGGGGACAGAGACCATGCAATGTACTTTTGTCATTCTCACAAAAATCAGCTCCTTGACCCATAATTGTCTGTCTTTTGGTTGCATCCAGCCTGGTTTCCCAGGGAGAGCTGCCATGTGAGCCCCCCGCCCCATCCCTTGCTGGACACAGCGGTGACATCCCTACTAATGAATTCAAGGCTGCCTGGACCCTGCAAAGCTTTTGCCTGTGCTCTTCAATTGTTGGACTGAGGCTTGGCCTGGGATCAGGAGCACTTCCCCAAGTGATTCCTAGCTGAGGAGCCTGGATCCGACCCCGCTAGGCAGTTTGGATAGGGCAGCCTGGTTTGGAGGTTGAGAGAGATGAATGGTATGGAAGTGAGTAGAGCAGGGTCTGAGGCTTCAGTATGGGTGGGGATCGCTGACTGGTGGTGGTCAGCCTTCAAGCTGCATCGGATGCTCCATAAGTAAAACCCTTTGCACACAGTTACCATCCCAGTAAAACCCCAGGGACTCAGCTTTCCACCTCAGCCATGAACACCTGATTAAGTCCATCTTCGAACAGCCACAAGTTGGTATGTCCCATCAACTTAGCACACCCACTGATGATCATTTTAACATTTTGCTGAATCAGAATCTTCTCCGTATCTCATAGGAGATATCTAAATGTGTTTGACTGGACTCTCACAGGGTATGAGCAGACCTAACACTATACAGCTCTCTACAATCCCTGCCTGAAAAGCAACAAGAAGAGATCCAACAGGCTACACCCACCTTTAAGTGCTCCGCAACAAAACCCCTGTCCAGCTCCAGTAGGTCTTCTGGAGGTGCTGATGTCAGTTGGTGCTTTTTGAAAGGGGCAGTCTTTGGTCTGACGGTGTATTCGTTTTGTTTTGAGAGTCTGAATGAGATTCTGGTCCCTGAAAAAATTTTAGAAGGTTGTTGAGGAAAAGGTGATGCAGCTTTGTTTCTCCAAGCCTTGTGTCATGGATTATTTGGAAAGGAGCAGGGATGGAGGGGGGGACTGAGGAGTTATTGTGTCTTTTGCTTTGTTTGAGGAGAAATAAGTGGAAAGGGAAAATCTAACCTAACTAGGATGGGGTAGGCTCTGTGATGCTGCAGGATGGCTTTCCCAAGAGATGTAAGGGATCTCCTTGCTTAAAACAATGAAATGTCCAGCCCATGAGCAGCTGAGAATTACTTATAGCAAAGGATGGACTAGACATAAACTAGGAAGTCTCTTCCGTACCATCTCCTACTCCTCTCAGCCAGAGGATACATGGCCTGGAGATGACAGGCCTTGTAGGCAGGGAATTATGCAGACCTGTGTTCTGAGAAACTATGAAGGTCCCTGACCACTTGTAATTAGGATTATGGCACCTTTTACTATACAAAGGGCTACAGTCTCTGCTTCTTCTCTGGGTGCGCTGAAGCTACCACGTGCTTCTGGGTCCAGGTCAAGCCCAGCAATGACAGCAACTCACTAGCAAAGGTACTTACAGGCAACAAATCTCAGATAGTGCTGAAATATTTCCCTGTAGCTCTCAAAGCCTCCTTCATCCAACCTAAGGTCAAAAAAAAAAGGAAGTCAAAAATAAGATCAAATTGTTGGCTAATGACACTACCCACATAATCTAAGGGAAAAAAAAGTATCATGGGATGTTATATCAGGATTCACCTGAAGCAATGCAGATGTTTGCATATGAGATTGTCACCATAGATGGCTTTTATAGCCAAAGAAGAGAAATGGGAGATCCATCTCATTACAAGTCTGATAAATTATGCAGTATAAACACCTGTTTCCCTGTCCTTCGGTCAGCGGGAGCTGCAGGTGACGGGGGAAGGCATGGGTATGGGCTTGCAGAAGTGAGGTGAGTCCCAACCCTCAGGACATCCTGCCCACACATCTTATCACACGTGTGGCTGGATGCCCTGCCTCGCCCCACCTGCGTGTCCTGCCCCTGACTGTCACTCTGGTCTCTCAGGGCAAAACTCAGCTTGCGTGGCTGTTGGGACCAAGCACTGCACGCCACATACACTGCTGGCCGCTGCAGAGCCAGAAGACAGACCCTACCCAAAAGGTTCAAACCAGGCCTTACCTGGAGACGGCACTCAAACCTCATACCGTCCCTCTGCACCCGAGGGAAATTTCAGTGTGGGCTGTTGCTCGCATGAAGGTATGATGGCACCTACAAGTCAGCCCCCAAAGGACCAAAACAGTGGGAGAAAAGGGGAAACAGCAACGAAGGATGGACACCTCAAGTGATGCAGCCAGGTCTCTGCCCACCTTGGCAAAGCCAGCATGCCCCAGCCATGGCCACCCATGGTGTGCCCTGGGAACAACATTCAAAKGGAAAGAAATGGGAGCTAGACCTTTCGTGTGCTGCTTAGCAGCCTGGGAGGAGGTTGGGAAGTCACATCCACGTCCACCAAGGCTGCTGGGTGTGGGGATTGAAGCAGCTGTAGTGGGAAGGTGTGCAGGGGCTGTGCAATGGGAGGGAGTCCCCAGATGGGGTCAGATGCCTTCAGGGACTCTTGTGAGGGAACAGTTACCTGGGGTTTGGCTTGGGAAAACCTTTTGCCATCTGAGAAAGCATCTGGCCCCATCCCTCTTTCTAGGGAGCTTCCTAATCTGAGAGTGTCAAACCTTCAATGCAAATGTTGCAGAGATGGATCAGCTGACGACTGCTGAGCCCTCAGCTCTAGCTGCTCCTCATCAAGCCCACCAGTGCTTTTCTAAGGGCCCTACGGAGAAGATGAGCTGCGTGAGGACCCTCAGGCAAGTATTGCCTCGGCAGCACTGAACCATCCTGGTCCAACATTAACAGACCCATTCAGCGCTGTTGCCTGCTCAGCACGTCGTGCCCAGGGCAGGTGATGGATCTTTCCTGCCATTATAGGACTGACATGAGGATGCCTCAATGCTTGTTGGTGCACGTGGGCAGCAGTGGCACAATGCCGTGAGCAGATTCCCACCAGCAAAACTTCCTGGGACCAGAGTGAAGGGAACTGGTGATGGGGCTTCTCTCCTCCTGCCAGGGCCTTGGGCCAGTCTCCCTTGGTCCCTTACTGCAGTAGTTTCTCCTTGATGCTGCTCCTCAGCTCAGCTTGGGAAGGGTCGGCATGGGGGGCGATGTCCTGCTCTTCCTCCGCTTCATCTTCACCCATCAGCTCTTGGATGACAGCATCAAACACTTCTTTATATTTCCTGCAGCAAAAGAGCTGTGGGGTGCAATGCCCATCAGGAGCAGTGGGGATGGCATGGGGCACCTGGGCGCACCGGGGACCTCCTCACCCTCCAGCTCCTCTACCCACATCCCTCTCCCCTTCCTCTCAGTCGCTGCCATGGGGTGGTCGCTCTCCCTTTTACCAGGAAGAAACTTATGTTACAGCCATGCTCACATGGTATGGATAGACTCACATTTTCCTGGGGTTGTTCCTTCAGATCCACCACTGTTGGGATTGGCTTTTCAGGAGCGCTGCAAAAGGTGCACTTTGCAGACTCTTCGGTCCATGTGGTCTCCTCAAAGGACAAAGGAAATTCAGCATCAGATTCATTAATTTTTCAAAAAAATAAATTGGGCTGAAGTCTAGGCTGTTCCCCTAAAAGCAAGCAAACTCACCGCATTTAGTGTGACACCAGAACTGCTTTTCAGTACATGTATATGTAATGTCAGGAAACACAGGTTATATTTAATTATCTGTGCTCCCAAATAAATGCAGTTGGCATGTTTACGCTTCCTTCCTAAGAGCTCAATAGAAAGTTATAATTGTTTTTCATGTGAAAATGTGAACAACTTGTTCATTTGGCCTTCTTTTAACGTCCTGTGAAGCACTGCGAAAGTGAAAAAAAAAAAAAGAGGAAAAAAAAAAGGCTTTAAGCCTTTTTAAAAGGCTTAAAACTTTAAAACTTTTCAAACAAGTTTTAAAAAGCAGCTCCTGTCTCTTCTTTAGAAACAAAACTCTGAGAAACTACATTAAAAAACAAGACGCACTCAGTTTTTAAGGCAATCTTGATATGGAGAAACTTCAAAGAAAATGAGAACGTTTGCATTTTGGAAAGGAAAAAAACCTGTGTTAGCAAAGCATTTGTGATGGAAACATTCATGATTAGCTCTCCTCCTTCCTGATAATTGCTCAAAAGCGGCTTAAGTCTGGTTTAGCTTTAAAGGCCTTTTTCCTCTCTGTAGTATTTATAGTAGTTGTCCTGATGCCTTCTACTGTGAGCAGTCGCGTCACCTAAAGCCACCCCATCTTGCCCAAGGTTGCTTTCTGGGTGGGTTTTCCTCCTCCATCAGCCAGCTGTGGTCCAGGGCTGGGTGGGCTGGCCGACAGCACAAACCCTGGTGCCACCAGGACTGATAAACGGCACCCATACATTTTTGCAGCGTACTCTGGTTTTATTCACATGCATTGTGGGTTTGTGCTGGTCCAGTCACTGCTGCTTATACAAAAGTTGTGTTCCATCTACGATCCACAGCTACCTCTCTGGTGGTGAGAAGAGTTATTATTTATTACTCATTCCTTCCAAAAACCTCCTTTTGAAAGAGGAAGGCACAGACCCTCCAGCTCCAACCCGCATGAGAAAAGAAAAAAGCAGGAGTCAGAGACTTGGGYTCTTTTCTCATCAAACGGGTCCTGGTTTTCTGATGGTCAGGCTTAAGTCTCTTAAAGGGGAGACCCTCTGCCCTTTGGATCAATTTTTGCTCCACTATCAGAGAAGAGACACAATCTTCCTTTCTCCCTTCGCAGCTGCAGGAGCATCAAACCGCCTCCACAGAGCATTTTTCTGGAAGCTGCGTGCCTTTTCTGGAAGGCATCTTGCCAGAGAGCTGGCAAATCCTGCGCTGCCTGGCTCTAAAGGCTGCAACAAGAAATTACCGGGGTTGAGGAGGAGAGGGAAACATGCTTGGTGTGATGCCATGGCTCCAAGGTGCACCACCAGACAGGGATGAGGAACCCTCCACCGAAGCTGTTCACTTTCTCCTCTGAATTAATTTCACCCTCGCCTCCAGTGCCGGAGTGATGCTCAACCTGACTCCTTTTGCCTACAAATAGCAGCGGCAACTCTCCAGCCTCTTCTCCCAAACAAGGATGCCCCCAGCAGAAAGAAGTGCCCCTCGTTGTTGCCCCCCGGCACCGACCCCCCCACCAGGCACTGCTGTAAGGTCCTGCTCTCCAGGAAAAAAACACCACCGAAAAAGTGCTCGTCATGGTAATTCCTGGTTCCTCTCGCGAACTGGCCGGCTGGGTCTCACCTTGCCCAGGTGGAGGTCAGTCGCAGTCCCATCGTCCTCACACTCTCCTCCCGTGGGCAACGGCTCCTCATCTGATTCCAGCCCAGGACTCCCTTGGGCAAGCTCAACAGGCTCACATGGGGCTTTTTGCAAGGAAGAGTTGCCAGTTAGCTCCTATTCGTTCAAAGTGACATCTCACAACTTTGTGTGGAGACATTTACTCAGAGAAAGGCTTTGCCATCCACTGCTTCCCCTCTGCCTCCTCTCCTGGGGCCCCAGGACTTCTGCACCCCTCTTTGTGCCAGGGCCCAGCTTCAGCAGGAGAAATGGCCACCATAACCCCCTATCTATCTCCCGCTGGTCCCGTACAGTCTGGTGGAGGGGGCAGACACATATATCCCAGCAAGCAGCGTCACCCCCGCATCTATTTGTGCAAGGGGAGAGGTAGACATGCTGGTTAGGCACAATGCCATCCATTCTCAGAAATGCTAACTGATCTCCAGTGGTGTCCCGAGAACTTGGGAAACTGCATTTCTTCCCTCTCTTTGGGACCTGGCACTTAAGATTTGAGAGGGAAAGCTGCTAAATTAGCCTAAACAT
The DNA here is from genome assembly GCA_035582835.1 of Phoebastria nigripes. Lineage (NCBI taxonomy): Eukaryota > Metazoa > Chordata > Aves > Procellariiformes > Diomedeidae > Phoebastria > Phoebastria nigripes. The sequence goes on from JAYKAV010003450.1 coordinate 224,459, forward strand.
TGTCCCATGCTTTTGAAATATTCATAAATAATCTCAAAATAGCAGTGAGCAGGGAGAGGAGATGTTTGCTGATGATATTCAGGGTGGTTGAGGCAAAGGGCTGACTGTGAGGAGTTGCAGAAAGACCCTCGTGGCTCTGAATAAAAGGGTAATAAAATCACAGATGAAATCTGATGTAGATAAATGTAAAGTGATGCGCATGGGAAAAGACAATTCTAGCTTTACATACAAAATAATGGGCTTTGAGCTGGCTATTTCCACTTGGGAGCAAAATCTTCAGGTTATAATAGACAGCTCTATGCAAATGTCAGCTCAACACTCAGTAGCAATCAAAAAAGCAAACAGAAAGCTAGGAATTATTAGGAAAGGAGGAGAGAGCAAAACAGAGGAAATCATTATGCTGCTGTATAAATCCATGGGCTCCCATCTCTTGAATACTATTGTGCAGTCCTGATTCACCAATCTCAAATATGATACAGAAGAAATAGAAAAGTTACAGAGGAAGGCAATTGAAGATGATCAAAGGCATAAAAGGGCCTCCATTCAGGGAATGACTGAATGGAATAAGACTTTTTATCTTGGAAGAAAAAATGGCTGAAGAAGAAATATGGCCGAGTTTTGTGATGGGAAGAGTGGCGTGACTGGGGAACAGCTGTTCACATTATTCAGTGCTCTTCAAAGGAAGAGAGTGATCATCAAATAAAACTATTAAGTGACAAGTTCAAAATAAACAAAAGAGATTTTTAGCTGTGGCACTCCTTGCCATAGAGTACAGTGGATCTTTAAAGTTTGCGTTGGTTCAATAGGGTGTAAACTAATGGATGGAAGAAGAATCTATCAAGGGCTATTAAATGCAGAGACGGTGTCTACAGTTCAGGAGGTTCCTGAGTCACAGACCACTAGAGGAATGGAGAGTATTCTGGGAAGCAGAAACAAATGTTTGSTCTATTTTTGTATTGCTTCCTGAGCATCTGCTGGCTCTCGTCCAGGGCAGGATGCTGGGCCAGGCGCACTTTGGGGCAGTCATCCTTATGTCCTGCATTTCACACCAGGCCATGTCTCCCACTAAGGCAAGGCAGCTTAAATGTAGCCTGAGCTGTCTGGTGCTGCTGCCTGTCACCGCTTCCGATGCAGCCCCCTGCATCACAGAGATAGAGATGCTTGGTGGCTTTCCAGCCTGAACACACCAGGTGCGATTTTCAGTTTAAAAACCCTTCCACCAAGACCCTCCTGAGCGCTGACTATCCCCTATGGGCACACTGACATATAGCGAAAGACACACGCTGCAGAAACCGGGCTCACACCTTCTCTTCCCATYGCCGTGTCTGGGACCTAAGGAAGCCTATCCAGTCCACCTTCTCCCACATGGACAAGTCTCCGCAGGTCCTCAGCTGGAGGCCACATCGTTCTGAAACATGGCTGATAACCAAGGGATGTGGCTCGTGCTCCTTGCAGACCTCTAATGTGCATCTCACCATGCGGTGGAGATGTGACCTGGTGGTGGCTGTGTCTCAGAACAAGGATGTTTTATGGCAGTCAGCTCACCTTCCCCCAGCCTGACCTGGATCACCTTGGTTTTTATCGTTCCAAGGCATCATTGAAAGAGAGCGGCTCCTGTTCTGCTTATGATGCATGGTTATGAATGATGGGAGAGCAAGAAAAAGAAAATGTACGATCAGTCCAAATCTGAGCGATTCACTCAGGTTTTCCCCATGTAAATTAAAAACAAACACTTGGATGTGCTGATGACACAATATATCAGTGCCTTTTCTGGCTGAAAACTCACCGCCTTTATGACAGGGACATTTGTGTCCCTATGCACTTTTCCAAGATTGCTTTAAAAGCCATGCCTTGGCTGTTTACCAGCTGATGGATACAAACTAGGAGCCTGGCTTTGCACCTCCCTTTCCAGCTAGAAATGAGAATGAGGGATAGTGGCTATTAGAAGGTAATCACACCCCGGGGGAAATTCCTGAGCTCAAGTGTCTCTGTTCCCCAGATCAGGGTAATCTCCTTGCACTCGGCTAGCCATTGGCAAAGCTTGTCAAGCCAAGCTGGCTTGTCACTCTCAGCATTTAGGAGCCTGCCCTATTTTTGGAGGCTGCTGCATCGCCCAAGCAACCTCGTGTTGACATTGCACTCTCAGTAATGTGGAAGTGAGGCTTATTTTCTGAAAACCTACCATTTTCACCTGTAAAGCCTAATTTAAAGTAAATGTAAGGCCAAATTCTATTCTTATTGACACCTGTGCTGTTTTGCAGCAGCTCCGAAGGAGTAATGACGATAAACGTTGAAACAGGAGTACAATCAGACATCTGTCCGGTCGATTGATCTGCAGGAGAGGGAGCACAAAAAGCTCCATTACACACAGTGAAGCAAATAATCTGATAGTGACTGTTATGGGAAAAAATCCCCACCCACATTTCTTGCCCCTAGATTTCCATTAGGAAGGAGTCCCTGCTGTGTTTGGCTCTGTAGGATAGGGAGGAAGATGACAGTCTTGAATGTAGAGTGTGAACTGCAAGTGGGCAAGAGCAGGAAACCCCAGCTCTTGGCTGCAACCTGGGGAAACCCGGTGGCTTCCTCTCCCTCTCCCTCTCTTGTTGCGGCTGCCCCTCTCACCCACTCCTCCTCCTCCTTGGGGCTCCCCACCCATCAGCGGTTGGGGGTCCTGCTGTCCTTGGCACCGCAGCCAAGCCGATGAGCCAGGGCAAACCCCAACCCCGTTCCCCGCACGCGGGCTGGCCCCCTCCCGCCGGCGCTGGAGGGAGTTTTTAGCCACAGACAGGCAGAGCCCTGGCACCCCACGGCCACACGCCCCATGCATGGGCTGCCAGCGCGGCATCGCTGGCACAGGCTCCTCACTGCTGCGATGGCCTTATTTTAATGTATTTGCGCTGCATAGTACGTATTTCTTGTGAAGAAAGGCGGGTATTTCTGTACAGGGGGAACTTGGCAGCTCTGAATACTGAGCAGCCATTTCCTCAAAGCAGTCGGATTCAACCTGGTAATCAACCCTATTAGCATTAAAAGGAACTGTCTAAATGTCAAGCCAGGCTCGATAAATAAGCACTAACACATTTAGAAATGGCTTAGAAAGGGGAATTAAAAGTTTTGCTGCTAATTATGTTTCTTATTTTACATTTTCTCTCAATTCTAGCTCTTCCATTCAAATGAGACAATCATTTGCTGCCAAGATGAAGGAAATGAGATGGCCTGAAAGTTGAGAGTGGGCAAAGCTGTTCATACATAATAGAGAGCTAAAGGGGACCTCAGCCCCTCTCGCAAGCCCCTGGAAGCACCCTGAGGATGGGGTCAGCAGACCCTTTGGTCAGGGACCCTCCAGCTTCCTGTTACAGTGTGTCCCAGCTCCTCTGATACCTCTTGATCCCACCAGAGTTGGGAAACACCAGGAGATGCTGCAGCTTTTTGTAGGCCACGGCTTCCTCTCTGGTGGCAAAGTATCAGAGTGGTGATGGGGAGCCCCGAGAGCCCACGTGTGAATTGGGCTTCTGAAAAATCATGTCATAGGATGATATTTTATAGGCAGCAGCTTATATATTGTACTGCAGAACTTGGACCTTGGCTCGGAGCTGGGGAAACCATTGCCAGAGGAATATCATTTGGGTTGGATCCCTGCAGTAGCAGCGGCGAGGGCTGGGTCTGGCCGTAGAAGGGCAAGGGAGGAGAGGACGGGCTCCTCTGGTGAGCCGAAGGCATGCAGCGTGCTGCTCAGGAGGTGGGCAAGCAGAAGCAGGGAGCGCAGCTTGCTGGAGGTGCATTTTATAAGCAGGTTCAGAAAGCAGTGCCGGTTTTAACAACCAGCCCTACTCCTCCGGACCCAGCCACCTCCAGCGCTGCCTGAATGGAAGCGGCTTTCCTATGTCTGGTGCTTTGATGTGGTAATGACATATAACTGATACTGATGGCAAAGGCTAATCCACTCTGCCCCGTAATGTCCCCAGTCAATCATGCAATATTCTGTTATTGGAAAAACTCATTTTTGCCCCTCCGATGGTAATCAGTGTATGCCCTGAAGCACAAGGCTTGATAGCCTGTGTAATTTGCAACCTAGCTAAGTGTAACTGCAGATGTTAATCCTATTTATACAAATGCCTGACAAGCAAAAGTAGGGATGGAGGGACGAGCTGCAGGGCGGGGGAAGGCATAGAGCCGGCTTTCCAGGAATTCTCATCCTGCAGACTTCAAGCTGCTGCACCCCAGTGATGGGAGACCGAGAGGTTTGGGGTGGGCAAAGGGAGGTAGCACAGGCAGCGACTCTGCAGTTGTGCCCCTCCGTTTGCCTGGTATCTGTTCTGGGAAATGCTGGAGCAGACCTCACCATGGAGCACGTCCCCTGCTCTGGGCAGCCACTCTCTACCTAACAAACGTGTGTCAAAGCTTTTTGTGAAAATAAAAAACTAAAAAAAGAAAAAAAAAGAAAAAAAGAAAAGCAAGAATCTCTTCTTTCTGCCCTTTCCCCTTTTCTCCCCAGAATGAACACTTTTTATCCCAAACAGAAAGGAAGTGCTTTGCAGTCCCAGGTCTTTCTTTCACAGCCTGATTCCTCTGAGGACTGCAGATATCCAGACAAAAGAAGAAAAGAGGAGTTACTTTCTCTGCACTATTTTGTCACCAAACTTTCAATGAACAGCGAGGAGTGTTATCTTGCCGAGCCTGTCTCCTCTGCTCTCTGGAATCAGCCGCTCTTCACTTTGCTGTTTTCATTTTGCAATTTTGCTAAATTTCTTCTCCTCTAAGTTTTGCTTCTAATTTATTTCCACCTTCCCTTTCAGTGTCCCTCCCTCTGTTTTTCCACCTTCCCCCTGCTCTGCCTCTCTCCTAATCCCTATTCTTGTTTTCTTCTCTTCCCTAGGGTCTGTCCTTCTTAGTTTTTCATTCATACCCCAACAGCTATTGATATTTTTTCCTTCTCTTATCTCATATTTCTTGCCCTCTTTCTCAGATTCCCAGTGTTCCTTCTTTTATCCCCTTTCCCAACTGCTTTTTCTCCAAACCACAGGTTTTTCTTGCCTCCTGCAGTCTATGACATCCCATGCCCACCCAGCTGAGATGTGGCAGAACTGAAACCCACTGAAATTGAGGAGGAAGACCATGGGAGGAAGAGGGCTGCGACCCTTCGGTTTAAGGCTGGTGCTCCCAGGCATCCACTTGGCCCTTTCGTAGAGGCTAACTCTAGTATTCCGACAAAAATGTTCCCATTCACATTTCCCTCCTCATTTTTATCATGGCCCTGGATGACTAGACAGGGTCACTTGTCCTCTATGGCTGCCTAACAGTGCTAAACTCTGATCCACAGTGGCAAAAGGAGGACTTCAAGCGCTTCAGTCATTCTTATGAACAAAACGTTTTTTAGTTTAGCCTGGGATTTTCAAAGAATGGCAGATGGGCACCTAGAAAACTCAGATTTATCTCACAGTGGCTGTGATTATTCCAAATATCACATTGTACCTTGCTCACACAGTCCTGCTTGGTTATTCTCCTCTCCGTCCTCGGCTGCCCCCTCTTCCTCGGTTTTGGCTGGCCCCTTGTTCTCTCTGGCCTCGGGGTACGCCTTGGTGTCCCTGGAGAGCACCTCCATGGCTGGAGGGAAGAGCGAATTTCCTGCAGCGTGAGGACAAGGCGCCGAAACTGCTTCTGCACCATCACAACCTCCAAGGGGTGCCAGGCGGGGGGGACCAGGCGCCCGCCSTGCGGCCAGCCTGGGCGCGGGGGGGTCGGTGGGCCAGCTGAGCATGACCTGTCTCTGCAAATACCTTACCTGGGCCTTTTGAGGAGGGCGTCCCATGGGTCAGGAGACCTGTGCAAGCTGCACCGAGGCCCAGGGTCGTTCCTGTAAGTGAAGTGCCTGAATTAGGAGCCTAATATTGTCAACAGCAAGGAACAGGCACCTCCAGCAAGCGATTCGGAAGAGCAGGCACCTACCTCAGGGGGGATGAGATGGGGACACAGGTCTCTAGTTACCTGCTCCTAAAAGGGCAGGAAAAGGCATTTCCTCACCTTYCCAGGGTGCAATGAGACCTAGACACGCTAAATAACATATTCTGGGTGAACTGCGCCCTGAAGTGATGCTCAGTTTCTCTACTCGGCTGCTCAGTACTGAAAATACCCTCCTAATTGCCTGGTGCAGGACTAAACTGTGGGAGGAAGGGTTATGTGTTCAGAGAGGCACCGAATCTGCTCCCATTGCAGCTGGGTACTCAAAACACACTGGTGATGGGTACCTGTGCCTGCGATCGCTCACTCTGCCTATTTCACCGAGGAGGGGGAGGAAGGGAGGTCACTGCTTTGTAACTGCAGAAAAGCCCCAATTTCTAGGAATTCACGCCTTTGGGTGAAATCTTGCCAAACAAGTCTCTCAGGCCTCGCAGAAAAGAAAGGTTTGATGCCAGCAAGCCTGGGCTTTGCAGGAGCTGTGACCTGCCGAGGACAGGAGGGACCCAGCGTCACAGGGACCCAGCCACCCAGCAGCATTTCCAGCTGTGGATTTCCCTGGCTTTGCTCCCTTCCCAACAGCCCTGCAACACCCAGCACCTGCACTCCGATGTGTTACTGCTGGCACCGTCCCTTGTCCTGCAGAATTAATGAAATAGCAGGATTTCCCTGGTCTTATTCCAGGTTTAGCTAACCTAAACCAAACATCAAAAATCCCCCAAACCAAGGAAAACCCAGGTCCATGACTATTTAATTAAGAATGATACCTCTTGAAAACATAGTTATAGACTACACTGAATTTGTTGTGCTTTGTTTTCCTGCTGGTCATCTCTAGGGATGTCTGCCACTTGGGCAAGAAACATCAGGTGCGCTAAGAGCACACACTTGTGGGTGCATGCAGCGCTTTACCTTACCAACACATCCTCTCTGCCTGGTGACACTGAGTCTTGTTTGCTTTTTAGAGCAATGCTGTGACACCTTGGCCCTGTCGCACATTTCTGCAGGAGCCCCGACAGCGGCCAAGAGCCCCCACTTGCCGTGGTTCCATCTGCAGGGTCTAAGGACAGCAGCGAGGATGGGCTGGCAGGGGATGGCAATATCTTTAATGGTATCCATTAAGATAGATGGAAAAGAACAGATGAGCATTTGGGCACGTTTGCTGCTTTCTTTCAGACCTGAGAAAGAGTTGGTACAGCCAAGAACACATTTTCCACCCCAACTGTATACTACAATTGGTCTAATAAAAATGTATTTCATTTGCCTACAAAAATCACTCTTCCGGGCACTTTACAGCCATAAAGCATGCTGTTTTTTATTCCTGGCTTCCTTTAAAAGGCCAGGTCTTGATGTTTATATTAGTGAATGCACCAGACACATGGTACAGCCAAGTGAGCACTGCTGTAGGAGTCTTCACATTATAGTTTTCCAGGTTTGATCCTCCATGCACTTAAATTGATTTTACACTCATGGTACTCCTGGGACACCGGGGCAGCTGTTTCAGGTTTTTGCCAGTTTAAGTAAGATTAGGATCGGGTGCTTTTACCTCAGTGAGCTCATATCTGTGTTTCTAGAGGACAAAGGGTAGGACTGGGATCCACAACTGGGATGGATGGTGCAAAACTGATGGTTAACTGTGGGAATGGGCAAGCAAACTCAGACAAAAACAGGCAAAACTGGTTGAGGATCTGGTTGTGATGCACATGCCAGCAAGTAGCATTTGGTCCTTTTGGCATTCCTGAGACCATGCGCAGAGGATGGTTTGGTCAAAAAAGGTGTATTAAAACCAGAACCTTAATGCCGCTCACCTTGGTCTTCTGTGGGCTTAAGGCTGCTCCTGCCACCCACAGTCTCTGAGCTCTTCTTCTCCTTCCTATTACTGAAACAGCCTAAACATCATGTTTTAGTTATAAAGTGAGTTTAGTGGATGGAAGGGTGGGAGAGGAAGGGGGATTAAATTTACCGCTTCAGTGACTACAGATCTGAAATAAATCTCCGATTCAATGATAGATCAATAACACCAAGATTGGGTTTAAATTATTAATAAACTATGAGAAACGAGGATAATTATTCCATGAGTCACAGCTCTCTAATGCACTGCACATTTTTTCCCCGAGACATCCGCATTGAAGCACGACCTGCCTATCTTTTGGCAGAAAGCTCTAGCCAAGAAGCTAATGCTTTTTGTTTTGCTACCTAAGCATTTCATAAACCCTCGTGCACTGAGACAGCCTAGTGACAACATTGTGCTTCTCTCACAGAGAAACCCTTCGGCCAGGATCCCCTAAAACATTTAGGTGTCTAACATGCCCCTGGAAATCAATGTGATTGATTTGAATCACATTTGCAAATGGTTCAGAAGGCCCTCAGATGTCCTTCTGAACCTGGATGGCTGGAGATGGAGGAGTTGCGTTAGCCTAAAAGGAGATGCTGGCCTTGAAAAGTGACCTTGGATGGTTGCAGAGGCCCGTCTTGCTGGTGGCAACAAGGAGGGACAACCTCAGGACTGCAGGAGGCAGGGAGGGGAGGAACGGCTTTTGCACATTGCTGGTAGACTGCAATGACAGCACCATCGAAACGCTCGTGAACTTCAAGTGAAGTTCACTTCACTCCCCCTCTTCAGGCAAAAAGAGCCCGAGGAGGCCTATTAAAATGAAGAAGCTGAAAACTAAAATATTCCTCCATTCTGGGTCACAACCATCTCTGTTGACTGAGGTGCTGAGCACCTCTGGGCATCCTCCCACCTCAGCAGGTGTCATCCTTCAGCTCCAGCGTCATGGCTTAGGGTGGTGATGGAGAGCAAGTCTGACTTCAAGGGGCAGCTCACTGCAAAATCAGCTCATCCCTGCTCTTTGACAGAGCGGGCTGGGGTCGTATGGGCTCAGAGCACTCTTGGTGATGCTCGTCAGCTGCTGGGCTATCAGGCGAGGTGCTCAGCATTGCCCTGGCTTGCCAGGAGGGTACCTTACTTAATAGGAGAGGAACAGAACTCAGGATATTGGTAACAAGAGGCATTTATCCTTGTCAAAGTGCTTCAACCAAATCAAAATTTCTGCCGAACAAAGCCTACCTTGTGAGTATTCTTTTTTTAGTAAACTGATGCCAAAAAGCCACTTTTAAAAAGAAACCTACAATTCTGAGTACTTGGGATGGTGGACAGGGCTGCTTTAAATGAACTTACCGTCCTCCCTGGCAGCTAGGAATGTGTCTGAATAGCTCCACTCCGTCTGGGTCACCTCATCCTCCATGTCACACCTTCTGCTGCGGCAGGAGGCAGGATAGCCATCTACATGCTGTCTGCAAAGAGGCGACAGCGGGTGGGGTGCTCGTATGCGGTTCATGGCCAGTGGGGAAGAGGGCTGTGGGGTTTAGGAGCAGGCAAGCTTTCCCAGCAGTTTCCCGTGATTCTTGGTGGCATTATTTTGGGCAGGGAGCACCCGTCACCTTAAATGAGTCCTCCTTCAGAAGATGTGAAAGTTAGGTCTCTGCAGCGTGTGGAGGGGAGAGACGCACTTGCAAAGCTAAGGGCAGCAGAGCRGAGAGGGGTAACTGCCAGCACCCCAAAATGGGCAAGGAGTATCGGTAGCAGCTGTGCACGGAGTCCTCTATGGACCTACTGCTTTCCTTGCCTCTAGTTCACTGGATGAAACAAGGTTGTATCAGTCCTAAAATCCCTCTCCTGCTTATCTCAGCTTACACAGTTCTGCAAGTGGCATTAGGTGACCCCCGCTCCGCCGGGCGATATGGCATCGCAGTGCACCCCACGCGGGCTGGGGCTCTGCTGGGGCACCCCTCCTTTACCACAGCACATCCAGCAGCAGCTGGGGCTTTCCATACCCCTTCCCACTCTATCCTTTCACCTGAAGTTGTCTGGCAGGGTATGAAATCATTCTGAGCCTACAACACGGAGCTATCAAGGTGTCCAGCTGCTTCTATCTGTGTAATGCAGGGAGAATTTTTTGATTGCCCCTGTGATACACTAATTTAAAGATGCCTGTGGCCTTGGCAAATGAAAAAAAAAAAAAGATAAAGAAAAAAAAAACTGAACAAACTGTTGTTGGGGCCTGACTTAATCTGATTCAAGGGAAGGAGTGAAGGGCTTTCGATTTTTTTTTGTTTTTTTAATTTATCTGCATTAGTAATTCAACAGGGCCTTTACCCATCACTGCTTTTTTATTAGTTACTTATGAATTGTAAAGGATTCTGGGCACAGCGCACACAAATTAATGCATCTATGGATGAAAACTTTCGAGGAATAGGGGGAGCAGAGATGCTCTGGTGCCTTCATCGTGCGTTTGCTCTCCCAGCTCTGTTGAGGTAGTGAAACGCCATCATCTCTGCCTTACCCATGAAGAGCAGAGCCCAGTAAAGGACCACGTGCAGGTTAACTGGGACAGGTATCGAACCGGAATGTCCCAGGAGCCCCCCGTTCCTGGGACCGGGGGGTTGGCAGGTGACTAGGGCTGCTCCACAGGTCAAGCCGGTGTTTGCTCGAGGACAAGACACGTGCTCAGACCGAGCAACCTGACTGCCTGTGAGGGATCTGGGTGCAGCCCCAGCGATGCACGGGCAGCTGGCTGCATGCACCCCAAATCACGGGCGGTCCCCTAAGGACAGCTCAGGCCAGCCCTGCGAGGAGCTGGGCTGCTGGGTCCCCTCCAGCTCCTGCAGCAGCAGCTCCGCACCTCGCGGGAAGGCACAAACCTCTCAGATGGGTTGGAAATCTTGTTTTTCTTGCATTTGTGTAGTGACTTTCTACTTATAGACTGATTTCCCTTGATATTGCGACAGAGGTTTTACCTCAGACCATAACATTTTCATAATTTGGGGAAGAAATAGATCCTGCACTCTTTCAGGCTGCAAGTTATGAATTAATAACCCTATAATGAAAAAAACACCTTGCTGCATGTTCATGTAGCAATACAACAGCCTTTCCTTAAACGGCTGCTTATATCCATTTCCCTTGGTGCCAAGTGCATGTGGTAATATCTTTAAGGAAAAAAGCCAAAACATCCTTCAGATATTCACATAAGGAGTGTTATCAGTGAACTGAGTGCCATTTAAAGTACACTGCAGAAGAATTTGGTCTTTATTTGTCTCTTGAACAAGCATCTCTCTTCAATGTCTTTTCTCTCCCTTTCTCTCTGTCTGCAAGGAAGATTAGATATGTCTAATGTTTATATCGCACAGCCGAAAGGAGTGAGCTACATCCCGGCCGATGTAAATCCACGTTGCTGCAGCAGCATTGGTGGCATGAAGGGTGGTATTATGCTGATTTACCATGGCTGGGGAATCGGACCTCCCTTCCCTCCCCAGCTGGAAGAGCAGCCTGCAAAATAAAAATCACACGTCGCAGCCGCTTCGAGAGGTACTGCATGGGATTTATCTGTCTAACAATAAAAAGGCTGCAGAGGCTGGCAGCATCCCTTTTAACACAGCAAATGCTGAGGGGCCCAAAGACAACCACTCGGACAGACATAACTTCCAGTTTATTAATAGCAGGGGGACAGCAGTGGCTGCCAGGCTGTGGATGTCTCAGGCATACTGTAAATCTCCAGTTGTTAGGTGTTCCTGCTGCTCACCCGCGTATGGCATAAATACAGCCTAACCTGACTGAATTATACAGGAAATGTTACCAATTACTCTCCTTACTTGGATTCCTTCGGCTTAGAGCCAGTGGGCTGAGCTGACGGGGAATCTGTCGCCGGTACTGGAGGGGAGAGAAAAAGCTTTCTTTAAAAAAAACAAAGATCCTCTTTTTGTGTAGAACAGTGGGTTTTTTTTTTCTTGCCTTGAGATTTCTTGCCATTTCATTATTTTGTATTTCAGATAAAACCTTCCCACCTTAACGAGGAACATTTTTCCCCATCGGTTTTAACGGTATAATAAATTGCAGGAGAACGAAGAAAAAGCTCCCAAAAATGAGCCGTAAAAAAAGTTGCTCGAGACCGAGGGCAGGCTTTGCAGAGGAAGAGACAAGAGTTACAAGCTAATTTACTTTGCCTTTCCGCTCAGGTTTCATCTGTAAGCAGCTTGGGTCTCTTTATTTTACCGACTCTTTGGGAGGGCGTATTCCCACTTGTGTTTCACCTTTACTGCTTGTGTTGGTGCGGCTGCACAGGGGCAACGGGGCGAAGGGGATCAGAGCTGCCCCTCTGTGGCATGATGCTACAAGAATGGGGAGGAAACTGGGAATTCTCACCCGAACACCTCATAGAGGCAGATGAAGTGCCCTGGGGGGTTTGCTGCCAGAGCAGCACCTTTCTCCTCCAGGTTTGCATTAATTCAGCGGCTACAGGCTGCACAGTTCCCTCTGCGTGCAGAGCACAGCAGACTTGGGGTCTGTTGCAGCCCCCCCCTACAGGGTTGATTGTACATCTCAGCTCAGCTCAAATGCTCTATCAGATAAACCACCGCTTATGCAACCTACCTCAGTGCCAACATCCCAAATGGTGTTATTTCCAAAAAATCAGAGAGGACATAAGGAGAGCTTTAGGGCATGCAGAGGTCTGGGGAAAGAGCGTGGGCATAGAGGCATTTGGGGAGGCAGTAGGGTGGCAGAGGAGATGGTAGAAAAGAAAATGTAGAAGAGACATGGAAAAAAGAGAGGCATGGCTGTGACACGGAGCCAGAAAAAGCATCGAAATGAAATGACTGCTAAGATTACATAAGCCACTCTTATGAAAGACAAAAAACAATGAAAAGAGATTGAAAAAAGCCAAAGAAGCCCTGTGAATCACTGTACTGTACTGTACAAATTCTTGAAGACATATTAACTGTTCACTCTAGGTCCCTAATGAGGTATTCCTATATTTGATTTTCCTTGGTAAATCTACTTGTGTCTAAATACTAGCCATCTACTGAAACAGCCTGAACAGAAACTTCATATTTCATCTGAATTTTAAATTATGATGTGGAAATCCAACAAGCGATTGCCTGGGATAGCACTGAAAAAGGTTTCTGCATGCATTTTCTTCCAGTCACTTGTGGTTGTTTCAGATCCACAGCCTCTTGCCAGGGCAGATTTGTCCTCAAGGATGCAGCTCACGTGTATGCCTGCTAAGAATATTTGCTTTCCACGTGGAAAGCTTTTCAAAAATAAACTTTATGTCTGCAAACAGTTGATTTTTCTCATTCTTGGGAGCTGGCAATTTTGCATTGAGAAAAATGCAAAAGTGAGCGCAAAACACTTCTGTTGGCCAACCCCCAAGGAGGACCAATGCATGAATTCTCTAGGAAGTAGGTAACCCTTTACTTCAAGGATTAGCCTCGCTCTTTCATGCCAGCTGTGCATTTCTGGCTGTGCCAAGGCAGGCTGTGCTAGGGCCTCTCCTATAGCAGGTGGAATGCATGCTCATAGGGTGTTCAAAGAACAAATATGGAAAATGTTCAATCTTTCCTCTAAAAACCTGATTTATACTTAGTATAAGGCCAAGCTGTCCTGCTTGGACCCCAGTTTGGGATCCAGTCTGTTGCATAAAGCCAGACTCTCCCTATGTAGAGAACCAGTTGCCATTCCCCACGGCTGCTGTGTGGTTCTCTTCCAGTGGCTTTTGATGGGGCCACTTGTCCCTTCCTCACCCACTCACAGAGGACAGCTGTGACCCTGTCCCGCATACAGCCACAAACCACATCCTGGCTTGCAAGCAGAGGAGATGGGCTGTGTCACCACAGGCAGCCAGAACCAAAATGGGACAAGTTCTTGCCATCCTTAAAAAAGGTTTGTTTTTCCTGTAATTTAGAGGGTTTTCTTTCCATGGATTAACTATATTTTTGTCCCTGCTATCTGCCTCTGAACATTGGCTGGATTACTTAATGAGCTGTAAAATATTATTAAGAGCAGGGTGTGTATATATATATATATAAAAAGATAAACATAGCTTGAGATACCTAATAAGAGACATAATTATCTAATATTCATTTGCTGGCATTTACATGCAACAGAGCAACTCTGCTCCAGACAAAACTAAATCAGTGTTTGGACTCTGAACACCTTGGAAAGTCAGAAGTGCTGCCTAAAATAGATGTGTGGGGTTTCTGTTTACACTCTGTCCTGGCTTCACTCTGCTTCTGTTTAAATTACTGGTAAAATCCCATTTTTTCCAGCCGGGGCACTTAGACTAGCACCTTGCATTTGTGATGAGCTCTCTGACAAACTCCAGGGTTGGGATTCAGGTCTGGGCGCTGATGCTCCTTACCGTGCTCTCACAGCTCAATACCTTTGCCCAAAACATGGTACAAACCAGCCCAGCGGTCCACACAACTGCAGCCCACGCTGGCAGGCAGGGAAGGGCAGGCACATGTAGCTCCTCAAAATCCATCACCATTTTAGGTGCCCATGCATGGCGCTCGTATTTACCATATGCAAACAGAAACATAGAAAAGATCAAGGATAGCTGTCTTCTCTGTCCTTCCCTCTAAAAGATTGCTGAAAAATACCTGTTAATAGCTTATCTTTCCTTGAAATTTCTTCAGAGGTCTTCCAGCAAACTTCTTTGCTATTTTCGCTCCACTTTGTGGGAAAGGATGAGGAGGCTCCTTCAGGTTCTGCATCCCAGACAAGCTCTGTGCTGGTTTTTCTAGTTGTCTCTTCGCTGAAGTGAGCAAGATTAGTCTGCTTAATATAATCTCGTATTCTCTGCTTATTGAAGGCTTCTTTAGAAGTCGTGTACGCCTTTTCCAGCCTTTTCACATTTTCCACTGTGAGAGCAGAGCTGGAATCTGATGAACCAGTCCCAGGGGGAAATATTTTTGGTTGGGACTGGTTACTGCCAGACCCTGACAGCTTGCGTCCATTAGACATATCTGCAATGCATTAGGGAGATGAGAATCTGCAGCAACAGGCAAAGTCAATTCATCATTCTGGTAACAAAGAAAGAAAGAAAAGAGAAATCCCATTAGTCATTTACTCCTGACGGGCATATTGATTGATGTAGTTAAAATGTTCACACTAAGATAACCTTATTAGATTGAAAATCACTTTCTTTTCAAGAGGATCTACTAGGCTCCAATTCAACAAAGCACTTAAACAAATACCTGATATTAAGGGCATGCCCAAGTCCCATTGGTGGGATTTTCTTAAATAGTTTCCACCTGACACTTAAATGCCAAAGCTTAAGATAGCTAAAAAAGATGGCATAATGCCTATCTGTGCTCAGATACGCTCAAAGTTGAGCAACCAAATACCTCGCATTGTAACACGCAATGGTACCCTTGTCCCCACTAAGGCTATACTAAAGCTTGCACCAGTGATTTCATTATTAACCCAGTTTACTTTGGCTGTAAAACACTGTACAGCTGAAACTTACTGTATGCAGGCTGGAACAGAGTGCACTTTATATTCATTACTAGTACTCAGACAAATTATTTTGGATATTTTATACTACACGCTGATGAARAAAAAAAAAAAAATGTACAGTGGAATCTATTGAATCTGTTTAATTGGACCTGTTGGTGGCCATCCGACCATGCCAATTAAATAAAGACAAACAAAAGCAGCTCTCAAAGGACTCGCAGTGAATAAACCCAGGGTGAATACCACATGATTTTTGTTATTGCATTATTCTGTATAGTTGTGTGTCTGAAACATAAACTAGCCATAAAAAGAGACTCATCCTCCTGTTTGCAATATCTGGTTAATTGTGTCTGCATCTTCCCTTCATCCACTCAGCCTGTTTAATGTCAAAAGAGAAAGGAGAGAAAAATAATAAGGTTAGTTCGGCAGAACTAGTGCTTCGCAACTTCCTCTTCTGCCCGCCCCTCCCTGCCAGTTCCCATCGGGCATGATGCTTCTCTGCTCTGACTGACTGCAGACCGAGACAGCTGTTTCCAGGTGTTTTACCGATGCAGGAGGCCCAAAACCTTCCATTGCCCTGAGTGTCAGCTTTGGGGCACCCGTGGATCACCTCCAGACTATGCAGCCTTCTCCGTCCACGTGGGCAGAGTGGTCTCTGCCAGCTGTGGGAGCCCATGCACGCAGACACACACGCGGGCACTGTGGATGCGCAGGGGACTGCTCAGTGGGACGTGCTCCTCACCCCTCGGCTGGGCTTTCCTGGCGGGACAATTTCTGAGAACAGCGTAGGCAAACGCCAAGCAGGAACGACACAGCACCGTCCATGGTGAAGACACTGAGTAGGCGAGGTCCCAGCCAGCACTGTTTCTGTGGTACTCTGRCAATGGTCATCCGTTACGATTTATTGCGTACTGAAGACCATAGGTCTGAGACCTGCTGGTTAGTGCRTTTTAATCCACAAGGCTGACCTAGTTTTGTTTCTTAATACAAGTGCCTGGCAGAATCAACTCAAATGCTATGGAGAAGAACACGTATAGGGTATCAATACTTTTGCCTTTGTCAATCGAACTGACAAATCTCATTAAAAGAAATCACTGAGCTGGTCTGGCAATATTCCCTAACTCTGTGTTGATTCACATTAAGGACTACCTTTAATTCTCCTCTTATTCTTCTCTCAGGATAAATTTTTTTCAGTTCTCTGGAACTTTCCTTCTGATCCAGGACTTCTGAAAACCAATACCAATGGCCCAGAGACACGCCAAAGGTTTCCCTTTTACTACTGTTTGGTTTAGGCTTGCTGTCTGCATCTGATTTTAAAGCACCTAGCTTTACCAGTGGCAGTCTAACCCTGCATCCTTCATTGCTGGGACAGAAAGTATCTCATTATAATACAATCTAATTACGTCGCTTAATTTTCATCTCCTTAGAGAACTAGCTTTGGAAAAGTCTGTCATTTCTGCCTTTCGTGAACAATTCTATCATTTCTTTTGTAACAAATTAATCTTAAGATTCCTTTGCTGCTTCATCATACTTTAAAGCATCTCTGATGTCATTGACTCTACTGATCATTGTACTGCTGTCCTTTTGCTTCCTGTGTCAAGTTTTCATGGTCAAGGACCTGTAGAACAAGCCAGGCTGGAAGGTGACTCTGGAGGTCGTCTGGTCCAGGCCCCTCCTCAAAGCAAGTCAACTAGATCAGGGGCCTCAGGGTCTTGCCCACTCAAATTTTAAATATCTCCAAAGATTGAGATTCTACAGCCTTTCTGACTCCAGTATTTAATCACCCTCATGCTGAAAATATTTTTGCTAATATTTAATTGGGTTTTCCCATACTCCAGTGTGTGTCCGTTGCCCCTTCTCCTACAGCCGTACAGCTCTGAGAAAAGTCTGGCTGTCTTCTCTTCACCCGCCCATTTGGCAGCTATAGGCAGCAACAAGATGTCCCTGAGCCTTTTCTCCTCTAGGCCGAACAGTCCCAGCCCTCTCAGCGTCCTCTTACGCACATAAGCTCCAGCCCCTACATGTCTTGGTGACCCTTCGCCCATGTCTCTCGTACTGGGGAGCCCCAAACCGGACACAGCACTCCAGATGTGCCTCGCCAGTGCCAAGCAGAGGGTAATAATCATGTCCCTCCACCCGGGGTTTAGAAGTCAAGTCTCGCTTCCTTCAACCCACCATTGCCTTCTTCTCCCTGCTCTCACACCCTGTAATTGCCATTTGCCTTGGATTGCAATGCATGGATCCGGGCAAGCTCAGAGACTGCTCTGGGGCAAGCCGGTGCCATTTTCACAATGTCTGCATGTCAGGGGCTGTCCTGGCCCCATGTCTGTGCACAGCGCTTCTCTTCACCTCTGGCCAGGTGCCGTGTTTCACCTAGGTAAGTCCCTGTGCACCATCACCGCTTAAAATTAACTGCCACCCTTGAACTCTTCCTCTTTCACGAACGTTTTAAAGGACGTTTTATAGTGTATTCTTAGTAAGGCTTTTTAAAAGTTTTCTCTTGCAACCTCGAAAACAGGGAATTTGAATGAATAAAAGCACAACTGAAATGAGCACTTTTCAAACCCAGCGGAAGAGCGCGAGCCATGAACACGCGGGCTTAGCTCACCTGCCTGGCTCCACACAGCAGCAGCAGCGCCTAGGGGCAGGATCTCATCCTTAATATACAGCTTGTCTATGTTGCCTTGTCACCCTTCCTGTCCTGACTTCCCCCTAAAACAAAAGAGAAAAATCAGCTTATACAGCAAGTGTGGAGAACTTCTCTTCCAGCAGTGGAAAGTCATTTCAAATGGACTTTCCCATTCTCCCTGTGCCACTCCGCACAAAACCGTATAACTGACCCTATGGAAATCGTATATCAGGAGGGTAGAGCCTTCAGGACAGACAGCCTCTGGCTCTGTGCTCATACTGTACCTGCCAGGCTGAGCTTTCATGCTCATCGGGATGGTCCTACTGGGTAATATGAATTACGGTAGCTTTTAGAAGACCCGCTCTTGGCACATCAAAGCTGCGCAACTCACAGATCAGCAGTTTCCCCACAATTTGAAGAAATGCAGTACTTGAATGTTCATGTTGAACTTTTCCAGGAAACTGAAGAGGATCAAATGAAGCGTTTTATTGAATTCTAAATAGGGGTTTTTTTTGTTTGCATGCTTGCTTTCATCAGAAGAAACGTTCGAAACAAAAAGCCCAAGGCAAATTAGAGGGATGAAATGCCACATTTTGAAAGTGCCAAAATTAAAGATTTCTGCTTTGGAAGTTTGCCTCCCCCTCTCCATCATGAGCCATTCTGGGATTTTGATATCAACCATCACATTTTTCATTTGGTGAATCTGGCTGGGTAGGATCGCCACACAAAGAAGAGTGCTCTTGCTTTTGTAAGCTCATAGTTCATGGGGACCAGTATTAAATAGAAAAATCAGTCACATCAGAATGACAGGTTTAAAAATCTAATAGATAATGGTAAGCTGCCCATTACAATGTCACAGGAGATTGTCCACTAAGTATTCACAAACACATCTGCAGCACAGCGACGCATCTTCTCCAAAGCCATATCTGTCCCTGACATCAGAGATCACCATAAAAAGCAAGTGAATTTAAAGCAACATTTATTGGCTATTTCCTCTGTGAAGCTTCACTTTCTCTATAGCTCTTCTGTTCTCATAATAGTATGCTGAAATCTAGTCAGAATATTTGAATCTTAGAGAAACAAAACACAGCTGAAGTAGCTGGAAGGCGAAGGGCTCGGGAGGTAATTTCCTCTGATTCATTGGGAGACAAAGGCAGAGCGATGACTGTGTTTGCGTTAATAACAGTGGAATTGCCTCCCTGGCACCATTACCCCCATATTTCTTTGGTTCTTGCTGTCATGTTCCATCTCGCAGAGCCCACTCCTCCACTCTCAGCCACRGCCAGGATGGACATGTCCATGGGAGGTCATGGCAGGACCTCCTGCCATGCCCATCCTGGGGCACTGCCCTGAGCTTGGTGGGACCGGTGAATCGAGCTGCCTGGCCCCACATGGGTATTCCTGTTACAGCTGCCAGCTTCGCCATCAAACCTTGTTTTCCTTACTCTGAGCTCTCCCATCATCCTCCATTAAAAATCAAGCTGAATTCACCATTTCTACGACCATGGCCCTTGGGTTGGGCTCCCCCGTTGGGTGCAAGGATGGCCAGGAAAACGTTGGCAAGCTCTTTCACTGAGAGCAACTGGTGGGACCCAGTACCCCAGGCAGCTCTGCTGGGTGCTGCAAACACACGGTCGGAGATGATACCTTCCTTGTGGGATCGCCCCAGGGGAAATGGTATTATTTGCACGGCTGTAACTCCCCAGGCAGCGGCACAAGGCAGAGAGTGCAATGTTATCAAATGAGGATTAAACTCCACACTGTACCGCAAAATGTCAACTAAATTAATTCCTGCACATATCCCAAAAGGAGTGCTATGTACACAAGGCTAGAGAGACTTTCATACACAGACTTTGCAGGGGAATTTCCACACCACAGAGGGTCTGGAGTGAATACTTTGTAAATATGGGTTTAGTCAGCCCCTGCTTTCCTTTGCTATCTTCAAGATATTTGTGCTTGTAGAGGGAATCTTTCCCTCTAAGCAATGCCTGCTTGATCCTACGGGATTTATAATCTCCTGCTCTATAGTCCGCTGCAATGAAAGGCATCTGACGGTGCCTCTACTTTGTTTAGATGTGACTTTACAATGCAGCATCAGATCTCAGGAGCTTTCAGACCCACAGCCCAGGAGGGACTGAGGCCCCCAGCAAAGCGTTCCTGTCACTGCAGTCACCCCGTTTTGTTGGAGCAGAGGGGCCCGCTGGCACCGTGGGTGCTGTGATGCGCAGATCTATGGCTTAATACCACCCACCAAGGGCAGGTTGGGCTGGTGGGAGTCCACACTTCCTTAAATGCTAAAGAAGCAGCTATATGTGTATATATATATACATATATGTATATACGTATCTATTTACAGATCCAAGGAGAGTAGTTGACTACTTTCCTAATAGTGTGTACATTATACACGCTATTATTATACACATTATATACATTTTTATATAAAATATAATACAATATAATATTATATACATATAAAAAAGCATTTATAGGCTTTAATTGCAGAACGAGCCCATTAAAAGCAAGCAGGATGTTTCCCCTATTTCTGCCATTGCAGCTGTGTCCAGACTAGATCTCCAAATTCTGAGTTATAACCACAACTCTTGCAGAGAAAACAGTCTCCTAAAATAACTCAGTTTCTGCGCTTTGCACTTTCAAAGACATTTGGAGAGCAATCGGTCGCCATAAATCACACAGAAGACTCTTGAGTGGTCTCCTGTTGCGCAGCCCTTATGCCTATTACATCCTACCAGTCCAGTAAGCACCAGCAAAGCCAGTAATACTCATCTCAGCAGTGTCTTTCAGTTTGAAGGGCTGCATCCAAAAGCCTGGATCTCACCATAGAGGTGACATCAGCTCCAACCGAGGGGCTGCCTACCTCTCTGTAACCCGCAGTGGCCATTAACAGGCTTATAGGAAACATAGAAGGATATGGCAAATATGCAGTGATCCAGGCCCTGGTGAATTCACTCAGCCTCAAGGTTATAAAGACCATGCTATTTCTGCAGGTGCATGGATGAGAACCAGCTGCCTCTGCTTGCAACCACTAACAGCTGCAAATTAAGAGTTAAACCCATTTATTCTGGTAAATCAGAAAAGTAACTTTTCTTCCTTTGCGTTTGTAATAYGTAGGCATAAACAGCTTAGGAGGGGCATGCAGAATCAGACTACCAACGTCTACCCCTGGGATTTTAAAATAAACCTGATTTTAGCAGATCCCATTGCCTGGGCCATGGAGCAGACAGGACGCATGCTCTATGCACAGCTGAGGAGCTACAGTCCACGAATATTCTTCAGAAAGCCTGGCTCTTCAACAGGATAGCAATTACATGACACAGTAAAATGAAGCGGCTCCAGCCGTAAATCACAGTTATTAGTGTGTGTTCTGGGATTTGTGTCATGAAAGACAAGAAKTAAACTGAAGTTAGATTGTCTGAAAGCACAGGAATCCCTGATTAACGCTGCCAGTGGTTCCAGGTCTTCCCTGCTCTGGAAGGGAAAAGGACTCGTCTGACAGCACCACTGGAGATTTACTGGGTTTGGCTCTGGGTAACACAGCTGAAGTTACTGCCAGCTGTGGTTTTGATTTCTAACACTGCAGCGTATTGCAGGTAGAGACATTTTGTGCTCATTTCGGCACACAGGACCTGATTGTCTCATCCATGCAAAGGTCTTTCAGCACTAGGGACCCTCCTGCTTCACGTCCCATGGTACAAGAAGGAAGCCCAGGCACCGCTGCCCTTTGCAGAATCCAAATATTTTAGTAAAGAAACAGAACAGTATTTCTTACAGGTGGCAAATAATGCATAACTAATCTATTAGCCCCTAAACACAGAGCTAAATGTTGTAGTCATGATGCACCCAGTGAAACACCAGCAGTGTAAATTTGCAGCAACACTGAGTAACTAGTTACTGTAGGTTTAGAGCAGAATAAATCACAGAATCACAGGCAGTCACTCTGAGAAAGAGCTGAGAAGCTCTCTGATGTCTCCTCCTTCCCTTGAAGGAATAAACTATACTTACGTTATTCTACTGAGCCTCTTTTTTATGCTACGCTCTGTAAAGTGTGCATCTAGAAATAGAAATATTATGGTCGGTCTCAGGAAAAATGCATATATTCACAGAACCGTCGATTAAAGCTACAAGTTCTGAAGTAGAAATTTATGACGGCATAATCTGGAAAAAATAAAGAAAAAGAGAAAAATGAATGTGAACATTGCTTATGAAGGGAAAACAAAGAATGAGAAAGAAGCCAAGAGCAATGCTCTCCACATTGACCCTGCTGAGGCACGGTCCTACCAAATGCCCTAAAAACCACCCACCTGCACGCGATCCATAGGCACCTTGGCCAGAGGCTGCCTGCAAGGCTGCGCTGTCCCTGTATGCCATTTGTAGGGTCTGCCAGCCCCAGGGTCTGCGCTGGCACCTGGGGGTGGGGGCAGAGGGGTCACTGACTCCAGCTCTCACCAGGACCAGCTCAGCAGATTTTGGAGAAAGAAAGTTTTTGGTTTTTTTTTCCTTTTTTTTTTTTATTTTTTATTAAGGTATGTTATAGTATGGTCTGGCCAACAGTTGCTTCTACATTTCAGGAAAGTCTGACTTCAGGGAGGGTTGGGGAGCTGAAGAGGGAGGTCAGCTCTGTATCTCTCCCCTCTCCCATCACCCACCCTTGTGTTTCCACCCCTGCCTGCTGCGAGGAAGGCAATAGCCCTTGGGACACCCCGCAGCTTCCTCCTCTTCCCTCCATAATCCCCTTACGGTGCCAGAGTTTTTCACACGGGGGTTTGGTTTTCATCTGCCGGGCGAAAGGGAAAACGGGGAGGAGAGCAACAAAAATGGAAGCGACAAGTAAATATGGAGAAAATGGTAAAACAGCATCTGACAGCCACAGTGGGGCCCCAAAAAAGCTTCYCCTCCATAAAACCCCAAACAGGCATCCCAGGACAGGCTTACCTCTCTGGGCAGGAGCATCCAGGAGAGCGGGAGAAGAAACCCCCCCGCTCCCCGAGGGGCAGGCAGAGACCAACTGGTGGGGAGGTGCCCGGGACACCCTCTTGGTCCCCAGTTGCCCTGAGGGTTGGTGGACCTCTTCCCCTTGTTGTCCCCTTGTCCCATTGTCCCCCCCTTCTGTCTGGCCGCTGGTGTCATGGTTCCCAGGGCCATAGCAACAGGACAGATGGGAGATGGGGGCTCCTGCCAGCTTGCAACCCTCCCTGGAAATTTCGACAGGGCTGCGGGAGCCTGGCGCAGGGCTTGGGGGATGGAGGGGACAGGGACTTGCCGTGGTGGAGGATGTGCGAGACTGCATCTGGAGAGCTGGGAACTGCCCAGCTTGCTGGAAGCGGGATGCTTGTCGCAGGGAAGGATCGGTACCACCAGCACCTGAGGAATCTTGCCCCAGGCAAGCCCTGAGAGGAGGCAGGTGAATTGCCATTGTGTGTTTCTCCACAAGGAGAGCCTGGGCATCTCACACTTGGACCCATTCACCTCAGTCATGGTGGATGGTTTCCACCCGAGGGCTCCCTCGCTGGTGTTTTTTCACTGTGTGCTGCATCCTGAGCCCTCTCTGGCACAAGCTGCCCCCATGGTCCCCCACACACCATCGTCCTCGCCTCATCTGGCTGCTGGGGCTGGGGCGTGGAGTGAATTAGTAACCCCTGCTGTCCTCGGAAAGGGCTCTCCAGCTTGGTGGATTTTAGGTCTTTTATATATATGCCTTTTTTCCCCCCATCCAGAGGTGAAATAAGGTTGCTTCTTATTCTGGCAGCCGAGTGTCTGAGCTGAAAGGGCTTGGGGTCCTGGGGAAGTTGCAAAGGCCAATGACTCAGGCAAAAAACTGCTTCTTCATTTCATTCAAAGATTTCTTGAAAGGAAAGCCAGGTTTAAAGGGAGCGCTTGCTAAAGTTCAGCTGTGAGATGTACCGGTGTCGTCAGGTAGTTTGTGGCCCTGTCTCTGCTGTCTCCAGCTGTGTTTTACCCTTTGCAGCCAGTTCCTTTGAACCCCTCCGTGAGACTCTGTGGGATATTTTCCACGCCGGCAGCCATGCTTGCGGTGGGCCTGGGGGATGACCTTACAAAACGCACGGAGAGGAATTCGCCTTGTGCTCGGCAGTGTCTTGGTTGGTTTTTTTTGTTTTAAAGGGAACAAATGACAATAGGTGAAACAAAACAAAACCTGACAAGGTCAGCGGCCACGCAGCCGGGCTGCCTGCAGAGCCCTCTGCTTTACGTGCCCTTCAGCTCGACGCCGCAGCCTGGTTTTCCTCTTTTGCGGGACCGGCAGTAAAAATTGAACCAAAATGTCAGTGGGTTTGACCTTTGCCTGTGGTCTGAGAAGTTACAATTGATGAGTTGGCAGCCGGAGGGCTGGTGGTGCCGGAGGAGCTTTCCTCCTCCCCGCTCCTGCTGCAAAGGGTGGGGAGAAATCGCCAGATGATGGTCAAAGACATGATATCTGGGGCCAGGGCCTCGCCCCCTCTCCCAGACAGCCGTGATTTAGATTTTCACCTTGTGTCCCCAGAACTTCCCTAAGGGCACCCAGATGTGGAAGTTTCTCATGCAATGGTGTTGTCAGATGGGGGCTGGGGCTCGGCTTCCCGTTGCAAAACAAAGAGCGTTTTTGTGGAGGCAGTGGGCATTCCCTAATATGCAGTAATTTAAATCAAAATCATGTATTGTAGAGTGCATACCTCTAATATACTATAGATTTTATAATTGACTCAGATTTTTCACTAGGAAAAAATCGATTCCTACATGGCAGGGCAGCCAGAGGAAAGAATGCTTTAGTCTGCTCAGCAAACAGGGACCTATTTTTAATCCAAAGGCCCTCTATTAGTTCTTACCTATTTAATGTAAAAGCAGGATTTACTACACATACAACTTAATCCCCTTTTTATATTTGCATAGAGATCCCGGAGCATGTGTATGAACAGTTTTTGAGATAAGAGAGGGCAGGCCTCGGGAGTCAAAGTCATTATTTTTGCATGAAGTATTTAATGCTAAACATAAATATTGAGAGGACTGAATTCCCATGCACTTGCAGACTTCACTCTTGTGCTCCTGAGGATTTTTGCTTTACATCCAATTATCAAGAGCACAGCTGTAAGTGAATGAAAAAAAATTACAGGAAGCCTTTATAGCAAGGACACTTAGCAGGCTTCATTTTCCAGTTAAAAGGAGAGACAGGTTATAGACAAAACAGAAGCAAAGGTGGTATCCTTCTCATCTCCCCCACAAGCGCRTGGCTAAGGAGTGGAGTGGATGTGCCAGGCAGTAGAAACCCAGCCCTAGGAAAGGACTTTCTCCAGTGATGACCTCGAAGGGGATTGAAACTGGAGTTCCTGTGGTGCACATTCATCAACCCCGCTCATTGTAATTCGCATGATTTACGTTCTCACAATCATGATTAGGARGTGAAAAAAATGATCTACACGCGGGTTGACTTCAGAAAGCGACATTCTTTGTCCAAATCCAATCAAGCCCCGTGGCAGGCAGTCCTTTTGATTTAGCATTAATTTTAATACGTGTGGCTCTGAAAATAACCCTCCTGGCTTTGGAAACCTCGGAGATGAAAAGACTATTGGGTAAGTGCTGGGCAGAAGATTATCTCCGAGAGCTGTCATTCCTTCCTCCAGAGGCAGCTTTGCTGGAGTGAAGATGCACTGGCATGAAATTCATTTAAAAAATGTAGTCAAAGGCAACTTGGTGGGGAAATTTACTTCTCCAGATGTAAAAGCGGGTCCAGAGGAACTCCACCAGAATGGCTCACAGAGTTGTTGTGGGCTCAACGGTGCGATGCGGTGAAGAGCAGACTTTTGCCTTAGTGGGGGCAATGTAATTGGATTAATTTTTGCTCTTTTGCTTCTAATGGCTGTAATAAGACTGGCAAAAATGTGTCTGCCTTTGGATGTAAAATCCCTGACTCACTTGATGTCACTGTGACTTCAATGGGCCAAGATTTTATACTGAAGCCTCCTGCTGCTGTTACTCAAAGCTTTCCAAGATAGTCAAGTAACAGCCTTGTTCTTGCCTGCCGACAAGTGGGCTCTTCATTGCAAATCAAAGAAAAGAAACAGGCAAACTGCATAGATATTGGTCTGATTCTCACTCTTAAACAGGGGCAAAACAGGAGGGTAGAAACCCAGGCAGCATCCCTCCAGCATGTCTTTCTACATCACCTTGCTATATCAAACTTCGAAAGCAAATCTTGGCCAGCACTAATGCGCAAGAACAGCCTGTGGCCAGTCATTGAGGCAGACGCCTCATGGGTACGGGGGAGGAGGAAATCAGAAGAAATGTGTAACTTACTACTGCAGGCTGAAAGAAGGAATTTGAACCCAAAACTTAAGTTGGGTTCAATCAGACAGACAAATGAACAAGAGCGTTTTTATTAGCATGCTACATACCAAAATTAAGGAACTGTTCTCTCCTAATAACTTTTTTGAAACCATTAACCAGTCACACTATGCCGGTGACAGCTCTTTCCTATGCTCTTGAGTGGTTCTCCAGCCCTACAATTTTTCTCCTATGAACAGAAATCTGTAGTGCTGATTGCAAAGGACAGATACCTAATTATAAGGCTTGTTATTAGTAGAGTCTGGGRAATAAAAAGTCTACAGTTCACATAGTGTAGAGAATGATGAAGCATCTCAAATCGCTAATGTGACTTAAAATGGGGTCTATTGGAATTTGCACATTTTTTCCCCCATTAAATAGGTTAGGAAAACCTATTTGCAGCAAGATTTGGAAGGCTTTGCAGTTGTTTTTCTTGACTTTTGCTGAAACTAAACTTTGAATGTTTTCCTGATGTCTTTATCCCATCAGTCTGTCAGTCAGGCTCACAATGCCCTTCATGCAAACCTATCAGGGCGTTCTATAATCCAGTGTTTAATAGATGTCTTGAAGGAAGACAATGTTTGACAACACCTCAAAGGCTCGAGATCCTGCTGCACTCAGGCACATCCCAGCAAGTTTCTGGGACACGTTGTCCCTTTGCTACCCTTGGTGCACACTTGTGGCTGATCATGGCGTCGCAGGCTTGTCGTCCTCATGTGTGGCTGATGGGGAATGACCTTGGGAAGGGATGGGAGCGGGGCTGTTTCCAGTCGGCACACACCTCTGTCCCTGCTAACAGTCTGCTTTATAGTTGCATTCAAACCAGATATATTGTTTAGACTAAAATGGGGAGACAGAGAGAGAAAAGAAAGCGTCCAACAGTAAAGATGTGAAGTGAGGGGAAACAGGCACTTCTTTCTATGTTGCTGAAGGCTTTGTAAAGATAACAAGCTATTAAACTTTATGACCAAGGTCTCAGGGTAGCACTGGTTTGGTTTTTTATGCTGCAGTTGCCTGCACAAGTTTTCGTCTGCTTTTGACCCCTCTCCTCCCCTCCTGCATTTTTCTCCCTTCCCCCTGCCCATTTCTGTGAGATATTCGGTCCTTTGAATAAATGGGCTCGTTGTCAAGTCCAGCGCCTGTCTCTTAAGGACAGTCCATCAGACTGAGATAACCTTATTTGGTGATGGTGAAAAGCACATCTGGGCTTGTCTCTTCTCAGTGGATGTTCCTAGAAGTCTTTTGTGCTGGTACTCACTCAGTTAATGAGCGCTGTGTCTTTACGGCCTGAAATACCCGACTCCAGAGTCCCTGTTATGTGACACATGGTATGGTATGCATGAAGATAAAACTGTGGATTTCTCTGCGATTTTAATCTGGGCAAAAATATAGAGGAAAAGGTCATTTCTAATTCCAGACTGGTCAATTTTCACATGAGAAAATATAGATCCTCCAACCCTTCTTCCTTCTCACACCCTCTTTCGGGACTATTATATCTTAGGTTAGTTCTAAACTTTGGCCAAACCCCAGAAGAGACACAGCTCATAATCAGCAAATGATGACTTGCCAGACATAGAGGTATCAAATGCAAAAGGAAAAAAATGAGGAAAAATAAGAAGAAAGAAGAACAGTACATTCTTGGAATTGGATGAAAGGAATTAGACTTTAATGTAATGTGCAAAGGAGTAACAGAGCAACTTAGCTTAGAAGGATGTTGCAGCTGAACCCACCTAAATATTGGAAATCTTGGTCCTTGTAAGTTTTGGGGGAAACCCAGGGCAGTCTTCCAGAAGAGGAATAATGTGATCTTGATGTTGCTAATGAGCTGGTGGCTATGGGATTCTGAAGCAGCTGCAAATGTTATAATGAGTTTACCAGGGAAATCAAAGGTGGGAAGAGAGCAGTAAGTAGAGAGAGAGTGACAAAATTATGTTTCAAGGATTCTGGTTCTCCTTGACATAACATGTCAAAAGCTGGAAATATCAAGGCATGGGCTGTAAACAGCTTTGACAATCTGATTGATGTGGGCATTAACCGAAGTTATGACATAAAAGGTATGAGCCTGGAAATGCTTATTTTTCCCCATGAAAATGATTACCACAAGCACTTTACACAGTGACATGTATGTGAACTTGTACCTGTGGTTTCTCAGACACACTACAAAAAGWTGTCAGTATAATGAAATGCCACTATCTCTATCATTTATTTTATAAGTATATGCAAGTGACAAGGCATTTAAAACAAGTATCTTTTTAATAAACTTCATGGTCAGACCACATTTTAGTTCAACTCTTGTTACCACATCTGCCTTTTTTTACTTCGGAAGTTTTTCAGTGATTCTGTCATTTGGAAAAAAAAAMCAGTTGTGTGATGTTACTTCTTAGGTACTGGTGTTTTATATGCATAATTTGGAGGAAATGCTGCTTCATATTTCTGTGAGTGTCTGTACATCCAGTGCTATGTATTCTTCCTCCCCAAGAACACAGGTATCCCACAGAAGGATACAATTTCACTCGATATTAATGTTTCCCTATATCTCAGAAGCAGTTTCTTTAGCAGGCCTCCCAGGAGATCTGCAGCTCAGCCCTAGCCATCACCCAGATATTGCCTGTGTTTTGGTGGCAGTTGTACATCAGAAATGGCATATTTGAACAATGGGGCAAGCAATTTCTGGTCTCATTTGCTCAAACATGTTTATTGCATGCAAATTTTTGCCTTTAAACAGTACTGCCTGGGACTTCCTCAAAAGAGGAAATGTGAGGGTTATATGTAGGTGTAAATGGAGATGATTGGAGATGGTTTCTAAGGGCTCAGTGTTTGGTGGGGTGAAGCTGGTGCAAAGAGAAAGAGATGGAGATAGTGGCAGGTAACAGAGCAGATTGATAGGACTCTAAGGGCTGCTAATAATTCCTCTGGCCAGAGGAGCTGGAGGTAGCTAGCGCTCTAGTTGTCTGTCTGCTTTTCTCTTCTGAGGCAGAGTTTCATGAAGTAGATGCTCATAGTGTGGTCTTTTACTCCCTATAACAAGAAAGCACATTCTGGGAAGAAAATCACAGAGCAAAAGTAAATATGACAAAACAAAGAGAAATGATTAGGCAGATGTCTCATTATTTCTAAGAGAGCATCTGCTGTCATCAGAAAGAAAGTAACTTTCTGTCTCCCGGGGGTGAGAAGGAAATTTGACCTCTATAAAGATCCAGAATCCAGATGTCAAATAAAAAGAACCCCCCTTTTTTATTTTTTAAACTGTCTTTATTTTTAGCAAGTTCTATGACTGTTGAAGGCTTGGGGTTAGCAAGGTTGAACCTAGTCAATGAGACTGTAGAGTACAGCAGATAACAGTATCTTTGATCAATCAGGCAAAGCAGATAAATATGCACTGCAAAAAAATGGCCCGAGAGCCACAGAAATATCTTTTTTCTGTCATTCATCAGTTCTTGGGATAAGACTTGTAGAAATTAATCAACATTGGGGTGGAAGGTGAGGGAGGGATATATGGGCTGATGACACGTACCTTGTCTGTAAGCATATGACAGGCTTTGGTTCAGTCATTTCAGATGAGGCTTCCCAGGTCACTGGAGTGCCCCTTTCTGCCTCGAAAAGGCGGTGTCGGGATGCTGTCTTCTTATTAGTGTCAGGTAGAAATCTTCGCTAGAAATAGGAGGACAGTCTCCAGGTACCTTGTTAGATACCGAAGATGTAACAATCACAGCAGCAAACAATACAAAGCATTTCATGGCTCAGGAAAGACACGTCTCATAAAAGAGGGTTTGCAGAGATTCTGCAGCCCAAGCAACTGTTCTTCTCTATGCAGTTCAAACTTGTGAATAAACATGCAAGCGGGCACACGTTTAGAGGAGCAGTTGTGCAGCTTTCCACAAGCTACAGACTAATGACAACTTGGCTTTAGACAGGAACTATTGACCCATTACTGTCTTTCTATTATAAGTACGGAAACCAGTGTCCTTGGTGTTTGTCCATTCAGCAGTGAGCACCATGGTACTTGGTCCGTGATAACCTGCAATGCACTGACAAGTATAAACAGTAAATCATATCCCTGATACTCTATCTATGCAGAAAGTGACTTTGGTAAGATAGGAAGAATAACATCAACACAATGTGTAACCTCAGTGTTTGTAGTATGCAAAACCGTGTATCATTTAACGGGCTGACTGCCACATACTGTATGTTAATCTTGTACAGAAAGTACAGGTGGCTTATGGTTTCTACCACAATGCTCAGGTTAAATACCATGCAAAATATTTTAATGGGCATCGCGTATTTCTGCCACCTCATCCCTGCTTACAGTTGGAAAGAGATGAGCTGTCTTTTCCCCAAGCAGAAGAGGCTTAGCTTTGCTTCTTGCACAGCCAGCACTGCTCAGACCAGGAGTGATGCCTGGTGGTGTATGAGATGGCTGGCAGCTCAGTCACATTATATGACTTATGTTGTAGGAGACATCTTGCAGAAGAGACAGTATCCCTTACACTGTAAATCAGAGATCCAAAGCTTATGTATACATAAGTGAGCCCATTGGACAGTACACTTGTTCTGGTGTTCTGCACCCCAGGGCCACCATATCAGAAACCTTGCACAAGGGGTGGTTGCCATTGCTTGAGTGCACTGGAGAAGAGCTGATGTAAAAAGGCCACTGGAGGGGAACCAAGGACACATGCAAGCTAGTAGCACACAGCTAATGTGCAACTGCATGGTCACAGAGCCTTACACTTGGCCCCAGAAGAAGGGTTACCTCCAATACTCTTCCCATCAGTTGTGGTAGCAATCTGACTGCAGTTCACATTTAGCAATGCAGGACAAGGTTACAGCTGTGTTTGAGGAGTGTCTCTCCCCATCTCATCACACGCCTCGCGCCACCGAAGCCTTTCTCTCAGACTTTGCTCACTGAATCGTTGACATTACAGTAATGTGAACATCCTCAGGGAATTTGTCCCTTTACCTAGCTGAGATCTGTGCTTTGACTGAGATCTGTGCTTTTTTGCCTTCTGGATGGTTAAGAGTGAAAGTGCTATACCAAGTAAGGAACAACAATAGTAATGAAAAGTAGCGTAATATTTTTTAAAGCCCAATAACTCCATACTTGCTCCTGCTGAGATACACCTTACTATGAAGCTTATGCCACTGATGGGACTGTTCATTTGAGTGAGGCAAAGCAGCGGGGACATTATAATTAATAATGCTTAGCAGGAAACAAGTTATTGTGCTTGGGGCGAGAAGGGTGAAAACTGTTCTCTATTATCTTTTGAAGAGTTAATTGGTAGCAGGCAAAGATTTGCTGCGTTGAGCCAGCAGGTGCTGCTTTATGACTACATTAATGTTAATGATATCCTACGGACACATATGAAGACAGCTTAACCTATTTCTTTCTCATTGCATTTCTCTGGGTGGATGTGTGTTCTGGTTCCAGTTATTTTTCAAGTGCCACCACAGAGCACTTGGACAGAGAGTGACCCCGAATTTGCATAGATGTTTGCAGGTAGTTTTATAAGACCAGGTAACTTTTGTAACYTCCAATCACCCCAGGACAGACTTTGCAGATTAAAAGTTGAGGGAAATGGGTAAAAGGGGCTGTTTCTCTGGCATAAAATAATTCCTAGAGGTTGCATAACATTTCTACAATTTCCCCTTCAACTGTTCCTAGGTGTGCTTAACAATAGTACCTGGCATCTAACTGTTTATTCTCTTCTTTTGTCACTGAAACCTCTCTTCTTCTGGCATATCATTAAAGAAGTGCTCTGGCAGCAGTTTAAACCCTGAGATGAACAGGTGTTAAAATTGTGTTCCTCTAAGCAAAGCGTGCTGTGGCCCACCAAAGCATGATACGTGCTAGAAAAGGTAAACCAGTGGCTCCACAGAGCTTGAAATGGTCTTATTTCAGCACTGCTCCACATTTGAAGTTTTGTTATCAGCCTGTATTCCTTTTCTTTTCTGTGCTTTTCGCATATCTAGTTTGGCAAACCTACACTGTCCAGCAATAGGCTTCAGACACCCTTCAAGCTATTTATATTTTTAGTAAGATACTTGTTTTGGACAAGCCCATCAGCGCCAAAGCCTGGGTGCAATTGTAGCAGGCAAAAATGCTGTGGAAGGACAGTCCTTGGAGCTGGGTGTGGAGCTCTTTGCAAAACTCAGGTGAGAAAGCTACTATTACAGAAACCCACTGGGTAGAGAGTGTTTCTGAAAGCCAAACCTGATTTTTAATAAGATTACCAGACGGGTCCTGTGCCCCGTTAGAAGTCTGCCCCCACAGATCTAATGATAACAAAATGGGAGAACGAATCTTGCCTGTAATGTCTGAGCGAGTTGTACGCAGCAGTGTTTGCCCATTAGAGCATGGGTGCAATGCCAAGTAAGCTATTTTGTAATTTCTTGAAGGATGAAATGTGGGTATTGCTGTATGCAATTTGAGGGAGACAGGCCAAAAGTATGAGGCAGCAAGGGGTGGTACATGGAGTTAAGCACAGAAGTTGATTAATGAGGCAGGGAGGGAAAAGGCTGAATTCATAGGAAGTAGAGTGGGAACCTACATACTCATCCTTTTTGGAGATGGCATCTCTAGGATGCAACACTGTTTTGTGAGCTATAGGAATAGAAGAAAGAAATCAGGAGCAGCAGTGACTGGGGAAGACAAAGAAGAAGAGGTGCAGAGGAGCTGATGGAGCTGGGCTGTGGTGAAGAGCTACTAGGAAACCCTGTCCATCCCACAGATCCRAACCTAGTGTTTTGGGGTCTCTGGGTTCCTTGGTAGTCAGCACATACCTGTGAAACCCATTGACAGTACAGCTATCTCCTTGCGGCATACATGTCTCCCTATAGCATGGCTTTGTGCATAAAATAACAACTTGTTATTATTGCTATTGCAAATACATCCTGTTTAATTCAAATTGTGGAGATGTTACCAGTCCTGCTGGTGATGTGTAGACWTCAGTGTGGTTGTATATAATCAAATTTTCTCAGTTCATCTCTTTAAAAATGACAGAAAATGCACATGCACAAACACATGTCAATTGAACATTAAGGCTGTAAAGTCAAACAGTCAAGAGACAGGAAATACCTGAGCTTGCCAGTATTTCTAAATGAGACACGTCTTTCTTCCCTGGTAGGTTTCCACCRTGCTCTCCCATTTAATTGTCTGGGTTAGCATCTGAATGGATTTTTACGGTGCTTTCATGATTCTTCGTGTAGCATTGTTTATAGTATAGCRTCTAGTAAATCCTAATGGGATACTAATTTTTTAAGATCGTAACTTCTTCTTCTTTACAACTTTTAAGATAAAATGAAATGGTTAGATTTCAGTTAAACAGATCCTTATTAAAGCAAGAGCTATTCTGATAATGACTTAAATTGGTGCTACGTGGCCATCACATGTTATTTGATAAGCATTCCATTATAATTAAGAAGTGGCTAATAGACAATTAATATACAGGATTACACACTTAGCTAATTAGATGATTTTAATTTTTTTTTTTGTTAGATTAAAATGTACAGGACCCCGTAAATCACTATTAGAGATTGTTTAATAAGCCTGAACCCTCAATTTTCTCCCTGTCAATCAGGAATGGAGCCGCCAACTTTTCCTCTCACCCAGTGAGACTTGTCATGTGGAAGAACCACTGTGTTCAAAATGAGCTGAAATGCCCGGAACTCCCAAACCTCGCACCTGTTTGCAGGCCATCACAGCTCGAGTCTGTGCTCTCGTGGTCTGCTCCGCTCATCGAGACTCTCAGCTCCTGCCCTTGCACATGAAATGGGATGTTCCATAGTGTTCCCCCCGTGCCCACACCTTTTGCAGTCTCTTGCTTGATGCCTGTGAGGGACAGGGATTTTGCACATGGCTTTTTGTAACCCCTGGGAAGAGGGTGCTTATTTTGAACATAAGTCTTTCAGTTCTGCCAAGCTGACCCCATTTAGACGTCCCAGGCTATGCAGCAGTCGTTGGCTCAGCAGCACCTCCCCTTGCAGGGTGCATGTGTGAGCCAAGCTGAGCTGGAGCGCTCTGCTAGGGTGTGAGGCTCCGCTTTAACCACCTAATCGGAGGCTAACCACTGCAGATGCCTCTGCAGTCAGTGCAGGGAGAGACCACTATGTCTTTAAGAGGTGGCATGCCATGTCCGTCAAGGCTGTGGGCCAGGGAGGATTCACCTCCRAACTGTAGACACCTACTTCAAGATGTCTACATGTGCCTACAGGGCAGTGAGGCGTTTAAGCTCTCCTGCAGTCAGCAGAGACCTAATCAGTGCAGTAATGAGGGCTGGAGCATCACCTGACTGATGAGCCACCAAGGGCTCAAGTCTGGTGCCTATTGCTGTTTGGGGTTTGTGGGTATCAGAGATCAGGGCCAGCAGGTTTGGCACAGCCTGGTGGTGGGCCTGCCTCTCGGAGTGGACCCTGGAGTTCACGCAGGATACCCCACGGTCACACATGGCATGTTGAAGTAACTGTACCCATCCAATTTGTCCCAGCAGAGGGGAAGACCAAAGAGCTCCTTTGGGTGCAGCGTCAGCTCTGCACCTCCATCACCCTTGGTGAGTGCGCCTCTACCTTCTCAACAAAAACAAGTACACCTATGATTATTGCTGCTAGTACTTACTCAACAATAAACAACTAATGGGCTTTTTCAGCAACACAGAGTATGCTGTAAAGTTTGGTCAGACAGAAGTAGGTGAGTGATATAGTAATTGGGCTGTGAGTATTTTGTTGGCAAGGCTCACAAGCAGTATAKCATAGAGACACAGCACAAGGGAATAGCATTGACAGGCAATGGCTTAGAGTTGACCAAGAGACTGCACATGGTTTTGATATCCCTGAGGCAAAGGCAGCAGATGGAGGCTCCGCAAGAAGCAGAGGATCCCCTGCCCTCTTGCCACCAGGCAGAAGGAGGGGACCTAAGTGATGGGGGGGAATGGAAACAGGTCCCTGCTCGGGGTGCCAGGCGAACCCCTGCCCAACCTCCCTCACCTTCCCAGTTGCCCTTACACAACAGGTATGGGGCTCTGGAACTTGAGGACCAGGCAAATGAAGCTGTAGATGAAGGTCTATCTGGGGGGTTGCCTAGGGTGAGGCAGCYGGCCCCACACATTATGACTGCCTCTGCTAAGAAAAAAAGGAGAGTAATCGTCATAGGCGATTCCCTTCTGAGGGGAACRGAGGGCCCGATATGCCGACCAGACCCATCCCACAGGGAAGTCTGCTGCCTCCCTGGGGCCCGGGTTAGAGACATTACTAGGAAACTCCCTGGGCTTCTGACTACTACCTGCTATTGGTTATACAGGCTGGCAGCGACGAGGTTGCGGAGAGAAGCCCAGAAGCGATCAAAAGGGACTTCAGGGCACTGGGGTGATGGGTTGAAGGATCAGGAGCACAGGTAGTGTTTTCCTCAATCCCTTCAGTGGCAGGGAAGAATACTGACAGGGACAGGAAAACACGCCTGATCAACACGTGGCTCAGGGGCTGGTGCCACCGGCAGAATTTTGGCTTTTTTGATCATGGGGAGGTTTACACGGTACCAGGCCTGCTGGCGACAGATGGAAGTCAGCTGTCTTGCAGGGGGAAAAGGATTCTAGCTCATGAGTTGGCAGGGCTCATCGAGAGGGCTTTAAACTAGGTTCGAAGGGGGAAGGGGATAAAAMCAGGCTCACTAGAGATGAGCCTAGGAGTGGCATGCCAATGTTGGGGGCAAAATCGATAGCCCAGCTCAAGTGCATCTACACCAATGCACGCAGCATGGGCGGCAAACAGGAGGAGCTGG
>JAYKAV010003450.1:262401-275403 GCA_035582835.1 Phoebastria nigripes
TAGTGTGGCCAGCAGGAGTAGGGAAGTGATCATGCCCCTGTACTCGGCGCTGGTGAGGCCGCACCTCGAATACTGTGTTCAGTTTTGGGCCCTTCACTACAAGAAGGACATTGAGGTGCTGGAGCGTGTCCAGAGGAGGGC
This sequence comes from Phoebastria nigripes, assembly GCA_035582835.1. NCBI lineage: Eukaryota > Metazoa > Chordata > Aves > Procellariiformes > Diomedeidae > Phoebastria > Phoebastria nigripes. The sequence continues at coordinate 262,543 of JAYKAV010003450.1, forward strand.
AACGAAGCTTGTGAAGGGTCTGGAGAACAAGTCTTWTGAGTAACAGCTGAGGGAACTGGGGTTGTTTATCCGGGAGAAGAGGAGGCTGAGGGGAGACCTTATCATGCTCTACAACTACCTGAAAGGAGGTTGCAGCAAGGTGGGTGTCGGTCTCTTCTCCCAAGTAACAAGTGATAGGACGAGAGGAAATGGCCTCAGGTTGCVCAGGGGAGGTTTAGATTGGACATTAGGAAAAATKTCTTTACTGAAAGAGTGGTTAAACATTGGAACAGGCTGCCCAGGGAAGTGGTGGAGTCACCATCCCTGCAAGTATTGAAAAGACGTGTAGATGTGGTGCTTAGGGACATGGTTTAGTGGGCATGGAGGTGTTGGGTTGATGGTTGGACTCAATGATCTTAGAGGTCTTTTCCAACCTTATGTAGGAATGTAGGGATGTAGGAACAGATGACTTGCCCAATGTCTAAAATGAAATTAGGACCAAAGGCAAGGTATAGAAGCAGATATTTCCACCTCTTGTTTCAGCTCTCAGCTGACCCAACCATCCTGGCCGGTGTTGACATGATTATGCAGAGTCTGGTGTTTTGCACAGCATTGCATGCATGAAGGTTACACCGAGGCACACTGGCAGCAGCACTGTGATGCTGTGCCTGGAAGGACAATTAGCCCGAATAGATGGTGACGTAGGCATGTCCCTCAAGCCATTTATCTGTCTGAAAAAAACCTGCTCTGGAGGTTTTCATTACTGATTTTTACACTGCTGACCAAGTGCACTCATCTGTTCCTGGGCAGAATACAATGCTCTCCCTCCAGACACTTCACTGCCTGAAAAACTGAGAAAACATCATTTTTACTCTCTTTCCAGTTATTGAGGTCAGGAGATGAATCAAGATCACTCAAATATGCAAGAATCTTTTTAGTGACTCAGTGGGATTTGCATCCAGGCTTAATGCCCTGGAGAACMGTGGGTGAGTGTGCGGTGAGACCAGCCTGCGCTGACACGAACAGAGGCTGGCATTTCAGAGGCACAAATGTGTTTGGGGTGGTAGAAAGTGGCAGTGGATGCCTTTGGTTTTATCAAATAAAGATTTGGGAATATAACAAACTTATAAAAAGAGAAAAAGAGAGAAGATGCTCTAAATTCAAAGAAACATTATGCTTTTACTAAAAAAAACCCCAGATTATTTTGATTGCAGGCACTTATAAACCAAAAAGCAAAGGAAGGAAAGGGCTGAAATCTACTGTAGGTACATGCCACCATTCCCAATGGGAAGGAGGCTGGGATGGGGTCTCCACGGTCCTTCCTGCAAGATCTTCATGGCAGCAGTTCAGACCTCTCTCTCCCCCCCACTTCCAACCCATCACTGGATGGTGACCTCTTGCAGCCCAGCATGGAGCTGAGTTTCCAAACTGGAGAATATTATATGAGTGTGTGTGGGATCATACACTGTCTCCCACTGGATCCTTTCCAGAACCAGATAATCTCTGAGAAGAAGGACAGCAAGGTCAGCTGAACAGCCTGGTGTAAGATGTGCAGGTAGGATGGGGAATACGTCTTTGGTTCCAAYTAGTATTTAATTCTTTGTATAGTGAAACAGCTTCACCTGGAGAAATTGAGTAGTCTGAAGCTGTGGACAAAGCACTCAGCTGGGAAGTTAGTTCAAACCCTTCTTACAGAGCAGGGGTTACTTGTCTCTTGGCAGGGAGGGGAACACACTCAGCATTATTTCTGCCTTCGTAATCTTGTGAATGACATCTCAGTCCTTTTGAGAGTCCAGCTCAGAAATCAGTGTAGCTGCTATAAAAAATTCTGCAGTGAGCTGTTGCAGTATTTCCAATTCTGATGTACACGTACACACATCTGATGATATTCACTAAATTTCATCCAAATATATTGGTATTTGAAGTCATAATTTTCAGCAAATGAATGACTTGCCAGAAGAACATTATCCAACTTTAAGGAAAATATTGCATAAAAAAAGGCGAAGGTACACTGCTAACTTAGTTCTCAATGGCTCTGGATTAAGCAGGCTTTGTCTGCTGATCAGTCCTATGCTGCATTTGTCTCTATTAACTCAATTTCCAGTCAACTCTTAGACCTTAAAATGTTCATCAAAGGTCTGTTTCAGTGGTCCACAGCCTCAATTCTTCAGAAGTTCAGATCGGCCATTTCAGTCACCTCTCCTGAAAACTGGCTGCACCTGGTTAGCACCCTTAAATTCCCATCTGATGGCAGGCCAAGCACAAGCACCCCATGATAAAATCTTTTCCTTTCTCTTTTGAGGACATTTTCCTGCTTTCCTGTGCAGGAACCTGGAGCTCAAATGAAGGAGAATGCTCCCTGGGGAGTTGCCATAGTAACCTGTGATATTTTTTGTTGTCTAAGATTAAATATAAGCAAGGGAGAAATTACAGAGAAGAATTTTATACCTGAGTTTATCATCTTTGTGTAACACCAAAGCTGAACTGTCCCTCCAACTTCCTAAAGCAGTAACAGTCACCTTGAGGCTGATGTCAAGTTGGTAATTTTCACTGGAAAAGAAATTAACTGCTRTACTTATTATTCAAGAACCCCGATTAGAAAAAAAAATTTCCACATCTGAAACGTGTAGCAAATAAGAAAGAGCATGAGATCATTAGAAATGTAAAGACATGGAAGTGGGAATAGCTGCTACAAATAATATCTAAACTTGCAATGCATGAATGCCTTGCATATTCTATTTTCTTCTTAATAGGGTTCAGTGATAGTCTGCTCTTAAAATTATAGTCAAAGAAAAACTCCAAACACGTTGTCCTTGGAAAATAACTTCAGGTCTCGCAGCGCATACAAGGAAGTGATTTTTGAACGTATCAATATCAGTTCAGCAACAAACATAATTTGAAGATCCGGAATAAAAACAAAATTTGTTTTAAGAGGGTGTGACGGAGAAAGAATTCACCCAAACTGCTCTCAGTTATGAGCATCAAAGGCAGTTCAGGAAGTCTGGGATCAGGAAAGGGCATGAGAGCTGAGCTACCAGAAAGATCATTTACATGAGAAATAACCCAAAAGCACAATGCTGGGAAAAATCAAAGACAATCCTTGGAGGTCGGCAGGGAAGGAGCGCAGAAGTGGGTTGTGCGAGGAGGGTGCGCAGGAGCTCCCAGCCCCCGGGGGCGGGGAGGGAGCTGGCTCTGGGGCGAGGTCCCCCCAGTGCTCGCATCACAGTCGGTCCCCTCTGTCCCCCGCTGCGCACCCCCGCTGCCCACGGACACCCCGGCAGCAGCAGGACCTCAGATTGGGCTGCTTGGCAGGGGTGCAGGGAGAAGGAAGACCACCACCCTGGTGAGCAGGTGAGCAGATGCCGGGGCGTAATTTAGCTCTGTCAAATTACCCAGCCTGGCTCGATTTCATGCGGCTTSCCCCCAGCTGGCTGCCCTGCCCACCCACCCCAAATGCCCAGCATTTCTCAGGATTATTTAGTTCAGAGATGGGGGGAAAACAATACGGGAGGTGGGAGAACTTGAAGTATCTCTCTGAAGCCTGGGTCGATGTCTCCCCTACAGTGCAAAAGAGCTGACAGAGCCGCTGTCAAGTTTAATTGTCCCCAAGATAATGTCCTTCAATGCTGTATATATTATACATTTCTGTTTATCCTGAAAACACACCATCTAAACACTTTAATATAAGTGACTTTAACATGTCTAGCTGCTTGCCCATGATACGCAGTGGTGGGTGGGTCTGGGCTTATGATGCTGGATGTTTTCTGCTTCTCCTCTGGATATTTAGGGGTCCGTTCCCCCTGTGGCTGATTTACCTCCCCATCTTGGGGCTGTTGGTGGAAACAATGGGACTGGGCACCCCGAGGGAACGGGCTGGGTCGGAAAGGCTGCGGGGGAGAGGGTGCAAGGGAGGGAGCGATATATGGCTCTGAACATGGCATAAATGGAAACAAAAACCTCCAATACTGAGAGTTTTGGGGGAAATCCCTTTTAGCAGAGGAACGGTATTATGAAAACACAAGTCTGATGTGAGATAAACCAGCTGGTGATGTGGAAGACAACCCTGAAAGTCAGACGGAGACCCTATTGCAATAAAATCAGGTGTTACTGCAAACAGACCTGTATTGCAATTGCCCTCTCCTGCATTAAGGGATTTTGGATTTTAAATGCAACCAATTATTTTCTGAGCTTTTGGACAAGCTTAGGAAGGGGGTGAAGGAAGCATCTATGGATGTTGGCTCAGAAGTAACCTGGAGGAGCCCGGAGATGCAGTGCTGCGTGGTGGAGATGGCAGGGAAAGAGGGGAGCAGCAGGTTTTGGAAAGGGCAAAAACAGGACAGGAGATGCACAATGTGATGGCAGAGCTGGAGGGTATGAGGATCTTGTGTGTGGTTGTCACCCCGTGCCTAATGCTCATGGGAGAGACACAGGAGCAAAATTCATGAAGGTAAAACTCTCCTCACCGATGGAAAGGCAGAACTGGGTTTCACAAGGGACAGGAGGGCAGCTGGGAGACCTCAGAGCGGGAGAGGGGTAGACCTGGGTGAAATTTGACAGCCAACCTCTTTTTTTTAAAAAAACTAGAAAAAGGCACATCTGTGCTGTTTGAAACACTGCACAGACACCCTACGAATTCTGACAATCTGGTTATAAAAAATAGTTCAACTTCAGTTCAAATGACTTAATCTTGAAAATCATGCAAATTTAATTTTGGTAAACACTGCAGAAAATAAGATTTTCTTTGGCACAAGCCACATTTTTCGGTGGGTTTTTTTCATGCAAAAAGACTGAAATCCTTCATTTGCCCAGGTTTACTTATGACGAGAAGGTGATTTAAGGCACAACATTTTGGGTAGAGGGAAGGAGGGAAGAGTGTTGAGCAGATAAGTCTGAGATTTCTGTGACTGAAATGAGAAGCATTGGAGGAGCCCAGCAGTATGGATTTTAAAGAGATGGGTTTTCTGGTGATGTGAAAAAGAGGCAGACAGACTGTAGGAAAGAAATGAGCAATCACTCTTGCAAGGCTAGAAAGCAAGGAAAATAATGGAGCTATCAAAGGATATAAAAAAAAGAGTGACTGGGGAGAAATGAGAAGGAAAGATGGAGAATTACCTGTGGATTCTGACAGTTTTTGGACCATGGTGATGGGAACTTGTCAGAGCAACAGAACTCTCCTGGTCCTGATGTCCCAGGGCTGTGGTTTGGAGTTTTAATTATTTGTGCATATTGTATCATTCGGTGCTCTTGCTGTTCACAGTTCTATGGATTTTAAGATCAAAAAGCACAACTGCCACCACATTTTTGTGGCATCCTGTTAACAAAGGCTATGAGCATGAACAAGCAAAAGCTGTTCTTGAGGCCAGTTTTTCACTGTGATCCTTTAAAAATGTTTTCTTTTGAAAAGTTGGTTTCAGCCCCATAACAATTTTTAATTCATTTGCCTGTCACTCAGTTGGGAATGGGCTATTCTGAGGTGCAAGATGCTCTTGCATCTTACCCCTTTACATGCCTGTAAAAATGAGGTAGAGAGATAAAAGGCGAGTCCGGGTTTTTATGCCAAAGCTTGTGGTGCTGCCATAGAGCTGCTTTATCTACCGATGCCAATTTTCTCAGCTTCTATAAACTGTTTCTGCTCTATTCCTTACCTTCCAGGGACAACAGAGTTGACTGTGGGAACTGACTTATTTGCTTGTTCCTGTCATCCAATGGACTTTAATTCTGACCTTGATTTTTGGCAGTAATTCTGTGCATTTTTGTTCCCTGTTCTTTCAGTCCTGATCAAGCTTCTCCAGCCCTGCTGTGTCACCTACTCCTTGCCAGTGGACAGTGGTCTCTTGCAGAAGTCCTGGAAGAAGTCTTTTCCCATAGTCCTCCTCAATTTACTAAAGGCAGGCCATGTCTGCTTTTGATCTGATGAACCAGAGCATGCAGTGTACAGAGCCTGAGATAGAATATATTGCCCCACGGATGAAACTGAGGGATGAGATGTTTGTCCTTATTGATGGTAAATGGGTGAAAGAGACCTACTGCCAGCCACCCTTTGCTTCCAACTGGAAACTCTTTAGCAAGAAGGCACAGAATGAGTGGAGCATCTGGGAGGAGAACAGAGCACTCTGGGAGGAAAACCAAGTCCTCCGGATTGAGAACAGGATGCTCTGGGAAGAAAACAAAGCTCTACAATGTCTCCACTCACAGAACAAAGCTGTCCGGGTTATTTACACTGATGCCATTCAGCAAAGCCTCCAGAAGGAAAATAAGCCGTTCCCATTCTTCCAAGAGAGGAACGTAGGCTTTCAGGTCAGCCCAGGCAACAAAGCTCTCCAGGTGGTCCAGGAAAAGAATAGAGTCTTAGAGGATTTCCAGCAGGAGAATAAAACAGTCCCCATCATCTGGAAAGACCAAAAAGCCATCACAGTCCACGAAGAGAGCAAAGATGCCAGCTCAGATCTTCAGAAGGATACTGACGCCATGACAGCTGTGGAAGACGGTAACCCTGGCCCAGCCAACCAGCAGGAACATGAAGCTAAAAAGAAGAGCACCACTCCAACCCAGAAYGAGATCAAGTCTGCCCCAAGCATGCAGGGCGAGTATGAAATCCTCCAGGCTCTCCAGGACTTATACGAACTCCTCCACATCTTCCTGAAAGTGAACCATCTCCCTGGGGAGAAACAGGGCTGTCACATTCTCTACGATGTGAACAGATCCTTCCAAGAAGATTACAATAAATTGAAGCTGCAGCTGAATGCTGTGAAAAACACTGTGTCAGACATTACGGCTCAAATGGAGATGTTGGAAAAGGAGCTCATTGCCATCACTTCCCCAATGTATGAAGAAGCGGGACAGAATCTGGGAACTGAGCATCAGCTTGGAGAGATGTGAAGTTTGGTGCTAAGACCTGCTAGTTCAATTTCCTGGAAAGCTTCTCTCCTTCTTTCAGGGAACCTAATAAAATCCCAGTAAAGCCTGAAGACATCTGGGGAACATTGTGTTATTCTGAAACTTTCTTGCATTACTTAGATGTATTTCACCTTCTGATTAGTGTGGGTGACTGTCATGAATTTGCCTAGGGTCAGGAAAACATATTTTTCAGCATTTTTTTCCAAAGTTTCTGATAATAATAAGGCCTAGATTTTCAAAAGATAATTCATGCTTTTCACACTTAATTTGAGGTACCTTATGTTGGCCATACTTTTCAGAGGGATGGGCACTTCCTGAAAATGAGGATCCCAACTGTGAGCTGAACTTGGATCCCCGGTGGTCCCTTTCTTTCTTATGGCTGGCCAAGTTCAATGGCTGAACTGTGTCTTCTGCCACATACCAGACTTCCCTCTCTCATATAGAGCAAGCAGTGGATCATGGAAAATGTAGCCTCCCAGATGAGACAGGCCCATGAAAGACAATGGGACACAGAAAAACACACTATATGTGCCATTTATATACATTCTTGCTGTTTCCTTTTCCCAGTCCCACATTCCCACTTAAATTGTTGTCTCTTTCCATTGTTTAAAGCTCTTCGTCAGAAGAGAATCCATCTCTTGCCTCAGAGTAYAACAGAACCATAAAGCAAACATTGCCCACCAGAACATCACGTCCCCTTCCGCCTTGGTTATTTGTAAATTACCTTCATCATTTTGTACCTTAATTAGGCTTAATTCTTCTCAAATTGCCTTGTTTTGGTACACTTGAATAATCCTACTGATTTCAAGTGAGATTATTATTTGCTGATAAATGGCACTTTCAGGATGCAGTGTGTATAGGAAAGACTGCTTAGTGTCTTATTTATAGCTCACTGCTAAAAGAAAATTCCTGTAGACTTTGGTGGTCTTTTTGGATCAGCTCTTCTTTGTGGCCAGGAATTAAGCGTCTCTTTGTCTGCAAACAATCATGTGTAGTTATGGAGCTAACAGCTGTCTAGCCTGGAGGAGCACTGATATTTCTAATGGTATCACAGGCCAAGGGAAAGGGCAATGCCCTGTCCCTGTGCAGCAGAAGCCCCTGGGCAGCTTTGTGAGTCTGAGCTGTCTTTCTGAAATCTTCCATTGGACTTGGAGACTTGAAAGCAGGACCACATGTACCACAATAACTTACTGTCATGTGCTGAGGACTGGGCTGGGGTAAGCATGCTGTGAGGCTAAGCCCCAATGATACCCTCACCATCCCTGCTCCATCACCCAGTGGGTCCCTGTCGGCCAGACCACTGCAGGCAGGTGGGGAAGGGCTGACCTCCTCTGCACCTTGGTCCTGCTGCTGCTTCTCTTAGGATTTTTATACCTTGTCCTTGCAGCACCTTTTTGTTTGAATGTCTGATCATTTCCCTCCTTTGTTTTAAACTGTTGATAACTGATATCAACACAGCAGTTCCCTCGCCATGTGCTTTCTTCAGCTTTGCTTTTGCATCTTGCACAGCTCATCAGCCACCATACTGTCTTGCATACAGACCAGCTGACGGGACACCTGCAGTTCACCATTAAGCTGCTTTCAGCAGAACTGTCCCATTGACTGATAGCTCAAAAAATTGGGCCCTGCCTCAGGGATACAGCCCCAGAGAAAATGAAAGGAGGTCAGGGGTGTGCTCACCTGTGATGGAGGGGGAGAGAAAGGAAAGAGGTGTCACAGTCATGTGGGTGCTCAGGCTGTGGGGGACACTACTTCTGGGGAGAACTGCCTGTTTTCTGCATCATCGCTGAACTGTCGCATGCAATTGTAGCCTGGGAGGGGCGGACAAGAAGACTACAGTGAGAAATGTGGGTCCCAGCTCATAGTCCAAGGGCATACTCACAGCCCTCTGCTACAAAGTGCTGATGAATAAAGGAGGATCCCTCCTCCCAGACATCATGGTGGGGTTACAGGAGTGAATGGAGCAGGCAGCAGGACCACATCTCCTGCACAGAGCAGTGAGGTCCCTCTTAATTTCTTGAATGGTCAGATAAGGCAGGTTTTTAGCTGCTCCATAGCAAGCAAGTAGGTTGCCAAAAGTGGCATTTTGGTGGATGTTCCACGGCTTAAACTGGTACTTGGATGCATATCTGCTCACACTATGAATGGACGTGCCAGTCTCAAGTGATCTGCTGACACAGGAAATGGAGAGCCTGTTGATATGCTCATGTTTAAAAATCGAGTCTAGTCTCAATTGTGTGGCCAGAGTGTCTGGAAACGCATTTTCCTCTGTCTCGGACATCCCTGATACAGTGCAATTTGTCGCAATCTTTCAGGGAGTCTTTAGGTAATCTAACAAGACAGGCGCAAGGAGACTTCTGCAGAGCAATTGTAGGAGCATTATTGTAAAGCAAAGGGAAGGTTATGGTGAGGTTTACCTCTTGCAGCGGGACCCAAGAAGCAGGTTGTCACTCTGGTTTATAGGTCTTTAAGTGATTTGGCACCAAATTACCTAAAGGATGAATTATCTTTCACCTTGTATTTCACTTGGACAACCCCAGGCCAAATATCAGCAATGACTGTTTACTTCAGAGGCTTAAAGTAAGGGGTGTTTCTTCTGCTGTTAGGGCTTCAAGATGCTGAGGCAAATCTCCTCCCATGGTTGAAGGTAACAGGCTGGCTCTCAGTGGTGCAGGGAGGGCTGCATGTGTAAGGACCAGGTGAGAAGAAGAGGAGCAATGTCCATTAATAGGAGGATGTGCAGACAGCAAGTTGCTCCTGCTTAATGACAGGATTACAACTGTATATAGATAAATACCTCAGCCCCGTGCTGGGGAACATGTTCATGCTTCTGTGCCTTCAGACTCGCTCCTTTTCTCCTAGCTGTCTCCCTCACTGTGTTTAACATAATATTTGTTAAGAGGCAGGAGGGGGTCTATGAAGACCCTAATGCCGAGCTCCAGAGGGGAGTAGTGGTAGTGACAAGCTTTGGTTATGTGTTCATATTTTAACAAAGTGATTTGTGTCCTGTTAGAAGAAATAAACCACTCCTTTGGACACTGACTCCTGCCATGTCCCTGCACATGGGCAGGAGAGACACACGGACATGCAGCTTTCCACTAGGAGCTTGGGAGGAGTCATTTCACCTGATGTTGGGTGTCCATCCAGGACAGGACATCCAGATCTCAGCTAGTCACCCCAGGCTTCCTTTCTAGCCTGTAGGAAGAAATGGGCACCTTCAGGCTCTGATTTACCTGACCTCTCTTAGACAAATGTTTTAGGACAGGCTGAGTCACCAGCTGGAGTCACCTGTTTCTCTCTGTTGCCTCTATAATTGCTTTGAGGGCAACTAGCTGCAACTTAGACGTTCTGTTTGGAGCTCTCTGAATTAGAGGGGACATATCCTGCTCTCTGAGTGAGGAGCTTGGCAGTCCCGAGGAGAGGAGGTGCTTCACCAGGCAGTGAAGTGGCACAAGCTCGGGAGCGTGTGCTGCCAGTCCCAGTCCCTGGCTTTGCTTTCTGTGAGATGCCTTCATTAAGCAGCTGACTCAGATGTCTCCATTGTGTGGGGAAATTATTACTTCATGAATAAAATTGAGTTTGGGCAGAGCTTAACTGTCAGGAACACAAGTAGGATCCTCAGAGGAACACGCTACTTCTCCTGAATGCTAACGATGTTCCTGGAGGGAATTAGGTTTTGTGAGCCCTTCACGCTTTGATCGCTGCTTTGGATCTTTGATCTTGGTTATAAAAAGTCTATACCTGGTGTATGTTTTTTGGCATCTCTCATAGAGAAGTTGAATTGACTCATGCCTTAAAGGTTTCTCAAGTCTGTCATGTGCTGAGATAACAGTGCCCATAATGACTGCCCAGCACTTAATCTTGCAGAGGACTGTGTGATAAGCAAACTCTCATAATCCCAGAAAGTACCAAATCTCCAGCCTGCGGTTATTTGGTTACAAACTGGACAGAGCTGGTGACAGCAGTGGAAGATCACTTCTGGGTGATGGGAGAAAGGCAGATGATCACGGGTATTGCTAGGTCTACATGAGTATTGCTCGATCTGTTATTCAATGTTGAGGGCACAGATGGTGAGATTTTACTGAGTTGCCTGCAGAGTGCCACAGGACTGCACGGGGACAGTCCTAAGCACTGCCCATTCTCTGCTTTGCTCCATGCCCCCAGTGAGTGACATTAACTATTTCAGTGGGGGCCGTCACAGTATCCTACAGGTCTCCATCCAGAGTGGGTGCTGGTGAGGAGGGCTGGGCTCACAGCTTTTGCAGCCTATTTAAAGTACAAATGGAGGAAAAATGCAGCAGCAGGTATTTACAGGAACAACTTGTTAATTATCATAACAGATTTCGGAAAAAATGGGGTAAGCTTAATTTTTTTTCCTAGCCTGCTCACTGATTTACAAGTCCCTGGAAACTGATAGCTATTCTGGTTTGAAATGGATGGATGTCATTCTTATGGTGCATAATTCACCTTTTGCAGAGAGACAAGCTTTCTGTCTCTCTCCTTCTTATTGTTGCTGATTAACTCCTTATTTTTGCACTACTCATTTGTCAGTACTATTTTTGGAAAGCTGGGTTTTTGGCAAGGTCACCATCAGCCTCTTGCTTCCCTGTAAATTGGATTATTGCCTGTAGCTGGGCTCTGCGCAAATGCTGACTTTCCTGTTCTCGTTTCTTATTAGGCAGTCTAATACAGCTGGTTTCGTACTGTCTTCATATAACACTCACCCTGGCCTTTTGCACTTGTCTTAGCAGCCCCACCACATCCTCCCATCCCTATATTGCAATTTAGGAATTTTTCCAAAGTGTTTTGTGCTTCCTTGAGCCCTGGCTTGCTCCTGTTAACGGCTGAAGGCAGTTTTCCCAGAGTTTTGCTTGTGATTTCATGAAGTCGGGGATGTGCTTCAGAAGCTGTGGCACTGGCCAAAACCCATGCTCTCCATGGTGGCGCAGGCTGTTTGTTGGGGTTCTCAGCAGCCCAGTCTGGTCTTCCCAGTGTCAGTCCCAGTTCAGCATAGAATTAGCCATGAGTGTACTTTTAAATGCAGGATATGGAGGAAGTAATTCACTCAACCTTTGTGCTGAAACAGGACTAGTCAGTAGAAGGTGTCCCTGTCCATGGCAGGGGGGTTGGAACTAGATGATCTTTAAGGTCCCTTCCAACCCAAACCATTCTACGATTCTATGATCTTCTTTTTTTGACATTCAAATTTGAGCGCAGATTACTCACAATATTCATGCAGTGAGGTGCAAAGAAGCGGGGGAGTAACTCTTCAGATAAGGTGCATGAAGAAATTGTTTCCTATGGAGGACTTTGGCTGCTTTTAAAGGAGACAGCTTCAAAAAACTACCACATTTTCCAAAGTGGTATTCATCCCACCTAGGTGGAGGCACTTAAATAACTAAATAAACTAAATAAATAACCAAATAAACTAGGTTCGCAGGGGGAAGGGGAGAAAACCAGGCTCATTAGAGACGAGCGTAAGAGTGGCATGCCAMTGTTGGGGGCRAAATCGATAGCCCAGCTCAAGTGCATCTACACCAATGCACGCAGCATGGGYGGCAAACAGGAGGAGCTGGAAGCCATTGTGYAGCGGGATAGCTATGACTTAGTTGCCATCACAGAAACATGGTGGGACAACTCTCACGACTGGAGTGCTGCAATGGATGGCTATAAGCTCTTCAGAAGGGACAGGTGAGGAAGGAGAGGTGGTGGGGTGGCTCTGTATGTCAGGGAGTGTTTCGACTGTCTAGAACTTCACGATTGTGATGATGATAAGGTCAAGTGCTTATGGGTAAGGAGGAGGGGGAAGGCCAACAAGGCAGATATCCTGCTGGGAGTCTGTTATAGGCCACCCAACCAGGATGAAGAAGCTGATGAAGCATTCTACAAGCGGCTGGCAGAAGTCTCTCGATTGCTAGCCCTTGTTCTCGTGGGGGACTTCAACTTCCCGGACATCTGCTGGAAATACAACACGGCAGAGAGGAA